>CM071946.1:7767500-8262500 GCA_036784905.1 Acrossocheilus fasciatus
CTTTGACATTTACGTGATTACATCATGTCCGTAAACAGAAAGAAGAATACCTGCTACTTACAGTATATGGCGTGTGTGGGAGCTGAGGATGGTTTGTAGCTTGTTCTTACAGCAGTTGTTTAGAATTCAAACTTTTCATCTCGATGGCTGCTTTTAATCATTAAAGTTTTAAAAGGCCATCATCTCTGACATCTGGGAAATCACTGTTGTCAATATCAAGAAAGTTCGAAAGGTGAAGAGTCTGCAGTCTAAAAGAGAAGAGATTCTTTTTTCTTTTCTGCTGAACACAGGTAAGACATTTCAGAAAGACATGTACTTACATGTTCAGATGACATTTTTTCAGATTTATGCCTAGTAGGACAAAAGTGGATGTAAAATGACAGATCCGCTCGGATATGGTGATCACAGATTCATCTGAGCAGAGAAGCAGTGCCGAAGCACAACCCACATAAAAAATAACTCTGCAAGTAACTTGCAATTTAATATTGCAAACAGAGATGCCAATAGAGACGCGAAAGTTCTGCACTGCAGCTTTAAATATTGGGTGGTTCTCATCAACTAGTACTAACCCTGCTTTGTTCTGCCCCCCCCCCCCCCCCCCCCCAAAAAAAAAAAAAATATATATATAATATATATATATATATATATATAAAATAAGTTGAATACTGAATTAAATAAGTATAAGCATGCTCATCAGGTGTATTCAGATCATTATATGTATTATTATTTTGCAATATTGCATCTTTTAATGTAAAAATGAATGCATAATCTGGACAAAAAAGGCACATCATGTCATTGACCCACATAATGAATGCAGTTAAATTCTCTGAATTTTTTTTCATTTTAACTTTTCACTCATGCTAATATACTTAATTAAAAAAAAAAAAAAAAGCATTTCTGCTAGAGATCCCCACTGCATCTCAAATCTTTGTTCTAGGTGTTTGGCTAACAGTCCTCATAAGAAATCCCAGCTCAGCACCCGAGGAGCACATAAAAGCGCCCATCTCGCATGACTAATGTAGTTCACCTACCCCGTCGGACCATATTATCACACACAACACTCCTGTGGCCTTGTTATACTTATGTGGGAACGATACAGTGAGTCAAAGGCATTGACTCTACGCTTATACCTGCCTGTCTGCTTTACATTTCATTTCATTATCCTCAGCCCACATGAGTCCTTCTGGAGCAGAGCGGCAGTAGATCACCTGCTGAACAAATTGAGCAGCATCCCACATACTGAATTCATTGCCTCTGAACCAAGGAGCAACGGCCTGCTCTCTCCCCCGCTCTTCCTGTGAACATCAGGCACATCTGCAGCAGCACATCTGCTCCTTCTCAAGCTCTCTAGGTAGAGAGGATCATTCATCCTGCTGGGAACAGCTATGTTTGACTGCCTTGGAATTCTAAAGATAGGTCGCATTAAAATCGCACAATAAATTACACGCCTAACTATATCTGTAAGGGTATGAAATGTTTTATCGATAGAGGGCTGTAACATGGCCTTCTCAGACAATCCATAATGTTCTGAGAACAGAAGCCTGCAAACTTGTGGAGCTGCTAACCATATGTGCAATCCCAAAACTAAAGCCTTAGGAAGCCTTCGCTTTGCCAGAAAGCGTTGTCACTTTTCCCAAACACTCATCTTCACTGTTAGATTTACTGTGGGCATATTTGATTCGTATTTTGGAAAAATGTCACTTTCAGATAGCATAGCCTATCCCAAACAATGCCTGCTTTGTTCAAACAGCCCTCCGTTCCAACAAATAAGCCAATGAGTGGAAGACTGTGATGTTAATGGAAAGGGAAGGAAAAAGGAGAGTTTTTTTTTTTTTTTTTTTTAATTGCGCACTGAAACTACAGGAGTCTTAGACTTACCGCTGATGGATGGCAAAAATTACATCCTCTAATTAAATCCTTTCTTTGTGGCTGTCAATGGGTACGGTGTGTGCCAAAAATCTTGGTGAATTGCAGGTTATTTTAGTTTGTTTGGAGTGGAACAGTGGTAAGACAGAAAACTTACAGAGCAGTTAAATCCCACTAATTAGATAGTGCCTACGACTGTTAATAATCATCCGATGTCCAGAAAAAGATTTATTAAAGGACAAAATAGAGGGAGAGAAAGTATGTATAAAATTAAAACTACTGTATGTAATGGATATGGGCCAGTGACAAAAAAGGATGTGTAAAAATGAGAAAAGTAGAAACCTTACAAAATCTATTTTAAAATGCATGTGGCAAGTTATTAATTCAGTCTTATAAATGTAGTCATGTTGGTTTCATATATAACCATTCAAAAGTTAGGGTCTGTCATTTTTTTTTCATGTTTTTGAAAAAAGTCTCTTATGCTGCGGCTTTTATTTTGTCAATAAAATAATAATAGAACATTTTAATTGAAATAATTAAATAACTGTTTTTTTCTATTCGAATATATTTTAAAATGTAATTCATTCCTGTGATGTCAAAGCTGTTTCAGCATCATCATATTATCATATTATAAGTGTTGAAAACTTGAAAACAGCTGTGCTGCTTAATATTTTGTCTTTCAGAATTTTTTGATAAATAGAAATTTCAAAGGAACAATTTTTTTGAAGGAGATTTATTTTATTTCATTTATTTATTTTTAATATTTACTGTATGGTAGATTGTTTCCACTATAGGATGGAAAAAAAAAAAAAAAAACGGTAATTGGGACTTTTTTTTTAATCTCATAATTCAGATTTTTTCCTCACAATTCTGAGTTTATATCTCACAAATCAAACTCACAATTTCGCATTCAGAATTGCAAGATATAAACATAGAATTGCAAGACATACATGCAAAATTGCAAGATATAAATGCAGAATTGCAAGATTTAAACACAGAGTTGTGAGATAAAAAGACAGAATTGTGATATAAACATAGAATTGTTAGATATGTAGTGTATATATTTTACTGATGTTACACCATTTGACATTTTAAACTCATTAAACCCTTTTCTTTGTGCGTGCGCATGCATGTGTGTGTGAAATCAACATTAAGATAAAGATTACATTTTCTAGGACTTTTTTTTTTTTTTGGCACATCATGAACTAGATTTTTTTTCACACTTATGCATCATCTGAGGCATCCTTATTTATCATTGACCCTATAATAGTTGTTTGTCCAAGGTGGGTGGTGCATCAGCAGGTGTTCATTTATGGTCCATGCACCACAGAGATGACCTTAATAAATCTATTAGCCGCCCACTGTATAGTGCATGTGTCCAGAGCGGCATCTAAAGAGCAGCCATGTGGGGCTCCCTGAGGCCTAAACATATAGTGTGTTTCAGTCTTATCTGAGCCTAGCAGAATCTGTGACCCAGATCAGACTGCCTGCGAGCGTCCTCCTTCACACCTGCTGAGAGCCCAAAACACAGTGCTGATATTCACACTTTTGAGGTGTTGATGAAGAGCTTGCACAAATTAATCTATTTATGCTGATAAATTTAGAACTAGGAATTTCCACAATGAAAGGATACTGTATGGCTTGCCAGTCTATGGCTTGCCATTTTTATTATTATTTTTTAAAATTATTTGTATCTAGTAAGTTTTAAAATATTATAAAAATACAATTAATAAAGACAAGAAAACATATCTTCTACAGATTCAATGAAATTTAAAAATGATCAATGAAATATCAATTTTAAGGGAATTAAAAATTGAATATTTTAATGATTTATTAATCATTTTTAACTGGGATTTATAAATTCATTTTCAATAACAGAGTTAAACACAGTTAATAATTTATATATATCACACACACACACACACACACACACACACACACACACACACACACACACACACACACACACACACACACACACACACACACACACACACACACACACACACACACACACACACACACACACACACACACACCTGTATATATACACCCTGCATGTTCCTTACAGAAAATGTCTTATATAAAATTAATATAGAATTATAATATAATATTATTATATATTTAAATTATACATACCCTACTCACAAAATAGTAAGGGATATTTGACTTTCGGGTGAAATTTATGGAAAATGCAAAAAGTTCATGCTGCAGTGATATTATATCACGAAAGTAGGGCATTTACAGGTTTTTTTTCTTTTAGATAAAATAATTTGCTTCATTTTTTTTCCTCAAAACTTTACACATACTGTAAATCCAAGAATTGCACACACAAAATGCAAAATGCCTCACATCTCTTGCAAAATGAAGCACTGCATTCAAAATATCACAAACGCATCTCAAAAGCAAACATTTGCAAACACCTTTGCCATAATATTAATTCCTGTTAGATTTTAGTGTTACATAGAGAATTGTGTGTTGTGTTTTGCTTCATAAAACAAAGGCCGAGAATTAGTGTATGGTTCTGTAGATTTGGTGTGTGCTTCTGCTGTTTGAGTGTCAGCTTTCAGAAATTGTGTGACGATAAGTAAAGATTTTGTGTGTAAGCAGTTGAAAACAACTGTAAGTAGAACCACACAATGGTAATTTCTTCATCTTAAACAGTTCATTGAAAAAAAAAAAAGCTAACAACAGTGGTGGTATACCACAACATAAAGTGTGAAAGTCTTGTCATGTGTTCTTGAGCATCAATTACAGCTTGACAACTACGTCTCATGCTGTTCACAAGTCGACTTATTGTCTGCTGAGGCATGGCATTCCACTCTTCTTGAAGGGCTGCTCTCAGGTCATTGAAGTTCTGGGGTGCAGGGTTACACGACGACTCAGCTGATCCTATAGGTTTTCTATGGGATTCAGGTCTTGAGAAAGTGAAGGCCACTCCATTTGAGGTACCCCAGCCTCCAGCAGCCGATGTGACCTCGATGAGCTGGGTCATTATCGTCCATGAAGATGAAATCAGGCATATGTTGCGCACAATGACTTGATTAATGATATTATTCAGGTAGTATTGGCTTGCAGCAGTACCATTCACAAGGTGTTGGGCAGTTCTGCCCAGAGTGTAACACCAGACAACAGTAACTGATACATAGCGTTCTCCTTGACATCTCCAACAACATTGGTGGCCGTCATTTCTGCTCAACTGAAATCAGAGAACAGCACTGAGGCCCACTGGTTCCTCGTCCAGCGCAAATGCTCCCTGGCCCATGCAAGACGATGATGCCTGTGCCTGATGGTGTGGTCAGGTACCCTTAAAGGTCGTCTAGCACGCAGACCATGCTGATGTAAGCTGTTTCGAATGGTCTGACGTGACACTCAGGAACATCTCAACTTCCCTTAAACGTGCCTGGAGTTGAGTGGCATTCACCATCCGATTCCACAGGGCACTGTCCACAATGAAGCGGTCATTAGCATGGGATGTATCCAAATGATGTCCACTTCTATGTCTTTCTGTGACTCTTCCAGTCTCTCTGTGTCTCTGTTGTAACCTGTTGATGAAACTCTGTGACACTCTATGCTCAGTGGCAACTTCCCTCTGAGAACATCCTGTTTGAAGTCCTGCAATGGCCAGGTACTGTTGATTAATTTATTGATTGTTTGGTGTCGTCTTGGTCTCATGATGTCAAAATGTGAACAGCATGATGAAGAGGACTATTTAAATACAAATAGTCATTGAACCAAGTGGCCGATTCATGGATCAGACACTTGTTGGGATTTTTGCGGTTAATCACCTTGTTAGAGAACAGCATGTTATGCGATAAGTACTGAAACATTGAACAGTTGGGACATGTGGATTCAAAAGTTTAGAGAAGGTCAAATTAAGTTGTAAAAGCATTTAAGGTGCATTCTGAAATTTCACCCAAAAGTCGAATATCTCTAACTTTTTGTGAGTAGTGTATATACTTTGTTACACCCCTTGACATTTTTAAGTCATTAAACATTTTACAGTATTTAACAATTTGTTTTTCTTGTTTATTACAATCTCCAGACAGTTACAACTACACTTTTCCCTTTAGTTCGTTAGTTCATTCATTCATTCATTTTCAAAATTAATTTCAACTAATTAAATCAATTAAAAATCTTAATCAAAAAAGTGAGGTGTTTTCAGTCTTTTCTGAATATATTTTTCAGTTGCTTAATAGAAAAAAAATATTGATACTTTATTGACAATAACGTATGTTTTTATCAGAAAGGATGTGTGTGTATGTGTGTGTGTGTGTGTTTGGGTAAGCAAAACAAACACCAACGCGAGACACTTTCTTCTTAGCATTCATTCTTTAGAAAATATTTTGAGAATGTTTATTATAAAAATATAAATGTTTCCACTACAAATCATTTTACATTAGTAGACAAGGCCACCTACACACTCACACACATACACACACATCAATCTAAAGAAGGGGAACAGGACGCAAAACAGTATTGCTCTTCAAAACATCATCTTCAAAGTAAAATATAAAAACACTGATAGGGTTGAAACATAACCATGTCATAACTTACTGAATGCTAGGAAAAAAAAAAAAAAAAAAATCTGCACTGTGTATGGTGGTTTGTTGTTAAGAAATAAATAATAAGTCATTATAATTGTTTTTATGTAAAACAAATATAATACAAAATAACATAAAATATCATACAAATGAGTTTTGTAAAGGCTGCACAGATATTTTGTTCATTCTTTTATACATACATACAGACATTTGTACAAAGGGATGGCCGGGTAAATGATAGTACCTCTACGGTCACCACTGCTATCATCACAGGTCCGGTTCACATATGTACATGCTAACAGCGGGGAGAAAGCAACATTTACAGGCAGAATGAAAGAGACGAAGAGGAAAAATGGACTGTTCCTTCATAAGGTAGTGCAGTACATGGTCAGACCGTCATTTGTGCACCATTAGTGCTCTTTTTTGATTTTATGATCAGGATGTCTTAAGAAAACATTCGGATAATAATATTAATCCCATATACAGTCTCAAACTAATAAATGATGAAGAACCTTGTATTTTGAAGACTGATGATACTTGATTGGAACACAGCCGTCCTTTCTGAATAACCCTCCACATGAAACTCTGGAAGATTTCGTAGTCCTGATCTCAAAGTGAACTTCACTACAAGAAATCACAGAGCATGGTAATGTACGGAATAGCACACTACCATACTACGCTTACTACTCCTGAAGTATATAATATACTTTATATACTGCGTACAGTATGCAAATGTTCTGTATGCATGGAAACTCCAGGCAAAAAGTGCCTGAGCTGCACAGAATACTGTATCCCACAATGCATCATGCTTGATTTGATCTCCCATTTCTAGTAGCTGTAATATTTGAGTTATTTTTTCTCAAACCAGTTCAGCACAAACTCTGCCCTGCACATTTCATTGGTCTTGTCAACAGCACTGATTGCCTGAAATGTTTGAACTTTTCTTGACGGGTGACTGCCTGATTGTGTCGACCAATGAAATCGTCTGTGGGGTGGGGTTTGCACTTAAAGGGATAGTTCACCCAAAAAAAAGTTCCAACACTGGATGAATTTATTTTGCTAGTGGAAGACAAAAGATGTTTTGAATAATGTTGGTTACCAAACAGTTTTGGTGAACATTGACTTCTTTGCACATTGCACATTGTATTACATTTTTTTTTTTTTATTATTATCTCTTCTTTTATGTTCTGCATTGACGTGACAGTGAGTAAATGAAGACCAAATGTTCATTTCTGGGTGAACTAGTTTAGAAAAAATATAAAGTGATATTTAATTTTCTTTCTTGACTCATTATTTGATTGGTTGCCAAATGTTAAACTTAATGTGAAGTGACATTCACGTCTTATTTTCTTTACATAATCTGATTTCCAGTATACTCAACAAGAAAAAATGGAGGGTGGGACTTTGTTTAATCAACTGGGAATTGATTTGGATTGTGAAAAGTAGGTGTTGCCAGAATGTAATCAGGTGATTGGAATGGAGAGGATCTGTAGGGACAAACGAAAAGTGAAGCCATTTCTGAGTTGAAGCGAGTCAAATTGAAATCAAGTCAACATGATTTCAGTATGAATTTGACACATAATTGGATTAAAAAATGCAAAGGAACCTTATTTTCCTGTTGATAATTGGATGTCACTGAATTAACCAAGAAGAGGTCATGTGAGAACAATTATTTAACATGTTATTGCAAAATCTTTTGTTTCACATACTAAACAAAACAGGGAGTGTTCAGTATGTAGTAAGCTAATATCTGAGACTTCTGAGTCCAAATCCTGCTGGTATAGAGAGCTGCAGGGATGACATATATGTGCAGGTCAAAACTCAGAAACAAGTTCGCATTTTAGCACTTCCGCTTCCATCGTCAATGGATTTTATGAATGGACTTTTGGTTAAATGCCTAAAATAAGCTCTGGAAGTGTAAGAGACTATTTTCTGCAATAATCCAAAAACCAATGGAAAAGTCCTATCGGTGATTCTAATTTTGGGTTGGCCTGCAAAAACACATCAGCACTCTATTCTGTCTGTGTTACTGATTCTAGTAAACAGTTTCTTTTCTTTATTTTGTACTGTTTTTATTTGATAATGAATTCATATATCATCTGAACACAGTGGTGCAAACAAACATGTGTCATGGGCTACATTAACAAATAAACCTTTAAAATGGCATGTTTACCCAAGGTCTCCGCTACTCCATCCCTGATTCTGGAGAATGGCTCTCTGCACTTGCAGATTAATGGTTAATTATCAAATATATAGCCAAATATGTCACATCCTAACAAGCATCACCAGATTGCTCTAACAGTAACCAGCTGTACTTCTCCTGCCGTTCTTCAGAAGAATTAAAGGGGGCTTTTCTACAAGAAACCACCAAACTCTGGGGTGCAAGCTATTGCCTCTCTGAAGTGCTACCTTCCAAAAGGAAGACGGATGCTTATGCAAAGTTTTTCCTGAAGGCTTTTTAATGCTCCCCTGCCACATGTGAAGAGCTCTTTGTTAAATCCGTTCGGATCGGACCGGCTTCCGTCCTCTAGGAGGAGTCATGCGGCGTGACCGTAGACTCCTAAACACGAGGCCCGTGTTCATCCGCCTCTCTCGCCGGTAATCGCTGGGAGACGCGCTCATCGTCTTTGCACCTCGTGCCCGGGAAGACGTGATCTTTCTCCAGGAAGGTTGTTCTGCTTCGCACATGTGTTCAAGAATTGTAGTTCCACTTCCTCTTTTCGTTTAATATCTATTTCCTGTCTGTTAAAGCCAAAGCAGCATCAATCTCGTTTAGGTGTCTTTCATTTCCGTCGCTCGTTTTTAATTTTACACAGGAACTGGACCGTTCTTTGAGTGTGTTTCAAGTGTTGTTAGGCTGCTCACGATCTTCTTCTGAGGTCCAACGATCGTCACACCGACTTTCTTGAAGTCCCTGTGTGTCAGAGAGGAGAGAGAGACAGTGAGGACGGGTAATATAGCGCTCACAGTTTGACATACGGTGACATTAATGACAAGCCCGCAGCGGCGCTCTGCCTCAGACCGCTTGTGTCAGTCATGTAGGCTGAAGTATTCCAGGAGGACACCATGCTGCCATACGCATTCAATAAGCTGAGGAGCTGGACTTGTGACAGACTTTGTGTTATAACTTAAACACTGGGCTGATTTACAGCTTCCTGTGATGAGAAATTGGAGTAGCTGCTTCATTTTCTGAGTCAGTTATTTCTTCTGTAATTTGAAAGGAACAGCACTGTCAGGGTTACCCCGGAGGGAAAAAGAACGACATTTTTCATTTAATGAGATCCATGCAACAGCTGACAGGAGCTTGCATTATTTACAATCGCGGATAGACTCTCCAGACTTACCATATGGATGAGTTCATCCCGTGTGCACATATCCGACTTGGTCTCATAGGAAAAACGTGACTGCATGTGTTTTTGCACAGCGTAAGTTTTTGCACTGTCGCTGTAGTTCGCAGGTGACATGAACAGCAGTGGTGCTAAAAAAACAGTTTACTTTCATTGTGACAAAGTTATGAAGAGTAATGAGTAAAATTGGTTCTGTTCAAATAAAGTTATTACATGGGTCCAGAATATACACTATTGTTCAAAGAAGTCTCTTTTGCTAAACAAGGCTGCATTAATTTGATAAAAATACAGTAAAATCAGTAATTTTATGAAACATTATAAAATTAAAATGTTTTCTTTATGTGTATTAAAATGTAATTTATTCCTGTGATGCAAAGCTGAATTTTTGGCATCATCACTCCAGGCTTCAGTGTCTGAATATGCTGATTTGCTGCTCAAGAAACCTTTCTTATTATTTCTTGCTGCTTAATATTTTTGTGGAAACTGTACCCCCTATATAAATTTTAATTTATAAAATTAATTAATTTCTTAAAATAAAAAAAAGACTTCACTTTTAGATGTGTTCAAATAATGAATATTGTAGTTGCATATTTGTTTAATATGTCACATAGTAATAATAATAATCGAATTTGTCAAACTAACAGTTCATAATATTTAAATAAACAGATTTTTAAATTTTGGGCAACTATCCAGAAACAAATGTTATGTTGTATATCTATTTTAAGACCTACTGATAGAGATTGCGTTTTGGGTTTGACTCACTCTCAGGAAATGGACAGAATTGTCTGTATGCATTATTACTGGTTTAAATGCATAAGAAAATGTATACTGTAGTGGTCTCTTCTCTGGTTGAATTTTAGTTCTACAATTATAATTAATTAGGCTGAAAAACGTATTCCTGTGTGTGATATTTAAGTCACTAGAATATTATTTGGTGACATGCCTCCTCTGTATAAAACAAAATTCAACTCATTTCCACTGGAAACTGCAGAAATTTGTATTGCCTATTTCAGGTTTTACAAAAACTCATATTAAGTCACGTTTTCTTCCCATTAGATCCGACATTGCAAAAATGTGGTAAACCAATCACTTTAAAGTACACCTCAAATACAGAAGCTCTTGCAAAAAAACAACAACAAAATCATTTTTCTTAGTATTGTCAGTTTAAGGGATGCAAAAGCTGTGCAGTGAAGATCATTATAGCATATTAGTGCAAGCAGGTTTAAGTTACAATCTATGCACACCTCAGGCACGAGTTCTGTTAGAAACAATTCTAGAAGGTGCAGCAGCGATTTAGTCCTGATCTGGACATGAGCGCAAGCAAGAGCTCGAGGGAGCAGCCAGCAACAGAAAAGCTGTGATCAGAACCCACCATCCAGTCTATGAGCTTTAAAGTGTTGTAATTCCCATGGACGGCTCCCACTCAGGGCACGTGGCTGCTGGTCTGACTTCAGTCAAACAGATTCTATGGGCAGAATACAGCTTTAGATCGAATGACACACAGGCTGTTTATCGTCAATGCACTGCTAATGCACTGACATCAGCCAAACAAACGCTCACAATGTCAAACAAGACAGGCCTGCAACATTTCTGTGTGACAAAAGTCATTTGATCTACTACAGAGTCAAATTCAAGCTTCAATAAAGCGGATTTAACGGATTCAGAGGCATGTTGTCTATAATGCTAATTAAAATGCAAGGATACATTGTGATTGCAAACAGCTGAAATCAAGAAGTAACTGCTATACCATAACAGCTGTAAGATATCTCATCGCTTAAGGAAACAGGCATGCGAACTAGTTTGGTCAAATCATTTTCTTTTTAAAAAATACATTACAAAAAAAAGTAGTATGCTTCAAGTTCATTTTAGTAATCTTAAAGGGTTAACACACCCCAAAATGAAAATTAGTCCATGTTTTACTCACCCTAAAGGCATCCTAGGTGTATATGACTTTCTTCTTTCAGATGAATCCAATCGGAGTTATATTAAAATTGTCCTGGCTCTTTCAAGCTTTATAATGGCATGGGTGGGTGTTTTTGTTCAACAGTCCAAAAGTAGTCAAATAAAGCGCATCCATCCATATTAAAACATGCATCACACGGGAGAATAAAGGCCTTTTGTAGTGAATCGATGCGTTTTTGTAAGAAAAATATCCATATTTAAAACGATATATACAGTTTTGTGTAACTTCCGCTAAATGTTGTACGTGGAAGCCTTCTGTGTTCATCATGAATCTCTGGCGCTTCCGCAACACATACGTCCTACATCATCTGCCAGAACGCTTCTGCCAACGACAGTTAGCAGAAGTGATAAAAAGGTGTTTATATCGTTTTAAATATGGATATTTGTCTTACAAAAATGCACGGATTCGCTACAGGAGGCCTTTATTCACCCCCTGGAGCCGTGTGATGCGCGTTTTAATATGGATGCACAGAGTTTATTTGACTACTTTTGACCTGTTGAACACTACCACCCACCCGTCAATATAAAGCTTGAAAGAACCAGGACAATTTTGAATATAACTCCGATTGGATTGATCTGAAAGAAGAAAGTCATATACACCTGGGATGCCTCGAGTAAAACATTTTTGGGTGAACTAACCCTTTAAGTAAAGCTCCATTGTTTTCCAAAATATATTTTATGTAGTAAGTATACTAAAATAAATGTACTAGTAGTACACTTGTAAGTGTACTATTTCAATACGTCCTGGACTAATTTGGTTAAATTTTTAGTTTATTGTTTATACTATAACAGTAGACAATGAGTAGCTTATACAAATAATTTACATCTAAGGCTGCGTTTACACTTGGCACTAACATACGATCACAGCGATCCGATCAAGCAGATCGGATCATCAGTCAATCAGAACACGGCGCGTTTACAATTGGTAACATCAGCTGACTTCTCTATCTGGATAACTGATCGGAACTGTCTTTCCCATGCAATATTTAAATAAGTCTGCAGAGAATGGCCCACTGCAAAGTCAACCTGAAGTTATGGGTTTTCTTTTGAAAAGCATTTTCAGTCGCGGGACATTTTACAAATCAAAGATAAGTGTACAAGTCTCACTAGCGCTCCACACGGGTGTTCTCCGTCTTTCTTGTGACCATTCAGGAGAGAGGGGTGGGGTTTTGCATGACATCGACCTGCGAATGCAGACACGATGGCTGGATTGTGTTTACATTACACTGAGATCCGATTACAATGCGTCCTCGACTACCTCTGGACCAGGACACGCTGATCGGATAACATTTCAATCAGAAGTACGTTTACACTTGTTTTTTCAATGTGGACACCATCCGGATACAGGTCGCATGTTAACGCCAAGTGTAAATGCAGCCTAAGTTCTTCTTTTTTGTAACTATTCTGTGAACTATACTTCATGTAAACTTATAGGTGTACTGTTAGTTTACTAGCTATACTGTATGTCTAGCTCACTTTTTAGTTTATAAAAGAAACTTTGAAGTATGCACTCAGTAAACCAGTTTAATAGTTTGTATAGTCACTACTTGTAAATTTTCTTTCAGTGAACTAAAAATCATACTTATAGTTTACACACACCATAAAAGAATGATTAATAAAATGATCCAAATGTCGATCTGTTTCTGTGTATTTTAATAGCACTGTGTAAAAAAAAGATCAAGTTCAGTTCCACCCATGTAGTATTTTACTCTAAACTATTCCACCCCAAAGCTGACTTGTTATTATAAACTTGAACATGTAAATTTATCAAAAGGTAAAACATATGCAGTACCTAAAAGAAGCCAATACGTGTAAAAAAAATAAAATAAAAATTAATAGGCCACTCTATCAAAAGAGTAAAGACAAATTCAAGCCAAGCATACTTAGAATACTAAACTATAGAGATTAGTCAAAATTATAGGCCAAATATACATGGACTTTTCTGTATACTTGTCAGTATAAACCAAGTATACTTAAGCATAGGCCTATATGATAAGTACATAAAAGTAGACTGAAAATATACACTCTTATTTTTTTTTAAATTAAATTTTTTTTTCAAGTATACTAAGTAAAACACACACAAAAAAACTTTGTTTTAAGTGACAATTTATAACTTATTTACTATATAATATGAAAAAGGTGTCATTTGAATTCTATTAACTTCCATTTTTTCAAAGAAAATGTGTTGTTTTGCCAGAAATAACTCAACAAGACAGTATAACTATTGCACACTGCCTGCCATATCAATTCAGATTTGTCTACAGTTTTAATGCGACTTGTGCTAAATAAGGTAAAACCTTCAATGATAGATTAAAGAGCCTAAACGTTCTGCACAATTTACCATGAAATTGCAGTAAAAGGCCAAACATCTGGTAAACTTACTATATCCCCAACAACAACACAACCAACGTAAAGTGATAAGTGACTGAATCATCAATAATGATCTCTCTCTTGCGTTTCTTCATCTATTAAATGCCAATAGCTTAAATGGCTTATTTAAATTTCAACAATTTTATGAAGCAATTTTTGAAGTGCATATGTCAATCTTTAGAATCAGAGTCAGAATTAGCTTTATTGCCAGGTATGTTTACACATACAAGGAATTTGTTTTGGTGACATAAGCTTCACAGTGTGACATAATGACAGTGACAAGGCAAGACACAGATAATAAAGATAATAATATACAAATATACAAAACAGACAATGTGCAAAATAGCACAAACACGATATTCAAAATATACAATTTAGTATGTACAGGTATGTTAGGTGCAAATTTGAAATGTAATAAGTATGTGTGTTAAAAAAATAAATGTATGATAGTGTTGTGTGTCTCATGTTTATTGTTAAGTGTTCAAGTGTTCATGAGATGGATTGCTTGAGGGAAGATCTGTTCCAGACGGCAACAGATCAAAGAGGGGGTGTGCTGGATGTGAGCTGGATGTTATCTTTATTGAGGGCTCTCAAATTGGTGCGGTACTGCTGAAAAGACCAATACAAATTCCCATGCAATGCTGGTCTTTAGGTCATTTTTTGGTTGTTATGCTTGTTAGTGTTGACTTGTCACTGGTTAGCATTGATTAGTGGTGGTTAATGTGGTTAAATTCTGGTTTAGTGCTGATATGCTGTCTAGAACTGATTTGGTGCTGGTTTTAGCCTGGTTAGTAGTGGTTTATTCTGGTGTGGTTTCACTTTGACTGGTTAGTGATGGTTTGATGTTGGCTTAGTTGATGGATGCTGTTTACCAGCAAAACCTAGTGAAGCCGATTGATCTTGCATGCTGTCAGTGGTGAATCTTGTGGGTAGTTTTGTTGGTTAAGGTAGCTACCCTGTTGAAAAAATAAGTATGGTAGGTAGATTAGGTATGTTTTGAAGGATGGTAGCTGGTCTTGATTGGTTATAAACTGGTCCTGAGCAACTAGCTCCAGCTCAGGACCAGCTTATAACCAGCTACAATGCTTCAAAATATACCTAACCAGCATATGCTGTTTTTTTCAACAGGGTAGGCAGAAAAGGTTAGTACAGTTGTCCAAAACCTAATATATAATAGTGATCTTGGTCTTTTCAGCAGTTAAAACATATAAATCAACATATTTGCCATTACAATTCACAAAAAATAATTGTTTCAACTCTGTGGTCAGTCAAAGAGTGGTGGAGTCCACTCACTACTGAAGGCCAAACACTGAGAGACGAACTGCATGTTAAATAACCCAATCTGGGTCATGGATGAGGGCCGCTATTTGCATGTGATTATTTATGCTGACATCTGAACAAAATATAACCACAAGCAGCCTTAATTACAGACTGCTGAGTGTTTAGATGTTTAGTCCTAAGGGTAACATGCAGCACAGCACTGCCACTGTTCCCAGATCGGCCCTTTGATCATTCTCAAGTTATGAATGTCAGATTATTTACATAGTCAAATACCTCGTCATTGGAATCGAAAAGCGGTTTTAGGAGATGCTAACCAGGCAAGGCAAGGTTCCTAATCAACATCTACAAAGCATTTCCCATGAATGCAGATCCACACTGTGGAGCAGAATAGGGCCTTTATGATTAGAAATTTGATTGAGTCAGGGGAATGTGCCCAGCTCAAGCCGTTAGATCGTTTCCAAGACTGGGGATTATGGGAGGAGAGCACTTTTATTTTTGGCAAAAGAGGGTTTGTTTTTTTCTTCCATTTATTGGATTACAATAGAAGAAAACATTACTAAAGCACTGTCACTGGAGATTAATAACAAATGTAATGGCCACCTTTAAAGGATTAACCAAAACTGGGCTTCATTTACTGGAAACTGATCTGTAAATAAATTTGTCATCGTCTTCTGCATCCGTTTTAAACTGTTTTATGCCAACAAACTTAAATTATATAGCTTTTCTTTTGCCTTGGACTTAAAAGTACAGAATGCTTACCTTTAAGCACAGAGACAATTTTAATAGAAGAACGACCAAATAAGGGAACCCCCTTTCTTTGAGCCTCTCAAACCAAATAAAGTGCTTTTAAATACATCAAAACTGACGATAAAAAAATCCTTTTTTTTTTTTTTTGGTTTCACAGAAGAAAGAATATCATTTAGGTCTAAACAACAAGCAAATAAGAAAATTACAGAAATGTTATGTTCGACTGTTGCTTCAAAACTGATGATATGCACAGTATACACTACCATTCAAAAGTTTGGAACAATTAAGACTTTTTTAATGTTGTTGAAAGAATGCTTACCAAGGCTGCATATATTTGATAAAAAATACAGTACAAACTGTAATATTGTGAAATATTATTACAATTTAAAATAACTGTTTCCCAATATATTTGAAAATGTAATTAATTTCAAATAAATTATTTTTTTCAGCAAGAATGCATTATTAAACTGATGAAACGTAAAGACATGTATAATGTAAATGTATAATGTAACTTTAGAATTGTTTTGCAAATAATGATTTCTAAAGGATCATGTGAATACTGGAGTAATGATGCTGAAAATACAGCTTTGCATTACAAGAATCAATTACATTTTAAAGTATATTAATATAGAAAACTGTTATTTTTAATTGTAATAAAATTTCACAATGTAACTGTAAAACTATATAGTTTTAAACCTTTCCAAAAAAATTACTTTTTATTAAAATCACTGGACTATGTTTAGTGATGAATCTACATAGACAGATATATAGTTTTAACTGTATTTTTAATCAAATAAATGCAGCATCAGTGAGAGTATGATACTTCTTTTGAAAACATTAAAATATTGTAATTATTCCAAACTTTTGACCGGAAGTGTAGATTTTAGTTTTATAATACAAAAAAAGAGTTCAGCTGTATAGTAAAATGCTCTTACTCTGCTGAGGTTTTGGCCAGTGTATCACAGGAGCTGTAGCTGACCCCACTGAATGCATCTTTACAGGGCAACGTCCTTGCACTCTCCAGCCAATCACCCATTGTGTGAAAGGAAGTGATGTCAGTGCTGGTCCTGTCCAGAAGCAGATTCACCGGTCTGAGAAGAGATGAAAAACACAGAAAGTACTGTTAGTTGTATTGTGAATTTTAAAGTATTTGTTCGTGCACAACACAACTTGCCGATGCTGAAAAAAATACAACACTGAAGTTGTGGTCGTCTGCAATTCCCATCACGTTTGACAAATGTCATTTATGGAGAAAACAAGCTTATAAAAGTGCAAGCAAAGGCTAAACACAAAGGCCTTCAAACCCGATATGCAAGCTTGCATCCAAGGTCTCCATATGGAAATACCTGCAGAGAAGTGGGACTGATTCTCTCCATCTGTGTTATGGCAAGCATTCCGTAGGAAGAAAGCAATACATTTAGGAATGTTTATTCGAATACACAGACATCTCTGTTTCTGATGACTTCCCATTGTTCACATTCCAATGCGAGTTTCCATTGTTTATCGCATGGGTAAAAGGATAACTTATTAAGCAAAGCATTTATATAAAAGTGAAGTTTAATTAGCTACTCAATTAAATGAACACACTTTTAACATGTTACTGGCAGATACAGTATGGAAATGTTTACATGTAATCCTTTTATGGGCAAATATGGAATTGTTTTTTTTTATGTAATCACATTCAGTTGCCCTCTAAAAACAACATTATGAAAGCAATTCCAGATTGTGAAAGTGTCAAACAAAACATTTTAATGATACATCTAAAAAACATCAAAAAAATTTAAAATTAACTGAATTAAATAAAAAATGCATTCCTTGCATACAAAATTTCATTTAAAATTTCATTTAACTCTGAAAATATAGCCTGTTTAAAATTATCCTAATACTTCATAAATTATACAAAAATTAGAACTAAATATTATAGAAATATATTTAGGTAGTTCTTAAAGCTACTGATATTCAGAGGTCTTCGTTTGAGGTCTCTGCAGTTTCTGACAAAAAATGCATGGGCATGCTGGACAAAACAGTTATGTTATAATGTAAGTAATCATGTCACAGCATCTGAAATCCACAATTCAGGTCCAACAGCACCTGATTGGAACCAGGGGAACAAACGGAAATGAGATTACAATTCCTATGGGGACTGCTATTTATATTCATGTAAATAAACAAATTAAGAGGAAGTCCACTCAGATCCACATGTTCCCAGTGTACCATTACCGAGTGATGAAAAAGAATAATGTACGCTGAGTTGACTGGAAAAGAATGCTGAATGGATCCAAGTTACTTGGCAAAGAGGATCAGTAAGTGCTGACACAGCTCATTGAATAGAGCTGTCTGCAAGTACTGCACCGATGCACTTAGGATCTTTACAAATCCTTTCCTAGTGTCAGGAGAGAGTGGTTGAAGTTTATTTTTAACAATGTCTTTGATCATTTTAGTCTAACCTTCACAGCTTGAGCAGCACATCTATGTGCCAGTTGTTTTGTGAACCTTTATAAATGTGATTCAGCTTTGTTAAAAGACTAGATTATGTTAGACTTAACATCAAACCTGCAGCTTGTAGCTATGTTCACACCATTGCTGTATCTAATATCGCATGCAAGTTTACATTTAGTCTTAAAGGTACAGCAAGTACCAAATGAAACGTAACAAAACAAAACGTAACAAAACAAAACGTAACAAAACAACAAAACAAAACAAAACAAAACAAAACAAAACAAAACAAAACAAAACAAAACAAAACAAAACAAAACAAAACAAAACAAAACAAAACAAAACAAAACAAAACAAAAACAAAATCACAAAACAGAAAACAACACAAAAAACACAAAGCAAAGCAAAAACAAAACAAAAAAAAAACAAAGCAAAACAGTTAAAAAAACAAACAATAACAAACAATTAGTTTCATTAAACTTGTCAGAGAAAACTAAATACTAAACTTAATTATGGCACATAAAAACAGCAAATAAAAAGTATTTTATAACCCTTTTATTTAAATGGGTTCTATCTTATTTATTTATTTTTACAAATTAATTAATTAATAAAACAAAAATCACAGTCTATATATATATTCAGTGTGAAAACTGTTTTATATAGTATAAATTGATGCTATAATTTTTACCCACACAAACTGCAGAACCTAATATTTACCAGTGGGCCTATTATTTAGTGTTCTTTCATTAAAATGGAACTGACACATTTATTACCATGTTAAATGCGGAAAAAAAAAGATTAATCACAGTTAACTGACTCACTCAGCTACTTAAATTATATAAGTCTACAATATGGTAATATGATAAATAATTTGTCCTTGTAATTATAAAGGTCAACATGGGAAAGAAAAACAGAGAGGAAAACCAAGAGATGTCTCACAACTCAGAAACTCAAAATGTGAAAAAGAAAATCTTTGGTGTTGGGTATAGAAGTGATAGCTTAAACTCTAGTGTATACACACTGCATTTGACTGCATCAGCTGCTGGCGTCAGAGATCTGAGGCGTCAGTCGACAGGAGCACAACAGGCCAGAGGGAGAGGAAGAAGAGAGGTAAACACTCGGCCTCTCTGCTGGTTCCCTCTCTTTTCTTTTGCTTTCCTCTCCCCTCTGGTGTAGTGACCTCTAAATAACCGAGGCTGCTTAGTATCATGTTTTTAAAGTTCTCTAGGGATGGGAAAGGAGGGAGGACGTTCCTCACGGAGAAACATCTGGGTAGCTTCGTCACGGACAAGAATGCATCTCTTGCTGTGAGGAGGTTCTGGGATCATGCACCTACTCTCGTCCCGAGAGTGCCGACATTTTACTTCCGAGCATCTGCACGCCATGTCTCCGGGTCTGGCCTTTAGGCCTAGGGTCCATCCATGAGAATGGCTGGGATGCCGCCCCATTAGCATGCAGGGCATGTAGATAAATGAGGTGCAAGGGCTTAGACGCAGCTGTGACTCCAGACCGGCGGCAGCGGAACCTAAGAGTGTGTCTCGCCCGGAGAGCCATAAATCACCTGGGCCCAGCGCTGGACCCCAATCGGCCATGTTAAAAGCCAATCAGGAAAATGACATGCTAACTCCCTGGGACCCATTTTCACTTTCTTAAGAAACCATTAGTCACTGTTACATACTTCATAATAATATAGCTACTGGTTGTACCACTTACGTCCACACCAAACAGGGCAACCCGGAACGGACGACCCCTCTAGTGAATTGAGTCTTATTGGAGCAGAGGAAATTAGAGTATGAATTTATTTAGAGAAAAATTATTTTGAGATTAAATATTAATTGACATACACCGTGAAGTACTGCCACGAAGAACACCCTGTTCTCAAATCTAAGTTGGAAAGATGAATGTGCAGTCTGGTAACATCAGGATGCATAAAAGCCTTGTAATACAAATAAACAATATGGTCAAAAGTGCATAAAGTGAGGTCAGGAACTGACACTGGGTGATACTGGTGGCTCACAGTCACCAATCCAGTTCATCTCAAAGGTGTTCAGTGAGGTTCAAGTCTGGATTTTGTGCAGGATTATGCAGGAAGTTTTTCCACACCGCAAAGTGTCAACTCATTTCAAAACAGACCTTGCATAAGGGTACTGTCATGCTGGAACAGGAAAAGGACCTTTCCCAAACTGTTACCACAAAGTACACAAATATAGAATGTCATGAGTAAGATTTCACTGGAACCAAGGGGTCTGGGCAAATCCGTTAACCAGAAGGGGTGTTAACTTTTGACCACGTTGTGTATAATACTTTGAATAATATTAGTACTACATCCTGTATACTGGAGAAACAGGATGTCAGCAAATGTTTATCACAAACACCGCCTGTCTGACTGAGGACTGTTTCTGCAAACTGGCTCCAAAAATAAACCGATTTTGTCTAGAAAAATAATCTGCAGAAAATAACGCAGCCTCAAGAACAGCTCAGTCATAACTGTATGTGGCCAGCTGTAGGAGTGTGTGATTAATCTAGACCTGAGGGGAAGATACAAATTAGAGTTCAGGAGGAAGAGAGAGCATTTCCTCTCATTAGGGAGCATGAGAAGATGATCTGAATGTGACATGAAGCAAAGGAACAGCAGAAGGCAATTTGGGTTCAGAACAAGCATATAGGTCTCGGTCCATAGCCAGTCCTCCTGGGTGACATACCTGGACGAGGTGCTGGCCGTGATTTTGAGACTGCTGGGGTTGCGGATGAGCTTGTCCAGGATGCTGACAATCTGCTCAAATTTCGGCCGGTTGTTTCGGTCCTTCTGCCAGCAGTCTAGCATCAGCTGGTAAAGCGTGGCAGGGCATTCCATGGGTGGGGGAAGACGATAACCCTCATCCACCGCTTTTATCACCTGAGGCACATGAGAAAATATTGCTAAACTGATGTTCTGTCATTCTGTCTGAAGGTGCGGTCACATTCGCAAAATTTTCCAGGCAAAAAAGATTCATTGTCCATTGCCAAATATTGCAACGATGTATGAAACACAACTCACACAGAGGTCATTTCCAAACCAAGCTGTTTTCAATATGAATCTGTTGCGAAATTTGGATATTTTTCTGTGCTGGGAAATTTTTCACCCTCACTCATTAATGACTGGATTATTCCTGTGAAAATTGGCGAACAACCATAAATGTGACCACACCTTATCATCTCATTTTGTGTTTCAAAGAAGAAATTATAACATAAAAAAATCGGTGCAACATATGGGTGAGTAAATTCTGTCAAAATGTCCATTTTTGGGTGAACTATTTCTTTAAAGATGAGGCACTGCAATTTGCCCAACTATTTTGTTCAATTTCCCTGGCCTTTGAGCTCCTGAAGACATATTTCTTCCACGCATGCCAACTGTCACCATCCAGTAGGATGAAACAAAAATAAAGCACTTCCGTTCATGCAACAACACAAAATCAATTTCCTCATAAGTGCTCCAGATCTGTAACTCCCTTTTGCTTTTCATCACTCGATCATCAGCGCTGCCATAAACCAGTTCAAATAAACTCTCAGGGCCTTATTTGCTCAGGGTGAAGTTACTGAACTACAGCAATGAGGCCACTGCTCAGGGTCAGCGCTAAAGAACTAATAATAATGTCAACACAACAAGATTTTATAACAAACCACTACACATTTACCACAATTGCACACATGGCTCTTGTTCTTATCTCTCTATAAGTATTATAGCATAATAGTTTCTCTTGGCCTGTGAATTGAAAAGCACATTTTCGCCATTGGGTGCTCATTGTGTGTCTTTGTGAAGCTAGCCTTAGCTAGCTAACATTGTAATTAATTAAGAGCAGCCTGGATAGTCTAGCCATGCAAAACAAGCTTGGTAGCTGGTTGATCATGGAAAATCTTGCTAATTTAATTATATTGTTTGCCAAAGGACAATTTACTCCAAACTCTTAGGGGCCGTTCACACAGAATGTATTTTTCCATTCCGCTGTGCTACTTTTCCATTGTTTTTCTGTGTAAACACGTGTTAGATGGACATGTATGACTTTTGCAGCATCTCACACATGACACAGACCTTTGAAAACACGGTGCTTAAGTTAAAATAAGTTTTAAAATTAAAAAAAAAAAAAAACAAGACCTTGCGCCCCCCCCCCCCCCCATTCCACTGCCCTTTGCTTTGAAAACTGACTTGTGTCTCTCATTTTTAAATGCAAAAAAAAAAAAAAAGTGTTCTGTGCGATTGGCCTCCACTTATGAAAATTAACCATCGTGTAGTAACCATGTTTTTTTTTTTTTTTTTTTGGCGTATTGATTACCATTTGTATAACCACAGTTTTACTGCAAATACCATGGTTAAACAAATCCATTGTTAATTTGTAGTTATCATGGTTTAACTATAATAACCATGTTATTTTGGCTTTATTTGTAGTAAAACCATGTTTAATTGAAAAATGTGAGATGCTTTTTTTAAAGTGCCCCTATAATGGATTTTTGAAAATGACCTTTCATGCAGTGTGTAAAACAGCTGTAAGTGAATGAAAACAACCTGCAAAGTTTTAAATCTGAAAGTGTACCATGTATAAAGTTATTGTCTCTCAAAAGAAAGAGTCGACTCTGAATCATTGAAACGAGTTGTTTTTAAAACGAATCCCAAGCCGTTTCATGTTGTCCTCAACATGAAACATTCGCATGTTGCCCGCCCACTTGTTGCGCGTGCAGACCTGGGAAAACTCTATTTTCGTGTTGGTCTGAATGAAAATGCAAATTCATTCTTTGCCACTAGGTGCCGCTTTTGGAGCGTTAAAAGCTCACAAACACTGCTTTAAATGAAATTGGACCAATCACTGCAGATTAGCATCACGCAAAGGAGGGGTTTGGAAAAATGAATCGTTGAGTGAATCGTTTGGGAGTCGTTGAGCAAATAAGGTAAAAATAAATGCATATTATAAGAAAATTAAAGTGTTTTTTGACCTTCCATGCATGTCAACCTGTTGTTGGGGACTTCCAAAACAAAAATATGAACCTTTCATAACCCATAATAGGGACACTTTAAAAGTTGAACTTGTAACTTTTTAGAATTCTGCGCTTTTAGAACGCTGTGTAATGAGTGAGAAACTGCAAAAGATGCGAGACACAAGGGCTATGGTCAAACACGTCCGTCTAGTACATTTACATAGAAAAACAATAGAAAAGTAGTGCAGTAAAATGGAAAAACAGGATCTGTGTGAACAGCCCCTTAAGATGTAATTTTTCCTGTGGAATACAAAAGGCACATTTTAAAAGACTCTTCAAATCAAATCGAACATATGTCACACTGATCTATTTGGCAGGCAAGACGCTGGATTATTCTGACAGCCACTCTACTCACGTCCTGATTGGACATCTCCCAGTAAGGTCTTTCTCCATAAGACATGACCTCCCATAGGACAATCCCGTAGCTCCATACGTCACTGGCCGAGGTGAACTTGCGATAGGCGATGGCCTCTGGCGCGGTCCATCGGATTGGAATCTTGCCACCCTGTAAACACACAAAATCCATCTGTCAAGGAAACATTTTGCCATCTGTGACAATATCCAAACACATATTTCTACTATTAGTTGAATAACAAACATGTACTCTAACGTCCATATGCCAAATCATGTAATCTGTATGCATTGGCGTTTAAAACAGGCCATATGTAAGGTGTCAGAGTGAGTGAAGGGGGGATTTCTGAGAGGGCCATGCATCTAATGAATGAAATTTAAAGTTCTGAGATGCCATTAGGATTTGTTTGTGTTAGTGGAATTGACTGTACAGCAGTGTTAATGTGATTTAGACAACTTCTAGCTGCACCACCAGTGCAAGGGACCCTGGCTCTATGCGGGCCCCTTCATACAGCATTATGAGCAAATTATGGTTAGATTTGCCAATCTAGTGTGGTCTTTGCACTGCAAAGAAAAGACAGCATGTGAAGTAAGTACGGTTGATTTTCCGTTTGCAATATTTGATGAACTCTACACTTATAAGAATAAAGATTCTTTGGTTCAGTGAGGAGCCTTTAACATCCACAGAATCTTTCCAATCCACAAAAGACTATTTACAGTGGAAAAAGGTATTTTAGATTTTTAAAATGTTCTTCATATCAGCAAAACAAACAAAACAAAACAAAACAAAACAAAACAAAACAAAACAAAACAAAACAAAACAAAACAAAACAAAACAAAACAAAACAAAACAAAACAAAACAAAACAAAACAAAACAAAAAAGGTTTCTTTAAGAAAGTCTTTGGGGAATCAAAAATGGTTCTTCTATGCAGTAACCCTACACTATATAACCCCCCTTTTGGAGAGTATGTATGTGCATTAATCAGTGTTTATATGTGAATAAACACCTAAATTAATTGTGGTCATCATATAAAGTGATGCATCTCTTCGGAAGACATGGATTAAACCGCTTGATTCTTTTATGATGTCTTTACAAACTTTTTGAAGCTTCAAAGTTCTGGTTACATAGACTTTCAATGGAGGGACAGAAATTTCTCAGGTTTCATTAAACCACATGGAACAACATGCAGGTGAGTAACAGGTGACAGAGTTTTTAATTTTTGGTTGAACTATCCCTTAAAAGCATAAATAACAATTGAAAGAGTCTTTTGGCTCTTTTAATTAAAAGCAGGACTTCCTAAAATCACCATATTGAAAGTTGCGATTTTTAATTTCTGCAAGTGATCCGGTTCCTCCACCTATTCTATCTTTGCTCTTGGTTCGTGGTACACCACCACCTTCATCGGTCCTGTCCTCATCTCTGAAAGCCGGCTGGGCTTGTTTTATATGCTCAAGTATTCTCTCTCTCTGAGGATCAGCGTTGTATTTACCCAGCTCGGCTGCTGGGGTAACTCTACCCTCAACCTTCACGAAGGAGGTAGACTGAGAGAGAACAGGGTAGAGCCAAAGCCAACCAGCAACCTGGCCAAGTCACACAATTCCTACCCCACATTCTCCAAACACAAGGCCTTTAAAAAATAAATCCACTTGTGCGCGGGCCTCCCCATTGAGCGTGTACAAACAGGCCCTGCAAGATCACTGCTAATGAATGTAAAATGTGACACAATGTATCAAGGGAAGGTGAAAGTTGCCAGCATTCTTGTGGGTTCGAGGTTCTCGTAGCCGCACAATGATGCGGTGGGGGGTCTAGTTGTAACGGTAAAAACATACATTTACGTTGGCTGTCAGACACAAGTAAAACCCAACAAATTTAGGTTTATCTAGCTAATAACATGTTGGACCTCCCCTCCCCAGCATATGCCATACATCAGTGTAACATTTATGCTAGGTGACACTTGTATTGGTAATTTAAGCAGCAATATCTCTTAAAGTCTCACATGCAGTGGATTTATGCCTGACTCTAAGTGTATTTATGCATTAGTTATCTCTTCTGATGATGGATGTTGCTCTTAAGAATGAGAGTGATGAATATGGTTATTAATTCCAAGGAATGAAGATCAGACATGCTGGCTGAGAGGAGACAGTGAGCTTGTCAATCATGGCCTGGCCAATATGTAATTTGCTCTGTAGGTTTCTGCAGAATTGGGAAGCCGGTCATTCACATAGCCTGTCCCTACTGTGTCATTTCTGATGTTTTCAGCTGCTAAAAGAGTCTAGTCCTCTTAACTCTGTTTAACACATTTTATCATGTTTCAAATCATTCCACAGAAGAGATTGCGTCTGGGTCTAATCATGGCTGAGAGAAAACCTTCGGTTTGAGGCTTGCTAATAAAGCACTAAAACATGTTCTAAGTGAAGACAGTTACTCATTCCACAAATCTAAACCTTGTGAAGCAATTATGTTCGCTATGTGAACACAGAAAACGTCTGCCTGTCTGTCTATCTATCCATCTATCCATCTATCCTTCTATCTATTACTGTTCAAACAGTTGTGGTCAGTAAGTTTTTTTACTTACTTTTGTAACACTTACAATGTTACAAAAGATTTCTGTTTAAAATAAATGCTGTTCTTTCTTTAATCAAATAATACTGAAATAAATCCTGAAAAAAGTATGGTCCCACTTTATATTAGGAGTCTTTAACTACAATTCACTCATGTTAAAAGAAAAAATGAATTATGAAATTAAATTAAATAATAATAAGTACATAGTAGTTAAAGACATGTAATATATAGTGGGTTCAAATATATTAAGCAACTTTTTTTCAAAACTATAAAATTAAAATACAGTATAGACACTTTATTAAATATATTAACACAGAATATATTAACACAGAATTAAATATATTAATTCTACATTATTATCAATTCTAAATTAATATAGAATTACTTGTATTTAAATAGAAAACTGTTACTTTAAATTGTAATAATATTTCACAATATTACTGTCCTTACTGTAAAAAAAATAAATAAAAATTACCAACGTTTTGCATGCCAGTGTATATGTATACATCCCTCTCTCCTCTCAACTTCAAATCAGCTTCAGTAGACAAATAAATTCAGTAGACATGTCATTTGAAATAGCTGAGAAGGCAACTGAAACATATTCAAGCTTTGAAAAAAATGTCAAGTTGTAAATGTAAGTATTATGGAATATGACATCAGATAAAGCATATAAATCCATTTTATGTCAGTGGGTAATAGTTGTTCTTGCAATTTAATTTGACTTCTCAGCTAATTAAAATATGTGAGAATACAAATAATTTATGTTTTTATATGAGGCATAATAATAATTATTATTATTATGTAAACCATTTTTTATAGCATTTTCTTTCAAATGTCTTCTGAAGTTCTTCTGACCTAATCAAGCCCATTTAACTGTGTGCTGCATGACAAAGTCAGCATGGATTTCGCAATCTCAGATGCTCATGTGGGTGTTGACTTACTCTCGTGGTGTAGGCGGCTTCCGGGTCGTCCTCCAGCACTCTGGACAAGCCGAAGTCTGACACTTTACACACCAGGTTGCTGTTGACCAGGATGTTCCGAGCGGCCAAATCTCTGTGCACGTAACCCATATCCGACAGATACTTCATACCAGATGCGATGCCACGTAGCATGCCGACCAGCTGAATCACTGTGAACTGGGCGTCGTGTTTCTGACAGAGACAGGAAGAAGGAAAAAGTCAAATACGCTGTTTTATATCTACATAAGTATAAACATAAGTCATGCAATGGGTTATAAAACACAATGGAACATTGGTGACTCATATTTCAAAAGACTGCCTGACATTTCCAAAGTCATCTGTCATGAGCTAACTCAAAACCACTCATGAAATGGCTTTGCTGAGAGCAGCAGATCTTTGATTTAATAAATAGGAGCGTTTGACTGTTTTTTTTTTTTTTTTTTTTCTGGTTCAATCCACGGTGTGCGGCAACTTGTTGAAGAATATAAATAGGATGTACACAAGAACACATCGCCGACTGCATATCTGAACTGAAGCCCACTGGCAGGCTCACAGTGTTTACAAAGGTGCGTGTGAATAGGCCTTTTATATGAAGAATGATATGCTCAGGACTTGGAGATAAACACCAGGGGAGGAAGCACTTCAGAAGGAGAAGGAGAGACTGGCCGGATGAGTGAGATAGCATTGATTTGTCAGGGAGCTCTGGAGAAATGGCTTTCTATACCAAAAACATGCAAACTGCAGTCTCAAAGCAATAGTTCTCTTAAAACACTTTTACTCATATTCATGCTTAGTAGCTCCAAATTGGTTTGAATTAATTTCTTCCGTAAAACATAAAGGATGAAATTTTGAAGAATACGCTGGTTACTCTTTTTCAAGCAGTTAAAATAAATGCAAACCAGTGTTTTTATTTGTTTCACTAATTTATTATTATAGTTTTGTTAATATTTTGAATTAATATTTGACAATATTTTGATTTTGTGAAAGTTTTGAGGATTTTATTTTTGTATTTTAATAAAATATTTAGTTTCATTCATTCATTCTTCTGCTCACTCATTTATTTGATCCAAAATACAGCAAAAGCAGTAATATTGTGAAATATTTATACTATTTAAAATAAATGCTTTCTATTTGAATATATTTTCAAATTTAATTTATTCCTGTGATCGAAGCTGAGTTTTCAGTATAATAACTCCAGTCTCCAGTGTCACATGATCCTCCAAAAATCATACTAATATGCTGATGTGCTGTTCAAGAAACATTCTTTTTTATTATTATTCTTATTATTATCAATATTTAAAACAGTTAAGTACATGTACAACCTGACAAATTCTACTCTACTCAGCATAATAGTAATAATAGTAATAATAATAATAATAATAATAATAAATGTTTTTTTTTTGAGCAGTAAATAAGAATATTAGAATGATTTCTGAAGGATCATGTGACTGGAGAAATGATGCTAAAATTTCAGCTTTGAATTCACAGGAATAAATTACATTTTAAAATATATTCAAATAGAAAACAGCTATTATAATAGTAAAAATATTTAAAAATACTCTTTGCTGTCAAATTAATGCAGGCTTGGTGAGCAGAAGAGACTTAAAAAACAAAAAATCTTACTGTTCAAAAACTTTTGACTGGTAGTGTAAATTTCATAACAAAAAATAAATGTAATATTTTATATTATATCAGTTAATGTGTATTTATTTCAAGCAATATTTGTTTGTTGGTTGGTTGTCTGGTTTCAGTTAAAATTAATAACTCTGATGCAAAATGCAGCTTTCAAGTTTTTAAAAAAGAATGTTAAAGCACTATAAAATATTATGAACGTAGTCTGCAGGACTCATGCATTATATTTCAAATCTTCTGAAGTTATATGATAACTATATGAGAAACATAGATAGATTAGAAAATTTAAGTTGTTATTAACTGAGAGAAGAATACATTTTCTTTTTTCTTTCTTTGTTTTCTTTCTTTTTCTTTCTTTCTTTTTTTTAATGAATCGTTTGATCTAGTTTCAGAAATCTGGTCTGAATGATTTATTCAAAAATTCACTTCTCTCATAAACTTTCCAAGAAAAGCTAGGGCAGATGTCAAGATGCTTCAGTCAATCACATCTTTCAGTCTGTTCCTCACACAAAGATATCTTATTATCTCAAAAGCCTAAAATATACAGAATGGGTCATATGAAAAACTTTCATGATACTTGTTTTTCCTGAACTTGACAGCTCCGATTCCCATTTAATCAATTGCATAGAAAAACATCAGTACATCCTCAAAAACTGTCTGCTTTTGTGTTCCACGGAAACAAAGAAAATCAAACAGGTCTGGAACGACATGAGATGTAAACAATGTCAAAATAGTTATTATTGTTTGAACGGTTCCTCTAGTTGTCCAATGCGAGCCTCCATCTCATTCCGTGTCTCTGTCCACCCTATTTTCACTTTCTTTCTATGTGAGTGTTTATGCACTGCATACAAACTAAGTTTGGATGAAAATAACCCTGGACCACCTGGAAGAGAATTGAGCTCGGAGAGGTTCAAAGGCTTGCTAATAATAGTGACATGAGCAGTGGCGAGGAAACGCGTCGGAGGGAGGATGACAGATCTCTTTGATAGAGTGCAGGCCAGGCTGCAGTGCACAGGAAATTGCTGCAGAACACTGCAACTTTTCTCTGGTTTCTGGGAGTGGGATGCTGTGCAGACACACGTACAGGTCCTGCTCACTCCACTCCCTGTTTGCTCAGGTTGTTTTAATAATCTGTCTCTGCATAGTTATTTCAATAGAGCCGTTAGTGCCCCCTTTTTCGTTGGCCTTGATTCTGAATTTTTTTTAATTTATTTTTTTTTATGTTCTGACAACAATACAAACTTTGAATGGACATAAAAGCATTTAAAATCAGGAAAGGATATGTATTTAAATTATTATCAATAATAAGACTTTTGAATGTAGCATGCATTTAAAGTTTATTACAAAATATTATTATATATACACTAACAATCAAAACTTATTATTTTTGTAGGAAATCAATATTTTATTCTGCAAGGATGCATTAAATTGATCACAAAATGACAGTAAATAAACTTAAAATGTTACAAAGGATTGCTGTTTCAAATAAAGGTGGTTCTTTTGGCCTTTCTATTCATTAAAGAATCCTGAAAAAATATATATCACAGATTCCACAAAAATATAAAGCAGCAAAACTGTTTTCAATACTGATAAAAAAAAAGCCACTGATGACTGGAGTAATGATGTATAAAATATACTAAAATAGAAAACAGTTATTTTAACTTGCAACAATATTTCACAATTGTACTGTTTACACTGTATTATTGATCAAATAAATGCATCCTTGGTGAGCAGAAGAGACATTATGATTTACATTTTTTTTTTAAAAGTAGTTTATACAAACACTGTGCTGAGTTTCTCTGGTAACACTGACTTCTCTGATTGGTGGATCTTTCTTCAGAATTATGGGTAATGCATTTCTCCACTATGCAACTAGAAATTAATTACTCAATTGCAGTGATGGGAATAATGGCGTTATAAATAAACGGCGTTACTAACGGTGTTATTTTTTTCAGTAACGAGTAATCAAACGAATTACTGTTTCCCCCGTTACAACGCCGTTACCGTTACTGATAATAAAGTGTGGCGTTACTATATTATAATATTAGAATTGAATTTTTCAGTTCATCTGAATGGATGCGCAGTGTAGCTGTATTTGACGTACCGTAAACTCTAGTGTGAAGGCGCACGCCTCGCCGTCGCTTTCTCTCACATACACGCACGCAAAGAAAGATACAGAGCGAGAGAGTCTTTCATAACATGCAGAAGTGACGCGTTACATGTAAACGATATTCTTTGTTGTACTTTCCTGTCAAAATAATGGAGTTCCTTTGGAATTCTTCAGCTTTTAAGAACTGCCGGTTTCTCTGTTAGTGGGCGGAACTAATGCCCAAACACAATCTCATTGGCTGGCGCTCACCTATTATCATCTCTGTTTTGATTTCAGCAAATCAATTCCAGCGAACGCAGACAACGTGATTAATATTCATGAACCCAGCAGCTCATTAATCCTTAGTGCGTTTTATATTGTTATTAGTAGTAGAATTCGTAGTAGTTTTATCTTATCAATTTTTCCCCCTTTTTCTTTATAGAAACACTAAATGACAAACAATATCATGACAAATATGCATTCATACTTGGTTATACTAATTACTAAAATTCTATCATCATATAATATTAAATTATCATAATATCATATTATAATGCTTGACTGACTGATGCTAAGTGTCAGTAGATAAATAGTGTAGATGAATGTACAATGTTTTATAATAATAATGTATTCTATTTAGTGTCCATTTCATTAATTTAACATATTTAATATTGGGGGCATCCAAGTTATTTGACATTTGAATTTTTTTTTTTTAAAAAGTAACGCAATAGTTACTTTCCCTGGTAATTAGTAACTTTTATAATGATGTAACTCATTTACTAACTCAGTTACTATTTGTGAGAGGTAACTAGTAACTATAACTAATTACTTTTTTAAAGTAACGTCCCCAACACTGCTCAATTGAGAAAATAAGTGTGATTTTTACTCCCATAACCCAAATGTTGCACACTACAATCACTGTATATTTATTATTCATTGTAATGCCCAAGTTTAAATCACTGGACATTTAGAAACACTATATTGGACCCCTTTGTGCATCTCTAAATAAATTCACCACTGAACAAAAAATGAATTTTAACGAGTGCGAGGTCCATCCAATGCATCAAAGTCTGGCGTGTTCATTTTGTTCTCCAAATAGCAGATTGTCTGGCGAGCGCTGCTGGTGGTAAACTGTTGAAAAATGACACAAGGCTGATAAATTCATATGTCAGGTGTATTAGAGCCAAGGCAGGACGGCCGCAGCCAAAGGTTAAGCTGACCCATTTAATGAGCTCATTAGCGCATTTATCAGCACTTTTCAGATGGGCCGTCCCACAGCCTGTTGTTTGCTTGTTTATTTTCGTAGTGCGAGCGACGGGCAAAGAGGAAGTCATCTGAAGGACAGAGCATGCCCAGTCTGTTAAACTGGCAAGGCCAGGCTGGCAGGCGGCGCGCCAGTCTCCCCAGTGCCGCTTTGGGTCTGAGTGCGAGCGAATCCACTCTCTCTTCTGAAGACAAGCCTGGTCTGTTCTGCGTGAGAGAATGAGGCCATTGTGGATATAAGCTCAAGTGAAATCCTGACACTACAAAGCGTTTGAAACACAGGTAGTGTCGGTGTCTATTTAAAGAGGCCTCGGCTGCGAATACGAATGTGATGAATTTGGGCGACGTTGTGAACACAAAGGCACCGTTAAAAAAATCTAACCTCTCTAGTCCGCAGCAAAGAGAGACATAGATGAGCCAGCAGAGAGCAATTTGTGTCTATTTGTATAAATGAGAATGAAATGTTCAGAGAGCTTGGGAGAATGTCAGGCATGCTGTGATAAGCAGGTACTGTGAGAGGAAGCAGGAGAAGCTAAGACACAGATGGGTTTTTAAATGATTTTAAGATGAGCCCTCTGTGCTTTTCCTCTGATCATACTTAATGGAGTCTCATTAAATGCGCTCAGTGTGTCACACTCACTCGCAGGAAGCCGTCCAAAGAGCCGTTCTCCATGTACTCGGTCACTATCATCACGGGTTTACCTGAGGAGAGAGAAAATTCAGACGTGTCTCAGTCTAATCGAGCAAAGATGTGCCAAAATTGAGCTGTGCTTTGCTGCAGTGGTGTCATTTCTGCTGGAAGGTTGAATTACCCACTTTGCAAATTAATGAGCTTATGTTGGACAAAAGAAAACATCTTCAAAGACAGAAATTTCAAGTGAAAAATATAATGCATTCAAAGGCATGGATAAGTTTGACCCCATGAGTTTAGATGTAAAATTATGCTCAGCATGATGACGTCCAAAGTTATTTCAATGACGACGCTGAATCCGTCAAGAAGAGTTTTATGAGTGAACGGGTCATGAAACCTGTCAAGAACAGTTTTTGCATTATTTTCATGGTAATTAAGCACGTTTAAAAGTCTGGGGTCAGTAAGATTTTTTTTATTTTTAAATGTTTTTAAAAAACATCTCTTATGCTCACAAAGAGTGCATTTATTTATCTATAAATACAGTATATATTTTAAAATGTAATTTATTCTGATTCTTCAGTGTTACGTTTATTTTAAATAAAACTTTTTTTTTAACATTATAAATATAATATAAATGTCTAAAACTGTCCCTTTTTTATCGATTTTATGACCATTTTGCGGAATAAATAAATAAATAAATAAATAAATAAATAAATGTGTGTGTGTGTGTGTGTATACAGTATGTATACAGTATATATATATATATAAATCTGACCCAAAACTTTTGAATGGAAAATAAAATAAAATAAAAATATTGATAAAATAAAACACAATACTGAGAAAATATAATGATAAAATAATGATATATTGTTTAAATTACTTGAAGGTTAAATGTGACATGTGGTAAATGTACTTTAATCATCTTTTATGTGTATATTATTTTTTTATTTCATTACCAAAAGTGACATTAATGTAGCTATTTTTTTTAACAAATGATCAGCAATCGACTTTTTGGTAATATTTGATGTGCTGCCTTTAATTTGTGCTGATTAATAAAACGTATAGTGTATCACAGTATTATTTTTTTTTATAATATTACAGGAATGAAAATTTAATGATAATCAGTACTGATAATGAGAATTTAAAAAAAAAAGAAAGAAAGGAAGGAAAGGAAATATGCTTAATTGCCATGAAAATGTCATGAGGCATCATTATTTCAAGCAGAATATAATTTAAAACACAATTTTTTTCTGGGCTGAAATGTGATCTGAGTTCCTGACAGGTTTTGTGAGATTCACCCTCATTGTGCTCGCCGCTGCCACATGTGGGTGTTATAAAAGGCTCTGGGTTAAGCAGCTGATTTTTTAAATTTATTTTATATAGAGTTTGAGAGGGTGAAGAGATCAGGTTGATGGCTACACACCAGGTTTCAACACATCACAGACATTATCTGAAGCCCATAACAAGAGCAGAGGTGCAGCTCTTCACATGACACCTCTGACACAGCGGCTCAGAAATCATAACCATGACTTACTGTGACTTCACCTAAATGAGAGTTTCCTGCAAGATGAAAAGAGTCTCGGCCTGAACTTGGACGGACCACAAGGTCAACTGTCACTGTCTGACAGCTTTATTTTCTCCGTCCTGCCGCTCATAAATCACCGGTTTTATCATCTGCACTTTATCTATACCTTATTTCAAAACCTGTACGTAAAATGACTTTATATCAATAATAACCTGATGACCAAGTCCGTGTTGTCACGATATGTATGTGCAGTAGCCATAATTTTGTATATTTTTTCCTCCCAGCGTCCCAACAGCTGACAGCACAGCGCTGTGATGAACGAGGTTTATGAAACATGTGCAATTAAAATAAGTGGAGAAGAGCAACACTGCACAACTCATGAATATGCTGTAACAACATATTGCTCACAGCAAGCAGTTTTTATTAACACTGCAAAAAAAACAAAAACATTGATCAGTATTTGCAACTTAAAAAGCAGATTAATTTACGTGGGAAGCAAAACTGCATAGAATAATGAGACTAAAATATAAAAATATGTTTTTTTTTTTTTTAGACAAAAAGTGTGGTTCAGAGACCATATCCAGAACTAAGCTAATTTTTCTTATCCTAATAGAAAATATTAATATTGTTTAAACCATAAATCAAAATTTATACCAAATTGTGTTGGATTTATGCTTAAAATCTATTTGACGAAATATATACATATAGAAACTGTATAGTGAATAAACAAATATATTTAATGATTTCTACATTTTTATAAATAAATCTAGTTTTAATGATTCCTAAATATTTTGGGAAGCAAGCCAGAAATGCTGATTTGTGTAGTTGAGCATCTACAATGTTTTACTCCACACAGTTAAATCATTACCCAAACTGTAATGGACCGGTCTTTAGATTTCAGTTGAGTTATTTTATGGTTTCTGATAGCAAAAAAATACCTCCTCCTTAAACCACACATCTCTCTTCTAAACTTTTGATCCTGAAATCCCGCTCGTAATCAGTATCCTGGCCCCTTCGTCTCTGTGAAGCAGCAATCGCCACTCCACAAATATTTTGCCTAACGCAGGGCCAAAAGCAGCAGGTTAAATGGGGTGTGAAAGTCTCTGGATTATTAAGAATTAACAGGGCAGAGTTAATAAATCATGTCAAGTCAGAGGCTACAGGAGACACATGCCAACCTCCCATGGCCCCACGGCCCAAACTCTGCACCCCACACTTACTTTCAATCACACGCAAAGTGCACCACCCCTCTAAACACACACACACACACACACACACACACACACACTACACAGGGCCGTTCTTTCCCAGCAACAGCCTCAAATGATAGCCATTTACAATGAAGTTTTCCCATTATTTACAGTCAAGAACTCTGAAGCGTGAGCAGAGTAAGATTTACTCAGCCAACATAATCCTCATTTTATGAGGAATTATGGACATGAAAGGAAACTGTTACATTCCTTTCCGAATTCTACTTAAAGCAGAATGAAGCAAAACTTGGCCAGCAACACAATGTATTTCACTACTGAGTAAAAATGTGAAGATTTATTAAAGCCTCGATGAATCATAAAATTGAAGTAAAAAGACTAAATTAAAACTTCTTTCTTTCTTTCTTTCTTTCTTTCTTTCTTTCTTTCTTTCTTTCTTTCTTTCTTTCTTTCTTTCTTTCTTTCTTTCTTTCTTTCTTTCTTTCTTTCTTTCTTTCTTTCTTTCTTTCTTTTTAAATTTTAAATCTTTATATTGAAAAAGGAAAAGCCTGCACACTATCCCAATTTGGAAAAATATCACAAATTTATTTACTGCACATTTTGATATTATTACAGTTTTTTTGTGTGTGTTGTGTTTTGCAAAAAGTGTTTTATGAAATTGAAAACTGAGTCAAAGGCCGATAATTAGTGTATGGTTCTGCAGTGTGACAAGAAAATATTTTGTGTGTAAGCAGTTGTAACTGTAAAAAACCTGTATTATTATTATTATTATTATTATTATTATGATTATTATTATTATTTATTTTGTTATTTTACTTATTTATTTATTTTTTGTGACTATTTTAGTATATGCAATAGTAATGTAATAGTTCATTTTTATATTTAAAAATATGTAAATGTTATTTTTTTGGATAATAATATGCTGAGTTATTGTTTAATTTACCTCAACATATGCGTTTGAACAATACACTACTGGTCAAAAGTTTGGAATAATTATGATTTTTTTTAAATGTTTTTGAAACATTTTGAAACAACCAAGGCTGCATTTATTTATCAATATTGAGCATATTAGAATGATTTCTGAAGATTCACGACACATCCCGCTTTTTTTTTTTTTTTTTACTTGATCAAACTAATTCAAAAACATCTTTCGCAAAAAAAAAAAAAAAAAAAAAATCATAATTATTCCAAACTGATGGCTGGTACTGTATGCATTGTAAAATGCATTTGAACATATTTTATATTTGGCTTGAACATGCACACAAAAATCTACAAAAGCCAGATTTTTGTGTGCATGAGCAAGCGATTGAACATTCAAATATCAAATACATTGCGTCCACTTGGTAATGCACATTCACTGAACATGTCCGTCTGTGCTCGTCATCAATGGAGTGTACTGTACTTTCAAGGCTGTGCAAATGTGCAAAATGAAATATACCTCAGCCCTAATACAAGCAGTCTGTTTAAAGTCAGATAAGGTAAAGTGTGAACATTTTCGCCTATATCATTAAGAAAAAACAGCCCCACGGAGCCCTTGAGAAGGATTGTGGAATGGATTTAAAAATTTCGCTTTGATCATGCTACATAATAGAGACTGATTTAGGGAGATTTACAAGCATATGTGATTTACAGCCCTATGTGAATTGTCTCTCGTGCTGGACATTGGCCCAACGTTACAAGAAAGAGGTCAATAAAACAGTGGCTTTCTGTGCAGAAGATTTGCCAACTTCATGACATCCACTAATATTCCATAACTGGAAACAGCTAATGTTTTATATGAGATACTCCCAAAAGGACGAGCTCTGAACTAACAAATCTAAACATGATAAATGAATCTACTGAACAGACTCAACTCACTGTATGCTTTTCATACAGATGCAGCAAAAAACCCAAATCATTCATCTTTCTCCTTTTAACGTGGGATAATAAAATGGTACCAGAAGTAAATTTTAAACAGGTGTGTAACTTACTGCGTGTGACCACACCCTCCAATCTGATGATGTTGGGGTGGTCGAACTGTCCCATGATGCTCGCTTCACTGAGGAAGTCCCGTCTTTGCTTCTCCGTGTATCCGGCTTTGAGCGTCTTGATGGCCACACAGATCTCCTTCTTAGACGGCAGCTTCAATCGGCCACTGCACACCTCTCCAAACTCCCCTGATGAGAGACGGATATTTTAGAGAAAGTGAAAGCTAACATGAGAAGCACTGATTTCTGTTTTAATTCAACTGTATCCGTGTTAATTACCTCTCCTCACTGGAGTTGTCAGATCTGAGAATTACATCTAGCTTTGTCTGTCTAAGAAAGACAACATAATTGTCTGTGGGAAGGTCGGTTAAAGTATCCAACAGATCTGGAGATTTCTGTGAATATTTTTGGTAAAATGTGCTTATAAAGTAGCAGAAATGTATTAAATCTCATTCTTTATGTGGGTTGGAATGAAATTTGAGATTGCATAACATTATTATCTGCCATTTTTCTTTTAAATTATTAAATAATGCAGTAATGTGATCGCAAACTGTGAAGACTGCAAATAAATGCATCTCACAGTCACTAAAAAAGAGAAAAGTCTCATTTGATCACGTTAGTGTGGGTTTAAGTGTAGGTAAAGAAGTGAAAAAATATGCATATACAACCTCTGGCTAACTTTTGTTACTACTGTATTTCAAGCTACCTAGTAACAACATTTTACTGTATTTTGGATAATTAATTTTGGACCTACACTACCTTTCAAATATTTGGAATCAGTACGATTTTTTTTCTTTTTCTTTTTTTGAAATGAATCATTTTGTTTACCAAATATCCATTAAATTGATCAAAGATTACAGTAAAGACATTTATAATGTTACAAAAGGTTTACATTTAAATATAACTTTCTACTGAACAAATAATTCTAAAGAATAAAAATGTTTTCAACATTGATAATATTAGGAAATGTTTCTTGAGCAGCAAATCAGCATAGAATGATTTCTGAAGGATCATGTGACACTGAAGACTAGAGTAATGATGCTGAAAATTCAGATTTGCATCACAGGAATAAATTAGCTATTTAATATTACCATAATATATTTTTTTGAAATAATGTTTTTTGATGATAATGATTGGTGAGCATGAGAGACATTTGGAAAAAAATATGACAAAATCCTACTAACCAGAAACATTTGCACATTAGTGTACATTAGAAGTCGTTCCCCGTACATTAGTGTACGGGGAAGTCGTGGCCTAATGGTTAGAGAGTCGGACTCGTAATTGAAGGGCCGGCAGGAATTGAAGGTGGGGGAAGTGAAAGTACAGTGCTCTCTCCACCCTCAATACCACGACTGAGGTGCCCTTGAGCAAGGCACCGAACCCCCAACTGCTCCCCGGGCGCCGCAGCATAAATGGCTGCCCACTGCTCCGGGTGTGTGTTCACGGTGTGTGTGTGTTCACTGCTGTGTGTGTGCACTTTGGATGGGTTAAATGCAGAGCACAAATTCCGAGTATGGGTCACCATACTTGGCTGTATGTCACGTCACTTTCACTTTTTCACTTTAGAAGAGAGCATAAGCTTGTCTGATAAAATGGTGGACAGTAACTGTGGCTGTGGACAGGTAGGACGGGTCAGTAACATTTCAAGGCGGAGCTTAATGAAAGGTCAATCGCAGCATCACAGTGAATGGATCCCAGACTTAAACTGATTTCCAGGGTATGTACGCAGGTGTAAGAGCACACTTCAAACAGCTCAGCAGGAGATCGGATCTCCACAATGGAGGATGCTGACAGAGACTTGGATGGACATATGGGTAAAGATGATGTCACCACCCAGACATCCAAGCCAGGGCCGTGTCCTGTTTGCGTAATTCGACGTGCAATTACTTTATTTCCCATGCAAGTTTAGAGAGATGGGTGAAATCCAGGCTTGCTGTCTGGAAAAAGTTAGCCGGAATAATTGCAAGCTGTCTAAACAGCCGCCATGCTGGACTTGGCCAGTGTTCAGATGATGTTGACCATCTTAAATATCAACCTGGCCTAATCCTCAGCAGTGATCACTCTGATAAGCTATGCAGATAAATGAAGGTCTACCGAACCCGCACTAAAAGATCATTTTCCAAGCTATATAAAAAACAACCCCCTTTTCGCACTTTTGCATCGCTTGCCAGAGTGTGAGAAAACCGTAAAATGCAGATTTACAAAAGAAGTGACATCCGAAGCAGGGAATGTGCTTATTTGCAGTACGTGAGCCCTGATGTTTGTAGACCGACCTTACGGTGGTACATCAAAAGTGAACGGTTCCTTTATTTGCTGCATTGTCTACAGAGCCATGAATCACAAGGCATTATCTTGATATGTGCTTGGCTGTTTAAGACATCAGGGATGCGGGGAGAGAGAGAGAGCTGTGGGGGGTGAAATGTAATATCCCAGCCGGAGGTGTGCTCTGCTTACCCATGCTCCTCTGCTCTGGCAGCAGGCAGTCTATTAAAGGCATTGAGGCAGTGAGGATGAGCACTGGGAGGGACCCTTTCCCCATCTCAAAGCCACACACCTCCAGCTGCGGTGCTAAATGATTCTCATTTACACCACCTGCCATGTTTGTTACAAGTGTATTTTGGTCCCAGGCAGGTAACTTTGTTTCATTGCACCAGAGAGTGAGGATGATGCCACATACCTGCCCCAACCACTTTGTCGATGGCGATACAGGATGCTTCCAGTTCCTTGGCGAATTCGTGCACGGCTTGACTTGGGTCTTCGTATGTGTGCGGGTCCACGTAGGTCTTGATGCCAGGCAGTCGCACTGAAAATCAAACAAAATAAACTAGATTGAAGGAAACACCAGTGCTTATGAGGCAGGGAACTGTGTGGGTTTATTGCAAAACATGCACATATATACTCAAGTATATAAGTGTTTTGAGAGCATGGGGAAACCAACTTGATTATACCATTTGTGGTGCTCTATGTGAGTGGGCGGAGCTCAAGGCTCATTTGGTGCAATTTGCACGCTGTAACTACAATTGATATAATGCAAACTGATGGCTTCATTAAAAGCGTATCGATTAACAACCTTTCTGCTCACAGTAGGTTTATCATTAGGTTATCGTTAAAAATGAAGTTTATCATTAAAAATCCACTTCCCTATGGAGAATATGAATGGCATTCTGATTTCTGGAATCTGACTGTTTCACTCTATATGGTTGAATAGGTGCAATAAAGAAACAACCAATCAATCAGAGTTTGGTATGCGAATAGATTGAGAAAAGAAGACCAATCAGAATTCATTGTTCTGAATGTTGAGCATTCTGTCAATGTAATGGGAGATTTTCAGAGTTTCCTATTAAATTTCCTTTAAAGTATAAAGAACTTTTTTATACTTTATACTTTTATACTTTATGTACCATTTTATAATATTGAACTACAGTGTGTAAAAACAACAACAACAACAACGGGTTGAGTGCTTCATCCATTTTAGATCTTCAGTTTTGCTTGGTTGTTAAGTTATGAATCTCTGCCCACATTGCAGTGAATTTGTGTTAGAGTTCACCAAACTTGAACCCAATGCGAAATGTGCATGAGGAAATGTCTTTGCCACCGGATGAACTATTTCTGTACTTTCTTCTATACTGCAAGCTCCTGTCGCCAAGAAAATTCCTTGTGTGTGTAAACATACTTGGTAACAAAGCCCTTTCTGATGTCTGACTTCTGATTTTGTCAGAAACTGATTAGGATGCTAATTGCTGCAATCTCACATGAGTGACAGCTTGCTGAAAGGCAGGGATTAAATCATCTGCAAAAAGATGTGTTTCATTAAAGACTGTGACATGAATTTTAATAATGATATGCACTGTTACATATTTATTATAACATTTATTATAAAAACACTGCAACAAAAAAGAATAAATTAATTCACGATGACTTTAAGACTGAAATTTTCAATAAAATTTGAAATGTGTTCATGTGTTTATTGATTTAATTGTAGAAGTCTAACATTTTGGGTTGGTAAGTTAGAAAAAACGAACTTTAATTAGAGTGTGTGAGGACTATCAATACAGTGCTATCTTGCAAAAAAAAAAAAAAAAAAAAAAAAAAAAAAAAAACAACATCTTGCACTGTAAAAACACTGATGCTTATGAGCAGCATTTGCTGTGCTTGGGAGGTCCAGTGGAAAAAAAAATAAAAAAATCATATTCCATCGCAGAGGTTGTTGATTTGAATCTTAACGATAGGAAGCTAAGGGTGTCAAGAAATGCAATTTGCTGGGTTTGAAGATGGATAGGTCTATTATGGATGACCTAATCAGTTAGCTAAGCTATAGTCCTACAGGGCACCTCATGCAGGTTAATCTAAGAGAAATTGTGTGGGCCTCCATTAAATTTCCTTCCTGATACCTCTGCCAGTGTGAAAAATGGCAGCATACGGACAATTGGCTTGCTGTAACTCGGGAGCAAAGGGATATTATAAAAAACCTCCGCCATTACTGGGTTCTTGTGGGCTGTCTGACATTCAAAAATAAATACTAGAGCAAAATTTTGTTTTGATTTTTACTATTTGCAAGGAACGGGTATTAAACACCTGGAAAGAACCTGAATACTTGCAAGACTGAAGAATGATTGAGGTATACATATACTCACAGTGGCCATTGCCAAAGGGCAGCCTCTTCTCATCTGGATGTTTGGACTTGCTATATCTACAAAACCTGTCAATTAAAGTGATGAAAAGCGTTAATTATTCTTAACGGTTTTAATTGGAACATTTTTCTTCTCTAAACGATGTACAAAGCGACTAAAATCTGAACAAAAGTCAGAGCCAGGAACAACTCGACTGTTTTGCTTTTCTGTGAGGCATGACAGTATTCTGGGGTCTTATAATAAGCCATAGATTCATGCACTCTTTCAATGGTGCCGTCTGCCAAAATCAGCCCCTCTGCATGACACGACACCCAACTCTCACGGTGCCCGTTACATTCGGCAGGAAAAATAACACAGCTTCTGCCAAGTGAATCGTCTACGACTATATATAGGCAGCAGACATGAAGGGGCACACATTTTCATACTTCATATCTGAAGGGTGGGAGATCAAGGGTCCTAGAGAGAGACTTGAGACAGCAAAGTGACAGCTTCAAGATGGGCACACTTAAACCTCTGTGTGACTGTGCTTTGACTGACAGACAGACCTGCTAATCACAATGTAGAGGAGTACAGTGAGGAGGATGATGGCCACGGCGGAGGAGACAGCGATCAGCACTACCTGACTGTTCTCACTGGAGATGGAAAAGGCTGTGGAGAGAGACAGAGGGAGAGGGAACGAGACGTTTTAAAAACACATTGGACAGATATGTATAGCTGTTCAAGGTTAATTACCACAAATGTACCATTTTTTTTTTTTTTAAATAATGGCATTGAACTTAAACTCAACCTCAGTTCATAACTCAGTACTTCACACAAATACAAATAGAAGCATTAAAAGACACTCTATATCTCCTTGTGAAAAATAAGTGTGCTTAATTGTACTGTGTAATTAAAATAAACGTGTTTGCAGATAATATAATATCAATGAAATAAAAGCTCACTTAAGTGTACTTAAAGAGAGTACACCTTCATAAATATGTCTCTTAACACACTTAAATGCACTTTTGAACAGTGCACTTCGTAAACATGTAAAATGTAATTTTTTAATGTTTTACTTTAGATTACATTTTAAATATATATATATATATATATATATATATATATATATATATATATATATATATATATATATATATATATTATCATACTTTAAAATGCAGTAGTCAACATCTGAAGTGGATCAAAAAAGTTCATCAAAGTTGTCCTAAGGCAAGAATGCACTTTGATTTTCGGTTTTAGGACAACTTTGATGAAATATTTTGATCCACTTCATATGTTGACTAGTGTAGTACACTTGTGATGTGTTAACTAACATACAAAAGCACATGTAAAGTGCTTATAACTTTAACTGTAGTGTGTTATTTGATCTTACATTTAAAGTTAATCTATTGTAAACTTATTAAATTACAACTTCATTATTAAAAATGTGTAATTAGGGATATATTTTAATATGACATGAAAGTTTCAACAGAAATTACAGTATATTTTAGTTTACCATAAATGCTTGTCAGTACATTCACTTTAACTATATTTAAGACAACAGAAGCAATTATGAAATTACATATAAACATGTACAAAAAAGCAGTATATAGTTCAGCTAATTCAGTATTTATTTTCATTTTATATTTCACCCCTAATTTTTATAGTGAATTTAATTGTAAGTAATTGTGCGCATATGTCACAACAATACGTCAACTCAAAAACAGTAAAGTATTTGTAATTTTTTGATAATTTCCCACATTATAGGTATTTCTCATTTGTAGTTAAAACGCCAGAAAAAATACAATTGTTGCTGCTTTAAAATACACGTGTGATGTGAAAAGTAAATTCTGTTACTCCATCAACACCGTCTACTTTTCTTCAGTAGATGGAGTTGACAATAAGTTTGAAACAATCTTGTATTCTCAATCCATTCTTAATCAAAGCTGAATGCTAGATTTTAAATATTTATCATACATATGTCACATGACAGCACAGGTTTTTTTTTTTCTCTATCAGATGGTGCTGACACATATTGAGTGATGGCAAAGAAAAACATATTTTGTGAGGAAATGGAAGCAGCAGGAGGCTGTACGCATACGCAACTGTAAATTAATACCGCAGAATATACTGATGAGATTAATCCCAAAATTCCTAGAAACATTTACTCTATTTATTTATTTATTTATTTATTTATTTATGGATCTGTAGATTTACACCCCACTAGTCAATAATCAAGCCATTAGATTAATTAATAAAAAAAATCAATGTTGAGAAATAAATCTTTAACAATCATTTAGGTGATCGTTTCCCACAGATGAATATCTTACATATAGGCCTATTCATAAAATATTTTCTTTCATTATGGAATATCTGGAGACTGAGAAACATAATTCCATTTTCTGCATAAATGATGTGCCTTGGTGTACATTTCACACCAGCTACTGTATATGTGTAGAGGCGCCTATAGATCGCTGATCGTGCTCAGAAACCTGTGGAGAGCCACTAACAGTATCTTTTCATTACATGAGTGTGCATTGATTTCCTATAAATGTTTCATTAGATAAAAAGGCCTTCAGCAATGCTGCGACACAATATAGGGTTTACAAAATGCTCAGTCTAAGTGCTTAATAGTGCTGCAGACAACAGCTGCCAGCATGGGACAAAAGATGCAGCACGTATCGCTTTAACCAAGTGGTTTATACTGTGAATTTCAGCTTCATTATACTGTGTGAATGACTTGTATGACAGTGTATTGGATCAGAAAGCCAGGGAATTGTGAGCCTTTGTCTGTATTGTTCATTGGGCTTCACAGCTGTGAATGGATTGAATCTGGCGTTGTGACTGCAAGTGACTGTAAATAGAGAACAGAATGAAAGGAAGTATGTAAATGCTTACAGTCTGGACTGGTCTCGAACTCAAACTTGCGACTGCTACCGCCGTATCCGGCCGCAGTGCGCGCTCTGATTTGTAGCAGGTAGGTCGTGTCGGGTTTTAGTCCGCTCAGTGTAACGTTTGTGCCCTTTGACCTCAGGATGGTGTAGCTGGTCTCTTGTTCCTGCTGTAGGAAAGAAAGCAAGAGGAAAACAAGAGATATGTTAGTTTTAGCATAACATAAACATCTGAACATCTTTTGCCTCCAATATCAATGCCAGATAAATGAAACAGGTTGATGGTGAGTCAAATACATCTTTTATGATTTTCTGATTATTATGATGCAAGATTTCATAGAAATATAGAAGAACAAGGATATAAGAAGTCAACATGAATAGCTTTTCACAACAAATTTTAATTAATAATCTCAAGTACACTACTGTTCAAATGTTTTAATGTTTTTAAAACAAGTCTCACAGACACTGTATTTATTTGTTCAAAAATGCAGTAAAAACAGTAATAGGGTGAAATATTTTACAACATATTTTCCTATTTTTATTCAAATATTTAATATTTAAAAAAAAATGTAATTTATTCCAAATGATCCTTCAGTAATCATTCATATATGCTGATTTGCTGCTCAAGAAACAATTCTTATTAGAATCAATGTTGAAAATGGTTGAGCTGCTTAATATATATATATATATATATATATATATATATATATATATATATATATATATATATATATATATATATATATATATATTTATATTTATTTATTTATTTATTTATTTATTTATTTATTTTTTGAGAAACTACAATTTTTTTTAGGATTGTTTGATGAATACAAATGTTAAGAGAACAGCATTGATTTGAAATATAAATATTTTGTGACGTTCTTTTTTCTTTCTGAATAAAAGTATTAAATTATTAAAACTGACCCCAAACTTTTGAATGCTAGTACATTTCTGAGCAGAACAGGATATTCAACAAGAAAATGTGCCAAAAATGTGGGACTTGATTTTATCCAAATGGATTAGATTTATTTTTTTTATTTTTTAATGAAAAGTGGGTGTTATTTCATTTTGACCGAAACCTAAGAATCTTAGGTTTCAATCTAAATTCCTCCCTGCCTCATCAGATGCATGTTTACCACCTACATAGAAAACATCTTCCCAGGACTGTTACTAATATGGATTAAATTGCCTTAAAGGGACTTCAGAGCAACCTAAGGCCACTTACACAGAGCCTTGTCTTAAAGAGGAATAGTGAGCATTTGAAGTAAATCATATCTCATTAGAGACACACAGACATCCGTCTGTCTGCCATATGACTGCTGGAGCGGACAGGAGAGGGACGTCCCACCGGACATGAAAATGCATGCTCATCAGGAGCATCTAAGGCTGCTTGGGACAGTGCCAGCTCATCTTAATACACTGCCACCTTTCCTCACATTTTTATGGCTTTCCTAAAGATTTCTGTGGTACGTTGATCCTCTCTACAAGCAAAAAAACCTAACTGATTTATGGGGCGTCTTTGCTTTCAAACCATTGTTTCCAGATGTTTCTCTGACTGGAAAAAGAGGCAGGAGTGGAATGAGAGAGAGCCGAGGTTTCTGTTGTTTATTGTAGGAGTCCAGAAACGGGGGAAAACATCCCCACAAACAGAGGGATCACTCATTTGCCGGTATTATCCAGCACATTCATCCATGTAACTTATCAGTCTTCTGCCATGGCTAGTGTTATGCTAAACCTTCAAAAGTTCATTTGCATTTTGGTCCATCGTTGACCTCTAAGAATAGCTCACTTGTCCACACTATAGATATTGAATTTCCCCACGCTGAAGTAATTAATGGCAAATGAGATTTGAGAGCATCTTTTTGAGGGTCGGCAAACACGTAACAGATTAAAGCTCTATAGGGTTTCATGTCTAGACTACACATGCTAATAGGATTTTTGATGCGCGCTGGTATGGACCATAATTGTCAGACGCCACTAGATGAGAGAGGCAGTGTACAGTTACATACGCTGGATTTCTTTGAATATCCTTTGCTTATCCACTAATCAGAAACAAATAAAACAGCAATGTTAGCACAGCCACATTTAGAACAATGCTGCACCGATGCGACTGCAAGTACACAAGAAACAAGGCTTTCAAAATGCTAAAACGCTGGTTTGGTTTTTCTGATTTTCAGAAAAGCTTAAAAAATAGCCTCACAGAACTTTGTAAAACAGATTCAACTTCAAAAGTTAGTTTGGAAAGAAATTTTGGAAAAAAAAGGGGAAAACACTTTTATTCAACAAGGAGACATTAAATCGATAAAAAGTGACAGTAAAGTCTTTTATATTATTATAAAATATTTCTATTTAAAATAAATACTCTTCTTTGGAATTTGGATTTTTGTGACACTGACGACTGGAGTAATGAAGCTGAAATTCAGCTTCGTCATCACAGGAATAAATTACATTTGAAAATGTACTAAAATAGAAAACAGTTGCTTTAAATTGTAGTAATATTTTACAGTATTACAGGTTTTACTGTATTTTTGATCAAATTAACGCAGCCTTAGTGAGCATAAGAGATTTCCTTTAAAAATATATATTTAAAAATCTTTACTGATCCCAAACTTTAAAAGTGTAGTGTATGTGTTTTGTGTGTTTCTTGTTTAAAGAAAAGAATTAATTTTAATGTTGGTATATTAGGAATGATAGAATTCTAATTAGATAATATAGCTATATACTACTATAACACTAATCCCTCCGCCACGTCCAATGCGTTCTCAAAACTCCTTTTCCTGTTCGGGAGGCAGACACACTCTGTCAGTTTAAATCTAGATTAAAGACCCATCTCTTTAACCTGGCGTACACATAACACACTAATACGCTTCTAATATTCAAATCAAAATTGAGTGTTTAATCTTGTCATTTTACATTATTGATACGCTATTTTCCTATTTTGATATTGGAAAGTTGCTTTGACACAATCTGTATTGTTAAAAGTGCTATATAAATAAACTGACTTGACTATATGATACATTGTGTTTTGTTGTTTTTTTAACAATAAACCAAATCAGTTGGAAGTTTACCCAAATGTTGAATACATGACCTCACATGGATATGACATTTGCTAAATCCTGTGGAAAATGTGGAATATACAAGCAAAAAATAAAAGCAACAAACATGTACATGCAAAATGCATCTTTACTGCTTAAATACACATTTCACCACATAAGTAATAATATTTGACAATGACCAGACTTATACAATCAAAACCAGACCGCTGGTTTAGACTGAGCATGTTACTTACAGCATTCAAAATAAATGAAAAGCCATATTTTATCAGCATTGCATGGTTTTTATTCACATCTCCTTTCACAAAGAGCCAGTACATGCTGCGATGATGGCAAATCATTGCTTTCCGTTAGATCATAGATGGTCTTTTGGGCCTTACATCTGTTAATGCGGCTGAGCTTTGGAGGTTTTGTAAAAATGTCCAGGCTGTATTACAGAAACTTCTTAAAAATCCGATCTATAAAGTATCCAAAGACATTTCACTGAGTAAATGAACTTTAAAAAAATCTTAAGTCAAGAATTAAGATCAAAAGTTTCTGTAATACAGCCCTAGAAGCCTAAATTGGAAGCAATATTTTGGAAACAGGGTGTTTCGGCTCCTCTCACAGCACTTTTCAAATGAAAAACTAATCCAAAACAGCTTTTTCCGGGGTGCCCAAAGAGCCTGTAAGTGTCAGCAGTGAGCATCTGTTTGTAAAAAGTGATTTCATCAGTAGATCTGTATATCTAGCAGTTTTATAAATGTGGTAGTACGTCTACTGACAAAACCCATCATGGAAAGAAACGTACACATGACTCCAGTGGAAACCCAGTGACTAATGCAAACATCACATCTGATCTGGATCCGACAACAATCATTTCTACCCCTTTCCCGAACGCAGCACAGAAACCATTTCAAACCTCCAGACTTTGAATGCAAAGCCACAAATGGAGCGCATCAGGTTTTATGGTTTGAGGAGGCCTTGAATATATAAATTCGCTCTGCCACGGAAGACGAAACCAATACCTCACGTCGTATTGTATGCGTCTCTGTCCGAGTCATAAATCTTTTCACAGGTTGTCACCGTTCACTGCTCACGACATCATGTGATCAGCTGGAAATCATATACAGGTGTGTCGAAATTTTCACTGCAAAAAACTATATGCTTACCATATGTCCTAGGTCCGCCTCAGCCACCTCCCAGCTCTGGGGTTTGACAAGGCGTGCAATTGTTACTTTTCGACAAGTGCGCTATTGGTGGAATTTAATATGCTTGTCATGTTCTACTTTGACAGTCTAAATATTGCAATCTGGGCTTACAGCCTTCCTCTCCGCTAAAGAAGAAATTCTGTAAATACGAAATGGCTTTTCCAAAGCATTCCATCCATCTAAGCTGGAGGAGAAATAAACATTCTCAAATACGCTCTGAGATCAATACGATAAACGGACAAAATCATCACAAATGTGAACCGTTTTCCAGAACATTAAAAGCTCTATCCATCAATAACGCCAATTTTAGAGTGTTGCCAAAAAGACGAGCGCGATCGGGATGCTGTAACGTCAGGGAAACATGAACCAGAGTGCTCAAGTATTTAGAGATGCATGAATTGTAAGGCCCTTTCCTCTTTCGTAGCATTGTTAATTTGATATATACACACAAAGAGCAGAGCATTCCCCCCTGGCGTATAATCAAAAAGAGATTTACTTTAAGCGAAGCAACATGGATCTCTTGGACCTCCGGATTGGATGACGCTTTCTCACAGGAGCCGCATCACTCGGGTTACCGTGCATCTCGATGCCCTTTTGGGAATCCATTAAGCGCAGTTTGTTTGATTTTGTGCTATACAACATTATGCAGTGTAAACATCATGGTGTTTTTGAACTCGGCCTGTTGATGCCACATTTTCTTTGAAAAGTCACTTAGCGGATCTGGCTCTCTTTTATGAGGTTTATATGTTCAAGTCTGCGGCCTGTGTGTCAGTGAATCCAGTAAGAAGATTTGGGGCCTCCTTTCCTTCTCTCTCTCTCTCTCTGTGTGTGTGTGTGTGTTTTGTGAGGGTGAAGGTGGCTTGTTATCCTCTGCCAACCTAGATCAAGGGGCACAGAGGGTCTTACCGAGGGTGTCCCTGGCTTTTCCACATGGCAGCACCGCTTGTGTAGGATTTGGGCGACTCCAGCTATGCCTGATGAAGCAGTGCCTCACAAGGTTGTGTAATTAACAGGAATCAATGGAGAGACGGACTAGATTTCATTGTGAACGGGGAACACTGTGCCACCCAGGGTCAAATGAGACATGGTGGATTTCAGGAGCCCCCGAGTGTACCTGTGCCAGACGGTGAAAATAGCCCGCGATGAGCTGCCTTTTGCTTGCAAATAAGGGGATTACGGCCAAGCGAAAGCATTTCCACTGGCGGAGATTTGGGCCTCACTGATCTCACAGAAAGACGCATCACAAAGGTCCTCTGTCCAACGAATCTCTTTTTTCGCCAGCAGATGGAAAAGTGCTATCAGCATATTTGGACTGAATGTAAATGTTGAACACATTCTGAGTGTAACTCGGCTCAAGAGAGTTGAGCTGCTATCCTCAAAAGGTCAACTCATAAAATTTGCCAGTTCAAGAACAATTCAGGTGAAACATTTAGGCTTAACTTTTTACAGTGACTCTATGGTTAACTTATTAGCTCATTCTGCAGAAGCTTAGGTTATATAACGGCTGTTTTTGTGTTCAGTGCTAATCTTCATACGGTAAATATGAGGCACAATCAATGGTGGTATTAAACCATGTTTGGAAATAAATCTTCAAGAATGTCAAAGTTATTTAACAGATAATGCTTACTTTAAGATAACTCATCACAACTGGATGATATTAAATATTCACAATATAGTACCGTTTAAAGGTTTGTGGTCAGTAAGATTTTCAAAATACTTTTATTCAATAAGGATGCATGAAACTGATCAAAAGTGACACCAAAGACTTTTACATTATTATATATAAAAAAAGTCTTTCTTCTGAACTTTTTACCAACCCCAGACTTTTGAACAATAGTGTATTCAGCAATTATTTTGCTGCAATATAAAATTAAAATGATTCTTATTATTTTTTGGCCATTAAGTTTTAGAAAGAGCATGTTGATAGTTTGTGTGAATCAGTTTTAACTGTTTGTTTTAATAAATCCATCTATCTATCTATCTATCTATCTATCTATCTATCTATCTATCTATCTATCTATCTATCTATCTATCTATCTATCTATCTATCTATCTATCTATCTATCTATCTATCTATCTATCTATCTATCTATCTATCTATCTATCTATCTATCTATCTATCTATCTATCTATCTATCTATCTTTTTAAGCAGTATCACTCAGCCCTAGTATTTGGAGAGTGAAAAGTACAGGATAAAATAAGCTTCTGGTCTAAAACATTGGCATGAGTTTTCAATTTTGAACTTAAGACCTTTTTGTCATGATGAAGATGAACCATGTCTTGGAGACAACCGAATCCTGTCTACAATTTCAATATGCGCGTCTCTGTGTGGTCATACAGTCAAGCCATTTACCCGCTAAAGCTACGGAATGTTTTTGCTGCGGGAAGAATTCTGGACGGTTGCCACTGGAGACTGTTCTAGGGCTTTCTTTCACACCCTCAGATCCCCTGCCAGTTCGGGAGAGGAGACTCCCACAATGTCAGGGCCCAGTTAAGTTCCAAACCCAGAGTCGTGCTTGTTTCAGAGCGAGGGAGACGTTACCCACTTCACCTAGAGCAGAAGACATCACAGGATCTGACAGCATGAAAGAGCCCTCTAAAAACTGACCCTAAAAGAGCAGTGCCGATGTGGCACAACAATACTGACCCTCAATCAAGACCCAATCCCTATACGGCTCATTAATCATACGGCATCTGTAGGCAAGCAGCCGAGGGGCCGACCGTACTGGGTCGTGACTGGAGAGGAGAGATTGTGAGGAGTTTTTTTAGATGGGCGAGCATGGGCTTGTAGCCTGCAAGCTTTAATGGGCAGGTGGTGTTTAGATCAGTGCCTCCAGTGTTACAAGACCAAAGCCGAGATCATCTGGCACTTTCACAGATTGTTAAGAAGGCTTAAAATGAACTGACCTGGTCAGTGAGTACTAAGCAATGTTTCCTCTAAACTGCTTGTGCACTACCTTCACAGACGGACAGAAATCTGTTTCACCTGCAACAATCAAATTAAGCTACATCGACTAATTACTTGAAATGCTCCCAGGTATATAGATGTGCACTCTGGACCAAGACTCCTAATGATGCCAAATAAAAGGACAAAGTGATGACTTCAAATGAAAATGTTAATGCAGTGAATGCCCACAGCGAATCAAAATTAAGCTGCCCCCACCTTCTCATAATATTTGACCTCGTAATCCAAAATGATCCCATTGGGTCTCTCTGGCTCCATCCATGACAGTGAGATGCTGTTTCTGGATGTTCGGTCCTTCCTGATGACAGTCACTGCAGATGGAGCTGTGCAGAGAGAGAGAGAGACACAAAATGAAAAAAAGCAGATTAGCTGTTTCCACTCTGGCTGTGATGGTATTACAAGCACATAAAGCCTAAGGTCACAGGAAGTTCAGCTGACATTTTCATTCAACGATTTGCATCCTGTGAACTGGTTCCTGTTGACCTAATCGAGTTTGCTCTCCACCGGGGGCCGGTTTCAAAGTTGGGAAAGTTGGGACTGAAATACAAATTGATGCAATCAGGCAACGGCTGGTTCATGCAAACAGTTACCACTTTCATGTCAAGTCAATACCTCTATGTTTTAAGCATGACTCATTAATTCAGGTTTTTTTGATGCCAAGGACCCTCAATTATGAAGTAATCCATTCACAAGTAACCGAATTTCTAAATAATGAAAGCAGTTATAACACTTGTCAAAACAATTGAGGTTGGTAAGATTTTTTAAATGTTTTTGAAAGACATTTCTTAGCAGGTCTGCATTTATTTGGTCAATACAGCAACCAATATACTGTGAAATATTATTACAATTTAAAATAAATGTTGTCTATTTGAATATTTTTAAAAATATATAATTTAGTCCTGTGATGCAAAGCCGAATATCTGATTTGCTGCTCAAGAAACATATTTCTTCTTATTATTATTAACTGTTAAAAATAAATAATTAAATAATAATAAATAACACAAAATATTTTGTATCATTCTAAATGTCTTTTTCATGACCTTACTGAACAGAAGTATAAAATCAATGTATTTCTATTCTATTCTATTCTATTCTATTCTATTCTATTCTATTCTATTCTATTCTATTCTATTCTATTCTATGTTTTTCATATAAACACTGCCATTTGATCAAGGTTCGGTGAACCAGCATAATCATTCAGGGCGTCCTTGAGATTAGCAATCTAGTCATTTACATAAACCTCCAACAAGTGAACTATTTTGAAAAATATGCAGTTTTGCACATCTCTAAGTGTGCTACGGGCAGCTCAAAGTCTCCCTCTGCTCTGGCACTTCACATGGTCACAATCTGTGACTGTAATTCAAGTCAGAGCCGGTCCTGCTCTTCTCCTGCCTGGTGCTCATGTTCTTTTTCAACTTTACAGCTCTGTAATTGCGAGGCAGCAATGAGGCCATGGAGGCATCTGACTTGCCTGTGTTTTAATTTTATTAGACCACAGGAAAAAACATGTTGTTCTTTCAAATGTTCAAGCTTTCCTTGATTGTGATTATACAGTCTTGAAATGCTTCTTTTCCCCTGGAACCCTTTCATTTTTTCTTTTCGTCTATTTCTCTTTGTTAATGAATCCAGATGGGCTCAGTCTGTTTCAGTTTGCAGCCCCGCTGCACAAGCCCCTTCCCTAAGGCACTCTGATAGGGGAGGAATTATTGAAGTTTTATAGTGGCCGCAGTTTATGGAAGCTATGATTTATAATGTCTGGGCAGCAGGCTCATTTGACACTGTGTATCTTTCTCAGTGTTCACAGCGTGAACAGATCAACTTTGTCTTAAAATCAAATAAAAAGCACTGGTTTCTATAAACCTTCTGAAGGAATGTGACAGCAAAGAGCAAAGTGAGAGATAATGATTATTTTTCTGAAACCAAGTGAGCAGCCTTATTAGGGAGCATTTTATGGCATCATAGGTACACTGTTGGAATGTGTCCTAATAGTTTTTGATAATATATATATTTTTTTAATTTCGATTTTATTTTTACATTTTGTTTTCACTTGCTTTTTATTTAAAATGTTGTTTTTTTGTCCTTTTTTAACCTTATTTTCACTTTATTTTTCATTCATTTATTCATTCAGTCTGTACAGTTTTATTAATTTTTAATGATTCATTTTAGTTTATTTAGCTTTAGGTATTTTAGCACTTCAGGTCAAACTAAATGAGAAATGAGAAATCTTGTCTTGGCAGATAGCTGAAATAAAATAATTATAAAAAAACAAAATAATTAAAAGTAACAAAAATGCTATTTATGGTTTTAATTTTAGTTTATACTAACAGCCTTGGTCCAAAATCACCCCTATACCCTTATATAGTGCACTATTTGAAGGGACAAATTTGTAGTGATGTCCGCAACCATAGTGGATATTGTCAAGTGCACACATTCAATCCCATAATGCACCTCAATTAGGAGGTTTATTATTAATTATAGGTATTATTAACCAATGAATAAATTCCACAGTCTTGCCAAAAAATGGTGTACGCAGCACTTCTTGTGCCCTTGTTGTCTGAATTTGCTCACTGGTTGTCACTCACTCCTTCAGTGGACTATTAGTGGAGTGATGTAGGGAATAGTGAGTGAAGGTATATAGGGGAGCAATTTTGGATACAGCCTAAATGTTAAGGATCCAAAAGGTCATCATAATGATTATGGTCATTGCACACTGAATCCGAAATTTTCGCATGCATTTTTTTTTTTTTCGTATTCCTCATCCTTTCCTATCAAATGCATGCTACGGATGCGAAAATACAGAAAAACAAACTTAATCCGATTTTTTTTATGATGGACGAAAGTGTGTAAACACTTAGGCAGTGTGTAAACGTGATTGACACAACGTAAGGTCGTATTTATTTTTTAATGTGCAAAAATTTCGGACTCAGTGAGCAAGGACCTTTACTCTGCCATCTAAGATACTGTACCTCCTTTTGATCAACTTCTAATAAAGCATTGTACGTATCCTTCACAGAGAAGCAAATCACAAAATTAGCAACAATTTGAGACAAGCTGAGGTAAAAACAACTAAAATGGCAGACAAAGTGGAAGAAATGTTGATTATAATCTATGCAGTATGGCTAATTATTAATAAAACAGTTCCAAGAGTTTGACTGTTTTATTCAATACTTGCTATTTTTATGAATTTCAGGTTTGAGTTGTTAGCTTAGCAACATGCTAACGCCAAACTCTACTGAAAACCATTGTGAGTGAATGCCTTTTCTAATTGTGTGGCAGCAGATCTTTCAACAGGATGTTCACTCGGTTTTGGAACTGTGTATATTTCTCAGCTTTCTCCTTGCGAACAGATCACCTCTGTCTTAAAGCCAAAAGAAATCATCAGTTCCCACAAACCTTCCAGAAAAAAGCAACAGCAAAAAGAACCACACATTTATGTGGGATACTGCAAGAATATTCAGTTGCGAAAAATGCAGAATGGAGGGAACTCACTGTTCTGCTACGTTCTGCTTGACCCACAACCTCAGAAGAGGAGTGAAATCAGAGCGCTGCGTTTACAGGTGTGGCTGACAATTATTATACTTGCAAGTATGTAATGCTTAATAATCTCGCGAAGTGCTGTCGAGGTAATGACATTCTGCAGAACATGGTCTCAAAATGTCCTCCACATGGCTCTGAGGATGTGGGACAGAAGCATGACATTAATGTGGGTTCAGACCCTTCTTTCTCCCTGCCCTTTTCCCCCAAAAACTCCACACACCAAACAGAAGAGGCAAACCGCAACAACGTATTTCAAGAATGCATGAATGAGTCATGGAAAACCTTCTGTAATGCCATGATCCAGCTAAACACTTCCACGCAGATCAGGGGCCAAAATTAACAGTTGGCAAGTGCCAAACGCAAGTCAAAATTGGCTTCGGCTGTTGACTGGTAACATTATAAGGAACTGCAACATTTCATGGTTTAAATCCAATTGTAAGAATGATATCTGACACTAACTGATGTAATGTGAGCGATTCTAAAGAGCAATTCCTTTTTTGATATTATTTGATACTGCAACATACACTACTGTTTATATTGTTGAAGATACTTTTTTTTTTTTTTTTACATTTTAATCTTTTGCTCGCCATGGCTGCCATGGCTGCTCAAAAAGTAAAAATTTTAAATATTATTACACTATAAAATAGCTGTTTTCTATTTGAATATATACTTTAAAATGTTCTTTATTTCTATTATCATTACTCCAGTCACATTATCCTTCAGAAATCATTCTACAAAAAAACAACAACAAAAAACAAACAAACAAACAAGCAACAAAAAAAAAAGAAAAAAAAGAGATAAAAAAATAAAATAAATAAATAAATAAATAAATATATATATATATATATATATATATATATATATATATATATATATATATATATATATATATATATATATATATATACACATATACACAGTCATGGCCAAAAATATCGGCACCCTCGGTGGATATGATCAAAGAAGGCTGTGCAAATTAATCTGCATTGTTAATCCTTTTGATCTTTTATTTAAAAAATTCACAAAAATCTAACATTTCATTGGATAATATGAATTTAAAATGGGGGAAATATCATTATGAAATAAATGTTTTTCTCAAATACATGTTGGACACAATTATTGGCACCCCTAGAAATTCTTATGAGTAAAATATGTCTGAAGTATATTCCCATTCATGTTCACAATTTTGAGCATTCCAGGGTGATTATGAACATGAAATTATCCAGCCATGGTTTCCTGTTTCACAGAAATATAAATAGGAGGGAAAACAAAGCCCAAATTCCTTTAATCATCCATCACAATGAGAAAAACCAAAAAATATATTTCTGATGTGCAGCAAAAGATAATTGAGCTTCACAAATTAGTGAAGTGGCTTTAAGAAAAGAGCTAGAGCAGTGAAAATTCCCATTTCCACCATCAGGGCAATAATTAAGAATTTCAAGTCAACATAAAATGTTACAAAACTGCCTGGAAGAGGACGTGTGCCTATATCATCCTAATGCACGGTGGGAAGGAGAGTTTGAGTGGCTGAAGACTCTCCAAGGACCACAATTGGAGAATTTCAGAAAATAGTTGAGTCTCGGAGTCAGAAAACCTTAAAAAAAATTGTCAAACACCACATGTTGTTTGGGAGGGTTTCAAGAAAAATTCTCCTCGCTCATCCAAAAATAATCTCCAGCATATTCAGTTATCAGACACGACTGGAACTTCACATGGGACTGGCTTCTATAGTCAGATAGTCTAAAAAATTAGCTTTTTAGCAGCAAACACTCAAGATGGGTTTGGTAAACACAGTGATAAAAAGTACCCCATGTGTACAATGAAATATACTGCTGTATTTTGATGTTGTGTGCCTGTATTTCTGCTGGAGGTCCTGGACATCTTGTTTAGACACATGGCATCATGGATTCTATCAAATACCAACAGATAAAAAATCAATAAGTGACTGACTCTATTAGAAATCTTATAATGGGCCATGTTTGGATCTTCCAACCATACAATAATCCAAACACAAACCTCAGAAACAACACACAAATGGGCCACGGAGCACAAAACCAAGCTTCTGCTGGCCATTCCAGTCCTCTGACCTGAACCCTGCAGAAAATGAGAGGGTGAACTGAAGAGAAGAAGCACCAACATGGAGCTGGGAATCTAAAGGGTCTGGAGTGATTCTGGATGAAGGAATGATCTCTGATCTCTTGTCAAGTGTTCTCTAACCTCATCAGATATTATAGGAGAAAATTTAGAGCTGTTAAACTGGCAAATGGAGGTTTCAAAAAGAATTGAATAAAAGGGTGCTGTTAATTGTGGCCAATGTGTATTGGAGAAAAACATTTATTTCAAAATGATATTTCCCCCCATTTTAAATTCTTATTATCCAATGAAAGGTTAGATTTTTGTGAATTTTTAAAATAAAAGATCAAAAGGATTATCAATGCAGATTAATTTTCACAGCCTTCTTTGATCATAGTTAACAAGGGTGCCGATATTTATGGCCATGACTGTATATGCATATAATGTAATATTAATTATATAAAAGGCCATGTAAGTATACTTAAAGAAAACACTTTCATGACATGTTTCTTAGCACATTTTTAAAAAAGTTTCACTTTGAAGTACATTTTAAATGACTGTTTGAAAAATCATTTATATCGCTTCACAACATACTAAAGCACATGTAAATTACTTGATCATAGCTGTAAATAAGGTGTTATTCAATATTGCATTTAAAGTTAAAATATTTTAACTTTATTAAATTGCAACTTCATTTACATTTTCAATTACAAATTCATTTTCACTTCATTTTCTATTACAAATAAATTTAAATACATGATATATAAGTTTCAAATTAAATGACATTAAAATATATTTTAGTTTACCATAAATGCTTGCCAGTCAGTACATTTTAAACATATTTCAAACTCAGAATTATGAAATTTCATATAAAATGTACTTAAGTCCTACTTAAGTGGGTCTAATAAGCCCTCTGAATTTAAGCTAATTTGCTTAATTTTTAATTTGAACTATTATTAATTTTAGTTTACTTGCAGTTAAGTTAATGCAATTAAGTAATTAAAAAAAAAAAAAAAAAACTTACTGACTCCAAACTTTTGCACAATAGTGAATTGGAAAAAATCCTCACATTAATAATAATAATAATAATAATAATAATAATAATAATAATAATAATAAAACCGTGACACAAAATCACATTTAATTTTGTGACTGTGAGATAGAGATTGGCCCCTATAATTTATGATCTTGCAATTTAGAGCTCAACAAGTCATAGTAAAACCATTAGAAAAAATACAGTGCAAATGATATTTCCCAGCTGTTAAGAAATATATAAGACATGGTACTTTTTTCAATTCACTCATCATTGCCAGTTGTGCCAAAAAGTTAATTTTGCACATCCCGGCACAGCAGTATGAGACTTGGAATTACTGAAAGTTAGGCCACATGCTATTCCAGCTTTGTTGGCTTTGCTGAAAATCTCTGCCCGGCCCCGGCACGACTGCCAGGTCGGGTGAATCAGCCCGTTTTAATGGCAGAACCGTCAGGTCTCAACACAAACGTTTTACAGCTCTGATGAGGTTGAGAGCCAAGCAGAGAGCAGCATTCTTACATGGAGGGCAGCTTGCGTGTGCTGTCTCCCTTGGGCTGCAGAGCACATGCTGGCTCTGTTTAGATGGATTGGGCTGCACTGACAACCCTCGGTGCTCCTCGTAAATGTGCTCTCTGCAGGCCCGACTCACTAGATTGGCCGTCCACACATCCATCTCCTTGTTCTGACTGTGTTTTATAGGACAGTAAAGGAAGCTGGATTATTTGTCTAAGAGTAAGAGTAGAGAAGAACAGAGAAAGGGGTCACGATCTTCCTGGTTTTGGTTTCTGAAACAGCCTGAACTGAAAAACTCAATCGAAAAGACAGAAAATGAGGGTGTAGTGCTGTCTCTGTGCGAGGAAATGAATACCATTGCAGTGCAATAAACTGGAGCGCTTTAGCCAAAGTATGCTTCTTTGTACTGTGTGCTTTGAAAGCAAGTAAGAATTGTGAGTGGGAGTGTGTATGTCTAATGGGATTAATAAATTGTTAGAGGGTAATAAGACCATAGAAATCAACAGACAATAATTAAAAACAAATGGCCTCAATATTCTAAAATAAAAAAGTAAAAATCATGTATTTAAGGTTTGTTAATATGTTACTCTGTGACTTCAGTGAAGGACTAGAGAAGAGAAGCGTTAAATCCATATTTATTGCCCATCAGTCTGAGGGGCCACAAATCTGTCCCCTCAAGGTATCCTTGTCTGACCAAAACACCTTTAATAGAGTGACCTATCAACACTAAAAAACCTTAAACCCACAACAAACTCTGGTACTTATAGCCAGGGTCATTCTAACAATGTGATACATTTTTATAACCCCATCTATATGTCTTAGTATATTGGAAAAATGTAAGGTTTTTTTTATTTTTATTTTTTTGAATGTTTATATTCAGACTATTTTAGACTGGTTCAGGTAGGTACCACTGCGGAGTAGCCCAGTTCTGTTTATTAACCACTAGAGTGCCAAAATTTACGTACGGACTGCAGCTTTAATGTTAATAAATTAATATTTCAGTAATTCTTGATTATTTTTTTCCCTTCTCTAATTAAAATGTTTCTTTTTTTAGGAATACTGTTTTTATTTATAATCATTTCTTACATTTTTCCTGTTTCCTCAATATCACGTTTTAATGTTAATCTTTTGTAACTAAAAATAATTTTAATCTGAATTTAATAAAAATAAGTAAGCAATACACTCTATTATTAAAAAGTTTTAGAAATACATTTTGAAAGGAGACACATACTCACCAAGGCTGCATTTATTTGATCAAAAATACATCATAAACTGTGATATTGTGAAATATTATGATTCAAAATAAATGGTTTCTATTTGAATATATTTTAAAATGTAATTTATTCCTATGATGCAAAGCTGAATTTTCAGCATCATCACTCCAGTCTTCAATATCACAAGATCCCTCATAAATCATTCTAATATGCTGATTTGGTGCTCAAGAAAAAAAAAAAACATGTTGAGTTGCTTTATATTTTTTTGTGGAAACAGTGATTCTTTTTGAATAGAGAGTTCAACAGACAGAATTTATTTGAAATGGAAATAGTCTTTACTGTCTCTTATGATCAATTTAAGTGCCATTGCTGAATAAAAGTATTCATTTTATTAATTTAGTTAGTCATTGCTCATTTCTTTAATTATTAACATTTAATAGGATTTAATGAATGTCTGGAATAGTCTTTATAAAAAAATACTTTAAATTATAACAAGCATGCATTATTCATTTTCAAAAGTTAACAGGGATGACCCACAAATAATGAAAATATTGTTGAAAACATGAATGTTGAGTGACTCAGACAAGGAAGACAACATAGAGCCTGTAGCACTGTATCACTCTGAAAGAAGATGCCTTTCTTCACAGATAAATCAGCATCTGTTCTACGACAGAAGATGAAAGATCTGCTGAGTGAAAATGCAGTCCTCTCACAATGACAGTAAGGATTTTATGAGGTCTTAGGCAAAGTCAACTGCTCCCTGTGGTAAAAGGGTGCAAAACTATCAATCCCTAGCCTTTGAACCTCTAGTAGTCCAAGTAGTCTTTGCCTACTATTTCATGACACCAGACCCCAAAGCCTGTAATCTGTGGACCAAAGCCTACTTTAAATCACCCGACAGGACCTGTACCTATCACTCCACAGCCGGCACTGAACTGACAGAGGCCTGAGCCCCACAGGGCTAGAGAACAGAAACACGAGTCTTCACAAAGGAAGCCCACATGGAATGAGAGGCAGATGGCCTGCCGTTCAGCATCCCTCTGCTTTAGTAACCTGAGGAGTCGTGACCTTCAGTCAGCCATACTAGAGGCCAGCACCTGCAGAATGATATGTGCACAGACAGCTGTGATAGCGCGGGATGAGCAATAAGCTTGCGGAGGCATTAAACGGTTCTTTTCTTCCTTGCAATTGGAATATTGAGCTTTGTTGCACATTGCTGAGAGGAAATTGTATTGTCCTTGTGAATATGTCTCAAACCATCTCAGGGGACCATTAAAACATTTCGCTCAATCAATGGAAATCTTTGATGACAATTTTTCTGTTAAGACGTGGCTTTGAATGAAATGTCATTTTTGGGAATATTGTGTTAATGTCCCATTAGAAGACCAGGGAGAATTAAATGGATAGTTCACACATTGTTCTGAACCTCTATGATGTTATTTCTGCCGTGAAACACAAAAGGTGAATATCTGAAGAAAATCCTGGCTGATCTATTCCATAATGAATAGGGAATGGGCCTGTCATGTCACAAAATAGCAAAAAGAGCACAATAAAATGATCAGAAATGTTAAGATGTGTGCTAGATTCCAATATTCCATGCTATATACAACCCAGGCTCATTGGAAAAATGTGCCTGCGGCAACATTTATGCAAAATGATATTAGGTTGCTTCTTCGTTTTGCAACTCTTTCAAAGTGAAATGTCCAGGGAGTGATGCTAAAAGTGTGTTCAGTTTTATCCTAAAGAAATGAATGTGAATCTAGCAACGTTTTATTTCATTAGCTGTACATGTTATGGCAGTTTGGAAATTAAATATCTGGTGAGTGGCGTTAAAAGGTTAATGCTCTGTCTATTGCATTTAAAAAAAAAATGTACCATCAACCCTAAACATAACTCATAGTGTTAACAAAAGCAAATGTGAGACAAAAACACATTTTCTGAAGCAAGCACAGCATTTTAGCTTGCTTTTACAAGACTTTGAACTATTTCATTGTGACTCCTGATTCACAGGTAACAAAAGCAATGCTGTACAAGGTGTGCTACCAAGCAAGTTTACTACATCAGAAAAGCCATACATATGGAGCTGGTTATGTGATACAAACATATACACTGCCGCTCAAAAGTTTGAGATCAGTAAGATTTTTAATGTTTTTAATGATTTTTAATTGATTTTTAAGTTTCTTCTGCTCATCAAGGCTGTATCTATTTGATCAAAAATACAGAAAAAAAACTGTTATTTTGTGAAATATTATTGCAATTAAAAATAACCGTTCTCTATTTGAATATACTTTAAAATATAATTTATTTCTGTGATCAAAGCTGAAATTTCAGCATCATTACTCCAGTCTTCAGTGTCGTATGATCCTTCAGAAATCATTCTAATATGCTGATTTATAATCAATGTTGGAAACCGTTAGGCTGCTTCATATTTTTTTTGGGACCTGTGATATTTTTTTAGGATCCTCCGATTAATAAAAAGTTAAAAAGAACAGCATTTATTTAAAAAATAAATTTTGTGTTACAGTATACAATGCTATTCAAAAGTTTGGGGTCAGTACATTTTTTTTTTTTTTTTTTTAAGAAATGAATTCTTTTATTCAGGAGAGATGTGTTAAATGAATAAAAAAAGTCATAGTATATTATTTTGAACAAATGCTGCTCTTTTTAACTTTGTATTCATCAAAGAATCAAAGAAAAAAAGTATCACATGTTCCAAAAAACAATATGAAGCAGCACAACAGTTTCAACACTGATAATAAATCAGCATATTAGAATGATTTCTGAAGGATCATGTGACACTGAAGACTGGAGTAATGATGCTGAAAATTCAGCGCTGCGTCACATAAATAAATCATTTTTTAAAGTATATTAAAATAGGAAACCAATCTTAGAAATTGCAATACGATTTCACAATATTACTGTTTTTTTCTGTATTTTTGATCAAATAAATACAGCCTTGATGAGCAGAAGAGACTCCCTTAAAAAACATGAAAAATCTTACGGATCCCAATCTTTTAAGCGGCAGTGTAGGTCTTTTTTATTTGATAATAAATATATCGATCTGCCCCTGTAATCATAATATGTGTAAAAAGGAACAAAAGTAGTTGGTATTTACAGCCTCTTGTAGAAAAACAAACAAACAAACAAACAAACAAAACGGTGAATTGTATGTATAGGTAGGTTTTCACAAATGCACTGAGCCTAGGATGGCTATATATAATGACAAAGTACTGATGCAACGACACACTGAAGCTATATGACATAAACATCATTAGTTCTGATTTTTTATTTTGATTTATTTCATTACTTTTCTCACATAAAGCTTTGTATGGCTTTGAGTACAGTGCTTGAATCATATGGACCTCTTTTATAATACATTTAGGGCTTTTTATATAAATTTGAAGCTTGACAGTTCCAGTCCACATTCATTTTAAGAAAAAAAGATTCAGGATAAAATTCACCTTTTTTGTTTCATGGCTGAAAGAACATCATAAGTGTTTCAGATCTACATGAGTGTGAGTAAATTATGACCTTTTTCTCAGTTTTTTTTTTTTTTTTTTTTTGGAAAGGGTGCTGAAATTTTTCTCTAACAATAGAATATTTTGAGATGGGGGTCTCACCTGCTTGGTTGGTAGTGATGGTGACCGCAGCATACTGGCGGACCGTGGGGGCCAGGGAGGACACTCCGTTTTGGGCCTCGATCTCAAAGGTGTAGTTGGTGTGTGCCAGGAGGTCCACCACGGTTACTGTCGTGTTAGTGAGGCCAGTGGCACGGGGCAGGAAGCGCACGGCCCCTCGACAGGGTTCACACTGCCTGGGACCCGGCCAACAACGCTTACAGACCACGTTAAATGTCATGTCCTTCCTGCCTCCATTGTCAGCCGGCCAGGTCCAGTCTAGAATCACTGACGTCTCATTAATGGCAGAGATCACATTGCGTGGGGCAGATGGAGGTCCTGAGGAAAGAAGATATGTGATATAATATTTATTCATAATTTTTAAATCAAGCTATAAAAATATAGTACAACATGATGGAAATCCATTGCAGCTGTACCGACATGCATATTCAACACAGACAAGGTGAACCAATATTGACCCAGGAAACCCATCTTTTCTTTTACCGTTTCTTCTACACTCTTTAAAATAAAAGTTCTTTATTGGAATTGATGGTTCCATGAAGAACCTTCAACATTCACAAAACCACAAAAAGGTTCTTTATGGTCGACCTCAGTTCTTTAGATTATGAAAATATTGTTCACATGATGAAAAAATAGTTAAGAACTGTTCACTGAAAGGTTCTTTGGGGAACCCTAAATGATTCTTCTGCCAAAACCCATTTTGGAACCTTGTTTTTTTTTTTTTTCTAAGAGTGTAGACAGCAATGAGATTAAATGGATTTTTAGATGCTTCTCAAATCAAAATTCAGTGGTCTCAATATGAACTCAAACTTCTCATTGAATCCACCAAGCTTAAATAATTTATTGATTTATTCATTGATTCTGTGAGAAACTGTCTCGTTTGTGTCTTTTTTCAGTTTTTCCTAAGGGATGAGAGGAGAAACATCTGGGACAAAGTTTATACTTAAATGAAACACAACTGAGAACTCCATTAAATCTCATGAGCTATGAAAGAGCAATAAAATGCCTCTCTGGGGAAGTACGTTTACTTTAAAAAGTGTGGGTTTAATCGTTAAAGTCATCAGTTATGGATAGATACGGAATTTAGGCAGGCATGTCCTTCCCCTTGTTAAAATGTTGGCAAAGCCTCTAGAATTACTCCAGAGTTCAGAAGGGTCCTCATTGGATTGTTATATTAACTTTAAAAGATTGTCCCGGTAAAAAAAATAGGGTATGAAGTGCGGCCAGGGTGCTCTATTGATTGGAATAGCAGGCCTGCACAGCAAGCTGTTATTTGAATAAGTGACAGACTTCGACGTTTATATGAACACGAGTGAAATCTCAGATTAGAGTAAGATCAGAGTAAGGAGATAGACACCAGTTCAAAGCCATTAAATAATTTTGGAGTATTTTGTGAATTTAATATCTGACCTCTGGGTATAATTATACTAAAATTAAATTCCTGGCTTAAAAATAGTGGTGAATGAAGAAATCAGGAGTACAATGTTGGGTTGGGTTGGGTTGGTTTGACGTGAATTCACACGCTGAAGGCCCAGAGGTTAGAAATGGTTTCTGAGAATCTGAGAACCATTTTGACAGACATTTTGTCTGCGAAGGAAAGTGGGGGAGAGATAGGATTTGATCCTACATTAAGAAATAGAACATTACACAAAGGATTCTCCTCCACAAATTCGCTCTGGAACATTCCAGAACACTCCCTGTTGCTTTCCCTCGATTCTGACATGGCGATAAATCAGACGTTTAGCTTCAAGGTCAAATACAGGATTCACCACACTGGCCTTTTCAAAAGCACTTATAGAAAGAAGAGCAACAATCCTTGAGGAATAGTTCACTCAAAATTTAATTTTTTAAATCACATTTCCCAGCTCTTGCAGAGGGGTTGACTGAAAGACTTTCACTGAAAGTCTTAGACATCGGTCTGGTCCTCACATGTAACAATGGTATGACTTCAGAAGACATAGAATACAGCACATAACAATTTATATTATGTACCAGCGCTTCTCAAACTTTTATGCTGTGTTTATGACAAAACTAACTAACTAACTAAATAAACTGCAGTGGACTTTCTTCTTATGGACTTTCACGGAAGAAAGAAAACAATATGAGTTTGAGATTACATGGAGGTGATTATTTTCATATTTGGCTGAACAACCTTTCTTATTATTTTAATGTATAGTGGATTTTCTGTTTTACAACACCTTGTTCTTTCCTTTATATAAAAAATGAGTATCATAAAAAGGTGGTTGTCTGTGTCAGCACAGATAAAAATGCATTAATGTGCCTCAGTCTGCAGTGGCAATGGTATAAACCAAAGTCTCTTTTTATAGGATGGAGGAAAAAGTCGTTAAATGTCACTAGGTAACATCTTTGCCAGAGCATAGCGTCTTTTCATCCTGACATATAATAGAAATCACAGTGAGTAGGTAATGTTAACAGACTCGCTGGCCTGTTAGCGGGAGGATGTGAGGTGTGCCAGGGTAAGCCATCCATTATTCGGACACGCAGTCCACAAAAGTGTGACTACAGCCTTTGTTATTACAACGGATCTGAACAATCACCACCACAACATGACGAACCCATGAAATTCTCTCTGTGACATATGGAAGTGGTATTGGTACCAGTGTTACTGGTATTTATAAGTGGTAAAATTAGAGCTGTGTAGATTACTTACAGTACAAATTGTAGTCCATTGATTACAGATTACATGATGAAAACTGTAGTAAGTAACGTAATCTAGGTTACCCATTTTAGGTAATGTAATCTGACTACTTTTTAGATTACTTTTATATTTATATTTTATTTTTATTTATCAAACTTATTTGAAACTTTATATTAAATGTACTGGATGAAGACATAGTGTTTCACAGCTATACATCACCTATACATTAGTAACTTGCATAATTTGTTTCATACTTGGTCTAACTGCTTGAGAGATGCTTTGTCCCTCAAATTCAAAAGCTAATTATTTATAGGATTTTTAGAAAAGGAAATTTTAAAAGTGAAAAAGAAGAAGAATGTGGGAGAATCTAAATTAAACACGGTCTCACTCCCAACTCGTCACATGTTGGCGCTTGGTCAAGACCCCTTGGCGTTGCTTTTTGACGTTCAAGGTACCCCTTTAGCATAAATTTTCGACATGTAGGGTCTTCCATTGTTTTCAATTATTTGTCTTAATTTAATGGTTTGCATGCATTTGTAAGAAATAGAAATAATTGTATATAAATGTATACTTTCATTGGAGCACCTAACCCTACCCCTACCCTAAACCTACCCACTTCTGAACAATATAAAACACATAACAGGCAAATATAAGTACAGTCACAGGTATTTATTGCAAAAACTGACCATAAAAAAGCAGTATAAAAGCGTTACAAACAAGTAATGCTAAATTAAAAAGTCCTGTTGCATTCCAAGTCTTCTGAAGCCATACGATATCTTTATGCGAAGAAGAGAGTAAAACATAAGGTTTTAATAGCTGAAAATGATCCGCTCCGTTAACACACTCACATCTCATTCAAAAAGATACTCTCGTAGCATGACACAATCGTCACAAGACACAAAAGAGACAATAGCATTTCACAACCAAGGCTCATGTAAGGCTTCTTTTGATGGGATTTTTTGAATTTACGCACAAACTGCAGCACACAGGATCTGAGCTTTAAGGCGGAAGGAGATGGCGATCACATCTATTCCTCTCACAAACCAATCGTTTTGCCTCGGAAGACTTGGAATATTAATATTTTTTTAATAAATTATGAGTGTAGTTGTATCTGCCTGTTATAGCTTGTGTTTTATTGACAAATGGTAGGTTTAGGGGCAGGGGTTGGGTTATGTGCTCATAAATGTGTAAATAAAACTGTTGTGACTGTTTACATTGAAAAATCACACCCCAACATATTTGCAATAATGGCAATACTATTACCCAATATATCATTTAATTATGACGATACAATTCCCAATGCCTTTCTCGTCGTATACTGACATCAAGGGTTTCTTATGTAAAGCAATGGAGGACCCTGCACCTCGAAAAATGGGCCAAAAAGCGACGCCAAAGGGTCCTGACCAAGCATCAATATGTGACGATTTGGGAGTGAGAATGTGTTGCTAAATTCTAACTGCCATTATGCAAATAATACGTAATCATGTAATCCATAAAAAGGGAGTTAACTAATTAACGCCTCTACCAATCACCTCACTTCCTGAATCATTCATATTGGGCCGCCTAATACCGTGCTGTTTGTCTCTTTCGTGCTGTACCGTTCCCTCCCCTTCTCATCAAATCAGCTATCCTTATTCTCTTCTTTTTGGGTTGCATCTGGGGGGTCCATACTCGTCTGACCTAAATATACAAACGAGATGACACCCCCATCCTGAGTCTTTCCAGGCCATCAATTCAAGATACCCAGATCAACCTGACCATCATCCTATCCCCTTTACCTTTTCATCCTCTTCCAACTCATCCCTAACATTCGGAGCAATAAACTATTCATTTACATATGTGGTTGTGGCGTGGTCCTTGCTCGTGAAAGTAACTATAATATGATTATGAGCATGTTAAAATGTAGCATTCTCCAATTACAAGTACTTAGCTTTTTAAATATGATTGCGTAATCCAGATGTACAGTAAATGTAATCAGTTACCCAGCACTGGGTACAATTATATACCATGTCCGCCGTTGCCATTTTCCTCACGTCATAGATTTACGCAGCAGAATATCGCCTTTATGAGGTCATAAAAAGGAGACAGGCAGAAATAAACAAGTCCATTTATATGTACTAAAAACAGGCATAAATATGTATGCCTTTGAAACATTCAACGGTGATTAAATGCAGACCTTCGCTGACACGACATAGTATGCAACATAAACTGTAAATTTTACAAAGCAATAATTTACGGAGCAACTGCCTGTATAATGCAGCCATGACCTGAATTATATTCACATGCAAAAAACATCTCTGAAGAACTCAGAATGACCTTCCACAATTATTGCAGATAACATCGTGCGTCGTCTTCCTTTAATTGCAGTTCCGCTCTCAGAGCTGCACTTAAAGCGTATCTGTTCCACTGCCTGCATCCGAGCAGATTCTATCAAGATAAATGTATAAACTCGGGGGCTATGACAGTATGAAGTGGAGAAATTAAAGTCGTACACTCCGTTCAAGCATTTTTCCGCTCACTGTACCCATCAAAGTCTTAAACTAACATTGGCAATGAGTGCTTAAGTAGAAATGAAGACTCGGTATTGCTTCCGACAGCCAAAATAAAAAGCGACTTGCATGAGCGTGGCGTGATCCGACATGCTGACTACTTCGGATGTCACGTAAGATACACCCTATTAAACTTGGCCACAGAATTCAATAAGGCTCTTGGTGGTTTTATGTGATATGAATCAGCACTGATAGCAATGTGGTGATTTATGGATAATGTGTTTTGGAATGCTTGGCAGTCGCTGCATGCATCTGTCTACCATCTGCGTGCTTCTCCATAAAAGAGAATGGGTTAGCTTGCTCCGCTGCGCAAACCCGAGGAGGCCCGTCGGTTGAAACGGTTAAAAATAAGCAAACACGGGCTATTCTCGGTGGGACAGCTTGAAGGCCGCTGAGGGGGTATCGGAAGCTTTGTCAGAATGAGCCAACACAAATTCATCAATCCTTGAACAAACACCATCCTTCAAAAAGCTCCGGTGCTTCTGAGGGCTGCACGGTGAACAGGAACGCTACGTTTCAAGTAACATAAATAATTATCCGTACAACAACATCACTTCTAAATGCTTGTGGAGATTTTGCTGTCCTGCACTGTTGTGTTGAACATCTGCGTAGGCCTTTGAATTGCGGGTCACACTGATCCTAACTGGTTTCATTAAGATTCATTAAAAAAAAAACAGAAAACCTCTATTGCAGCTTGCACTGTTATTTTAGTACTCTATGTTAATATTTTGAATTAGTTTTTATGTTTGTATTTTCCGCTTTCAATTCAATTTTATTTAAAGTTTTGTTGTGTTGTTGTTATTTTTATTCTTTTTTTGTAAATACCATCATAATTGCAGTTTATATTAATTTTTTATTATTTTCTATTTTTAGTTATTTTATGAAACTGAGAAATGATGTGTTGGCAACAACAAGAATGTTTGTTTATTTTTAAATCATTTATATTATTTTAGTTAACATTTGTTTTGTTTCATGTAATTTATTTATTTAGTTAGTTAGTTAGTTATGGTTAAATTTAGTTAATTATAATAACCCGGGTATACTGTAAAAAAAAAAAAAAAAGTTGAGCCAACTCAAAATTTTAAGGCAACCAGCTTCAGCAGATTTTTGAGTTTTCTCAACTTGTCGTTTTAAGTTTATACAACAAAAATGTGAGAATCTCCCACAAAAATAAGATGAGCAAAGTCAAAAATCTGCTGAAGCTGGCTGCCCAATTTTCACTGAAAAAGTTTGCTCAACTTTTCTTTTTTTTTTTTTTACAGTATACCCGGGTTATTATAATTAACTAAATTTATCCATAACTAAATCAATAAATAAATTACATGAAACAAAACAATTTTTTTTACAGTGTAGCATGTCAGAGACTATCAATCAATCAAACAAACAAACTTTTTATGTGTGTTTCTCAAACCCTTGACAGTAAAATGGGTTTCTGATTTTCTGCAACAGATTAGTAAGTGAGATACAAAAAACTAACAACCAAAAATATCATTTTACAGTTTTGTACTTTTTTGACTATGAAACCTAAGTAAAGGAAAAAATGGTAAATTCTCATTCGATGATTCAGAAGACATGTCTTCAATTTCGAGTAAACATACGGATTTCAAATTCTCGTGTATTTCATATTTTAGTTATTGACAAGCTACAATAAAGTTTTTCTGTTTTGTGATTTTTGGTCAACAGCATGGAATCCAATGGTGGGTCAATTTGAAATTTAACCCACATTTTTACAGTCTTTCCAAAACACACCTACAGTATCTGCTGAAACTTTGCATGCACATTGATGCATTGATGATCTTAAATAAGAAAAATGTCACAAATTTTTAAAAAGAAATCAACAGTTTAACCAGTGTTTCAAGCAGTTAAAAAACCAAGTGTGGGCCAAATTGAGCTGAACACAATAGGAGTCTTAAATGTGAAGTTAAACCAATAGAATCTGGAGAAAATGCACTTATGTAGGTACAGTAAGCAGCACGTACGAGAGCAGGCCATCGAGACGGGGTCCTCTTCCGCACGGAAGTAGTTTTTCTCGCAGCTGCAGTGCACGGCTCCCTCCTGGTGTGTGTAGCTGTGCGGCGGACACTTGGAGCACTTGACGTTCCCAGAAGAGGCCTTATAGAAGCCGGGCCGGCAGGCTGTGGAGACAACAACAGGAGGAAAGACAAATTAGGATGCTGGGAGTCTCTAGCCAACAAGGCCATTCATTACCCCATTACTATGCTGCCACTTTTAATGGAGCGAATCATTTCACATGACCATATGCATCGGCAGACACAATGGAAAGACATTTAATCATCTGCACGGACTTAAACAAACTAATAGCTGTACCAACAGCGCTGAGATGTGCGTACGGCCGGCCACACGCACATGTGAGTGGATGTTATGACCTCATAGGAAAGAAATATTGTTTCTAGACAGCAACAAGATCAAATGGAGACTGCTTCTCAGACATTCTGAAGAGACTTCAACAATGACTTCGACTGTCAAGTCAACTGCCAAAATATCACTCATCGCATTCCAAAAACTAAATAATCCACATTCACTGTTTAGACTTTTGTGATATATATATATATATATATATATATATATATTTTTTGTTATGTTTCAAAGTGTCAGGGTGATATTATTGTCCTGAGTTCATAATGAAGAAAAAGCCATTAAAATAATGTAATACCTAGAAAAGAAAAACAGGAAATGCTACCATAGAAAGAAACTCTGCAGACCCACATTACTGAACACTACCTTTCAAAATTTTCAAAAGATTTCTTAAAAGATGTTTTAGAAAAATCTCTTCTGCTCACCAAGGCTGCATTTATTTATTTAAAATTTCAATAAAAACAGTAATATTGTGAAATATTATTATACTATTATTACAATTTAAAATAACTGTGTTCTATTTGAGTACATTTTAATATGTAATTTATTCCTGTGATGCAAAGCTGAATTTTCAGCATTATTACTCCAGTCTTCAGTGTCACATGATCCTTCAGAAATCATTCTAATATGCTGATTTGCTGCTCAAGAAACATTTCTTAATATTATCAATTTTGAAAACAGTTTGTAAAATTGTATGCGGTGTGAATGCATGTAAGTCAGGTTGTTTCTTTTTTCTTTTTTTTCTTTTTGTGGTTACACTACATTACATGTTTTGCGTTATTGGATTAAAACTATTCTTAAAAATAGCAGAAACATTTTTCAAAACCTTATGAAAACAATATGACTGCAAAGAGTAGCTCTTACCTGAGGAATTTTAGGAGAAATATCTGAAAAAAGTTTGTTTGACTGAAACATAATTGAGTCTCTTGAGCTATGAGAGCGCAAACCTACAGTATGAGCAATAATTTTTCCTCTGGGAAATGAAAATTTGGGAAGCTAAAGTCAGAGCTATGTGATAAAGTGTGTTTAAAAATACTTTTAAAGTCTCCTTTAATGTCATATTCAGTGGCGGGTGCATGAATTATGCAAATACACCTCTTAAAATGAAACAAAAAAAAAATTCTCTGCTATTAAAGTGTACTCATCAGCTCATCCTTCCCTATTCATGAGAATCCCATTCCATTACCCATAATGAAGAGGGAAAATCATGATGAGCTGGCTAATTACTGTAGCTCACACACATCTGTATTCCACTCCCCTCTTGTTGCAGGTTCAATACCTGATACACATGGTGTACCAAAGCTTCAAGTCAGCACCATCCTCCTAGAATCAATTGAATTCTGCTTCATGGCAAGAAAACCGAAGGGGCTTTATTATTATAGAAGCAGTGAGGTCAGGTTCCTCTTCTCTGGGAATACAGCAGAAGATCTTCTTTCAGTTTAATAAAGGTATTTTGGAGTTGGATGGAACTGCTTCCAACATATCAGTGATGTTTATTACCTATCTCACAGTCTACATGACATTCCCACCACTACAGCACACCTACACGCCTGTTGTTTGTTATGCGTAGTGTGAGCAGAAGACGGTATGGAGAGTAGCTGTGATGCATGAGAATGCAGGTTTACATTAACCCGTTTTTCCTCTGAGGCTCTCCATTAGGGACTGCACAAATTGAGGCTGATGAAAAAAATGCAGGTGCTCTTAATAGCATTTGTTACAGGAAATCTAATCTGACACACTGTTACCTCTGCGAATCAGAAAACACAGAGTCCCAAATGTGATAAACACACACCTATGTGGCCAGAATATGTCTGAAGACCCCAGAGGAACATTTTATAGCTCAGAGGTGGCTTAGTGTCTGTTATATATTATTTTTTGTGCATGTTTATCCTGAAATTCCTTGGGGGGATTTCTCAGCGTTGTTAAAGGAATAGTTCATCCAAAAATTAAAAGGTAGTCATTATTCACTTATCCTCAAGATGTGTTCAAACCTGTATGAATTTATTTTTCCTGCTGAACACAAAAGAAAATACCTTGAATTATGTTGATAACTAAGCAGTTGCTGGTAACCATTGACTTGTATAGTATTTTTTTTCCCCATAACATTGAAGTTAATGGCTACCATCAACTGTTTGGTTTCACACATTCTTCGCAAACAGAAGAAAGATTTGGATGACACAAGGATGAGTAAATAATGACAGAAAAGCTAAACGATGTCTAAAACTAAAATAATTAAAAATATTTCAATTACCATTTTCAGTAAATAAAGCTGAAACAAATAAAATAAAATAAATATTTGGGAAAAATTATTTGAAATAAAGCTGAATTAAAATAAAACATTAATATTAATTGGTAAAAGAAAGAAAGAAAGAAAGAGAGAGAGAGAGAGAGAGAGAGAGAGAGAGAGAGAGAGAGAGAGAGAGAGAGAGAGAGAGAGAGAGAAGAAATTAATTCATTAAAAATTAATAAATTAAAAATAAAGAAAAAATTAGGAAACTTAAATGAAAATTAAAAATGTTGCCTTGGAAACTAACTGAAATAAACAAATGTTATTTTAAAATTATTAAAAATAAAACTGAAAAAAAAAAGCTAAATAGAAATATATAAAATAAAAATGAAAATGAAAATGAAAATGACAAAAGCACACAACAACTGCTAAACCTGAAAATATACAAAGAAATGCTAATTCAAAATATTAATCAATACTTTAACAGTACATACATTATAATAAAACAACACTGGTGAGATTTAAAAACGTTGTTGACATATGGTAAGAGTATAATAGCGCATATGGATAGTATATCTCACATAATTTGATACTGATGATAATTGTTTGTTGAGATTTTGATTGCAGACTTCAATCTTGACAAATCTGAGCACAGTTAGATTAGCATTTATTATTCAGGAAAACATGTAAGAAGCAAAAATTCTCCATTTGCTCTCTAGGAGAAATGACTGAGACCTCATTTGAATGTAGAGAACAAACAGATTTCCTTGCAATCATCCTTGATTTCACAATGCCCTTGACATGTGATGACCATTACTTATAAATAGAAATAAATTACAAAGGCCAAAAATAAACAAAGGAGATGCAAGACGAAGAGCGGCTCGGGTCAGTGAAGCAGGTGATGATGGAGAGAAAGGTGCCCCAGTTTCCGTCACGCGAGCACATGTACTTGACAGCTCTTTAATAGAAGCCCGGGAAGCCAATGGATCTCGACGGCATTGGCCTCTCATCTCTCCAAACCCTCACACTGCAGTGAAAGGCTATGAATGACATTACCCAAAGCTGTGCCTTCTCTTCCTCCACGTAATCTGAACGCCTCAGATGTTCAGGGGAGCACTGAGTGCATGATGTATACGTTTGTGTGTCTAGCACGATGTGCTGAGGTGTGTGTGTGTGTGAGCGGGACAGAGCTGGGGAGCTGTTATTGATTACACATGCGCTGCGAGGAGACACTGGGGCTCACTCCCGGGCTAACAGGCACAGGAAGGGAGTGAGAGCGCTACAGAGGGGCGCTGAGGTGATTTCTCATCCAGGCCTCCCAGCACATGCTCCATACGCACTCGCTCTTAACAAGAACACACACGCACTCTCCCAGGAGCCACCCTTAATAAGGATATGAGAGATGATCTTATTACTTTGTCGATCTTTTCTTCGCTATCTTGACAATGTTCGATGGTGGGAGAGGTCGAGTAAAAACAAAGAGGTGTGAAAGAAATCTTCCCACAGGAATGAAAAATCAATCGTTTCTAGACAGCAATGAGATGAAGAGCAAATGGAGCAAAAGTTTAAGAAGAAATCTCGACAATGTCTCAAACTGTGCACACATTTGTCATAGAAGACGTTTTGAGGACAAAACAAAACAAAACAAAACAAAACAAAACAAAACAAAACAAAACAAAACAAAACAAAACAAAACAAAACAAAACAAAACAAAACAAAACAAAACAAAAGTTTGTTTTCTTGTTCTCTTGAAGAGCAAATGGAAGAGATCTCAATGATGTCTAAAACTGTGCTCAGACCTGCCAAGACACCAAAATGTGCACTTGACAGTCATTACTACATGAAATTTTAATTTAGAAATTGAATATCTTCATCATAGAGGTGTATTCAATGTAATGTCACTGATCCAAACAAAACATCAAAAACAAAACAAAACTGTAAAAGAAAAAAATCCCATAAATTAATTTTCTTCACACCAACATAATGAAGATGCAATTTTTTGTATCAAATTCTGCTTAAATTCAATTACTTCTAGAGTGCAAAATTTATTTAAAATTTTTATTTTTATTTTTAGGCTGTCAGTTTAATGCGTTAACTTAATTAGTTATGAAAAATAACGCAATTACATTATTTTAACACAGTTATTGCACTGGCCCTGACCCCAGACCTGTACATCATCTTACATTTAATACAGTTGACTGTTGACAAATGTGATGCAGGGCAACAACTCCATAAATGCAGTTATGCCCGTGTTTAGTTTCTGAACGAATCCACGTTTTGAACAAATCTTACAAGGAAGTCAAGGCCCATTAGTAGACAGAGAGCAACTTCATTCCTGAATACATCAGCCATTTGAATGAATGGAATGAATGAATGAATGAATGAATGAATGACTCATAAACACATTTACTGCCACCTGCTGGCAGTTTTAGTTAATTAGAGTATCAAAAAAAGAAAAAACAACAACAACAACAACAACAACATTATAGGGATAATTCACAAATAAATAAGTAAATAAATGAATTCTGTCATCATTATTGGATTCCTAGTTAACAGATTAATTGTAAGTAGATAAATAAATAAATACATGTCAGCAAATTTCCCCCCATGTTTTAAGCAAAATAAATAAATAAATACATAATGCTTATAACTTATTTTGCTTCTCAAGTCTCTGTCTTGATTTCATGTTTAGACATTTGTACAGGAAAACAAGACAAAAATAATGAGTAAGAAAATCTCTTTTTGCTGTATGCCAACAACTTGTCTTGAATGTGTCCATTGTTAACTCTCCTTTTGATTTTTGGAACAATTATCTGAGACAAAGGTGATGCTTATGTGAAACAAAATTGGTCTCTCTATTAAATCTCCTGAACATGAAAGAACCTCAGAGAAATAAAATTTTCCTATGGGAAGAGGTAGCTATGTGATCAAATATGATTAAAAAATAAATGTTCCTTTGGGCTACAGAACAGAAAGCTGAAAAGAGCCTTGTGTGATCGGTAACTGCTGATATGATATGAGAGCAGACCTCCCTGTGACTAAACAGGATCCTATCAATCAATAGAAGCGTAATGTGACGACATGACGGTAAGTGCTGGGTAGATTCACTTACGGTACACTCTTTATACAGTAGCTGGCAGAGTGGGAGAGGATACAAGGAACAAATACATTCATTCAGCACCTCCTGTTCAAACTAATTGCCTGTGAAACTGTATCTGACTCACTGGCTCTCCAAAGAAAAGTCCACAGTAGATGTCCTTCCTCTGGGGAGACGAGAGCAAAGTCCACAAAGGTCAGACTCTCATTCCCATTATCAATCGCACACTGTCTGATGTAAAAGTCTAAAATTAAGGGAGTCTGAGATCATGAAAAAGGGAAATCTTTAAAAAAAAAATACAGTTTAAAAGGTGCTTAGTAAAAACACCTTACTTATACCTTAAATAATAATATTTTCAAGGAAAAATAAACTACTTGCTGTCTCTTAACAAGATCAAAATAGCTTATACTTCCTAAAAACTTCCTAATATTTCTTATTATAACTACTACTTCCTATTATTATTATTGCAAAAATCCACCCCCCCCCCCAAAAAAAAATATTATTTATTTATTTTGAGGATTAAAATGAGAATGTATTTTAACTGAGAAATTGTTTTTCATTAAAGAGGTGTATTTAATTCCATGGTGTATTCAAGACCTGGGGAATATAATAGACCAGAATAGAATAGAATAGAATAGAATAGTTACAATGAAAATAAAAATAAAAAAATAACAAGTTTGTCATTTCTGCTTACATTCTTGCCCCTTATTATATTTTAAATGGATTTAATGTACATTAGATTTAAATATGAAACTTAAGATTAAATAGATTTATTTATTACATGGAATCAGTTATAAATCAATTATCAAGTAGTGAATTCATAACAATAATGTATAATTAAAGAGCAAACCAGTTGTCTTCGTCACAGATCAGAAGACGTTTTGTCCCTTTCTACTTGGATAGCAGAGACTGGTTGTTTTCCAGAGGAGTTTTAAGCATAAAGTTTAAAATGAAGGTTAACACTAGATGCTAATTTGAGAACCACTAAGCGAACAACATGGGAAAAACCCCAAACCCAATTAAAGTGCATGCATGGGTTTCATTTCCACTGCTAATTCAATCACTACCAACACTGACACCTCTAGAGCTCCCTGCTCAAATGACCTCTGACCTTGATCAATGGCCGCCTGGCACTGCTGCACAGCCGGAGACCTGACAGAGCCTCTCGAAGCATATTCACATTGCATGACAAATCTAGTTTGTGGTCCGAGAGTTTCAAGCCACAACGGACTAAATAAAGTTTCAGAGTTTATACATTCTTCTAAATATGCTAACAAGCTACATGTGATCATGTGTTGAGGATAAACAAACAGGAATACACAAACAAATTCCTCAGCACAAATGCACAATTAAACACACATTGATAAATCGCAGATTCACATATGTGTCCGAATGGTGTTGGCATAAGCAGGCTCTCCTCACTCAGTGGTCCATTTGTAACCGCGGGCACTTAGGAGAGCTCAGCTGTAGCACTCAGAGAGGCCTGAAACGTGATCAGCGCTCCTCTGTTTGTCCTGGAACCTCTACAATGGCACTCTCAGAGGAGAATGAGGCCACCTCTCCTTGAATCAATACACACTGCCTTGTAAACAACACCAATGACACCACCAAACAGCCCATTTATGGGACCTTTTTATATGGAAGGCCTCGAGAACACAAATGTGGCCAAGGACATAAATGTCACATCATCGTCTGCATGTCTGTTGTTCAGCTTTTGCATTCAACTATGTTGGTTCTGTTTTATAACCCAGAGTTTGCATGCAAAAACAGGCCCATTTCACCCAAAATCAATCTCTATTTAGCATAAGGAAAATTAAACCTATCTTTGGGACAATTACGACTTTTTTGCACATTAAAAAAAAAAAGCATTCATTGCATTACATTTTACTTTTTTAATTCCCATTTTTCTCTGTGGTGATTATCATTACTATAATAGAGTAAAATTTAAAGAATTACTGTAAAAAAAATACTTTAATACAAAGAGTTTATTTATTATTATTATTTTTTTTAATCAGCATAAATTAAAGGCAGTGCCACACATATTACTGTGATGTGTTTACACTTTACTATTTAAATATCATATTTTCCCCCATTACAGTAATAAGAAAAAAGATGTATCATGAAGAACGTCACATTGCATAAAATAAAAATAAATAATAAATAATCTTTAAATTATCTTTAAGACCCAGCATTGTTACTGTTAAACAATGTTATAACTATAAAAAATAGTTTTTGGAAATTTAAATGAAGCTGAAATTAGATGAAAATCTTAAAACTTCATAAATGAAAATTAGAAATGTTTCCTTTCGCAAGTGACTTAAATAAATATAATTTTAAGTTGAAGTACTATAATTAAAACTAAAATAAAAAATAAAGTGTTATTAAAAAATGCAAAAAAAAAAAAAAAAAAAAGACAAAAGTGCATAACAAAATTACTAAAACTCTTTCTCTCTTCCTTTCGGCTTGCTCCCTTTATTAGGGGTTGCCACAGCGGAGTGATCTGCACAACCGATTTGGCAACAAAATGACTAAAACTGAAAATATAAACATAAATAATAGTCCTTTATTTATAATTTATTCAATACAGATTGTGTCAAAGCAAGTTCACAGTGTTAAACAGGAAAATAATGTTTTAATAATGCAAACAAATTTCAGATCTGCTGTAAAACAGCTCTATAAAGAAGATAATAGTAAACAGTCAATTTTTCAGTAAAAGACAATCAGTTAATAGTATAAATTATTTTGTTCAGTTAATAGTATATTACCTATACTCTTATACTCTTATATACTCTTATAACCTATACTCTTGACAGTCTTCATGACTTTCACTGTCAGGAAAACAGATAAAGCTGACTGTTAAAATTTGAACACAGTGCACAATATTGTCTGAGCCATCATGGAACTTTAAGGGCAAATTCTACTTCCAAACACTTTCCATGCTTTTCCTGTTTACTAAAAACAACTTCAACAGCTCAGTTCTGGGAACGATACAAGAACCAAACCCTAACATTCCCAGAACGTTCTGGGAACCAAAAACTGCTCGCTGGAAAGACCGTACGGTTCACAAAGCGGATAAATGTGTTGTGGAGAGGGAGCCAGGCCCTCCATCAGCTCTCTCCGACTGAAAGGAAAGGTCAGTGAAGGTTTTGCTCCACTTTAACGGTGCCAGCGGTAAACAGAGCGAGTAGTCGAGAGTGTTGCCTAAACAAATGATTTCCTGGTTCCACAGACCAGCTCCCAAACCCGTCCATTCCACAAGGTCAGAGGGACTCTCGCCCTCCTCCTCACTCTCCCACCCCAGCTCCGGGTAAAATTAGATTTGATCAAGCATCCTGAGGGACAGCCATTCTTCTGCGTCCGCTGGATCCCACCGCACTGGAGATGGATATTAGCATCGTAATGCATGCCGCGCTTCTGGGACTGTTTACAGTTCCAAACATGTGTTTCCACCCCGCTTTTGCAGTGCGGCTATAATGCCTCCAGTGTGCCCGCACCTTCCCGATCCGCTCATCAGCGGGCTTTCTCATTCAAATCAGCTCCAGATCAGACCGCTTAATTAGGCCGCACACAACGCACAGTGCTAATTTCCCAAAGTGAAGCTCCAATGTGAGGAGCCTCTTTAAGAGCCTTTTGAAACGAATGAGCCTCCACTCCAGAAACATTACCTTGTCGTTACCAGCGCAAACACCAACAGAGGCCTGAGAAAGCTGATATGAATTAGCGTTGTCGAAAGCGCCAGCTCGGCAGCTCCCTCATGCATCCGCTGGCAGGCTAACAGAGCGAGTTTGTAATTTGTTTTTGGGGGTTCGTTTTGATTAGTTCTGGCTGAGATGAATGCACTGCATCCAGGGTAACAATAAACATTTTACTCTGACATTACTGCGTCTTAGTGACACTCACTAGTTACTTGGTCAAACGTCATTCAGTACGTTTACATGGACAACATTATTCCGATTTTAACACGATTAAGACTGATCTACCATGTACTTTGATTACCTTAATCTGGTTAAAGTCATAGTCGAAGTAAACGCAAATCAAATTAAAGGGATAGTTCACCCAAAAATTTAAATTCTGTCATTAATTACTCACCCTCATATCCTTCCAAACCCGTAAGACCTTCGTTCATCTTCGGACCACAAATTACGATTTTTTTTTTTGATGGAACTGAGAGCTCTGTGACCCTCCATAGACAGGAAGGATATTACCACGATCAACGCACAGAAACGTAGCAAGGACATCGGTAAAATAGTCCATGTGGCATCAGTGGTTCAGTCGTAATTTAACGAAGCTATGAGAATAAATTTTTTTTACGCAAAGAAAACCATAATAATATAACTTATTGAAAAATTCTTCTCCCCGAGTTACCGTCTTCCGCCATTTTGGAGAGTACCCCAGAACGTAATCAACGTAATGAGCGTTGTTTACGTTTAGCATGCGCGCGGTGTATACAAAACGTAAACAATGCTGATTACATTGATTGCGTTCTGGGGTACTCTCCAAAAATCTCCAAAAGTCCTTTTTAATTCAATAAATTATGTTATTTTTGTTTTCTTTGCACACAAAAAGTATTCTCGTAGCTTTGTAAAATTACGGTTGAACCCCTGATGTCACATGGATTATTTTACCGATGTCCTTGCTACGTTTCTGTGTGTTGATCGTGTAAGGACATGAAGGTGAGTAATTAATGACAGAATTTTCATTTCTGGGTGAACTAACCCTTTGAGACGTGGAGTATTATTATTTTAGTCACATTATTGAAGTGCAGTATAGACATGTACACACTTTAATCACACTATTACCGTCATGTAGGACTTTTCACCGCATTTTGCGACAGGATACCATTTGACAGCAAACAAAAGAGCATGGCTTCAACAACATCGTCATCTGTTTGCACGTATATCACCATGACAAATAATTAACTGCTCTTGAAGCTTTCATAAAATAAAAAAATGAAACACCCAAAACTGTATATGGCATCATAACGAAGACAAACTATATGTTTATATGTGAAATTCGCTTGGGGACATAATGACATGTGCCATTAATCAATGTACTATAACATGTAAAACGAGAACTTGAAAAGAATTTTCTAAAAGCAACTCATGTAAACACCCTAATCACAATATTGTCTTATTTAGAATAAGGTAAATAATTACTGATTATTGATGTCCATGTAAACGTAGTCATTGTGTGATATGTTACAAATGCAAAGCAAAGCTAATGAATAGCTTTGCTGGCGCTCTGTTAGGAATGAGAAACAGGGACGCCATTTTAATACAATTATCATTGGGTAATGCTTTTGCCTTTAAAGATCCTTATAAATTAATTACAGCCCTCTGTAGTTGATTCCTCTTTGTAAATCTGTCAAAGAGAATCATAATATTGTGGCTGCGCTAAAAACGAGCTAATTATGATTCAGTAATGACTCAGAGGAGAGCAGGTCAGTCATTGTGAGGGCCATCTAACTGGCATATTTCATAATTAGAGAGCCAGCAAACGCGTCTGGTCTGTGAAGCTGGATAGAGATGCAGCTCCACCTCATTAAAAGCAGCATTTCATTCCCATTCAATGGCATAATCCTGTTGCTACGGACCACAACGTTGTGGCTCACCGCTCTATTAGCGGAGAGATAGCTGCATATTTTCCTGGAGTGTCTCACTGTCTTCGTCTTTTGACATCTTTGTTAGGCAACAGTTCTTATTCACGCAGTGTTATGGCAGACGGTAGCCCTGCCGCAGGATGGACACACAAATGCACGCTGACACACATGCTCATCTGCATTAATGTGCGTCTCATGCCAGTCCTTCAGGCCGTCATTGTGAGGCCGACAGCACCTCCCAAAATGAAGCTGAATCCAGTCATCAAAGGCTAATTAGAATATATGCAGAAAAATGTAAAACTCCTGAGTGGGAGAAAACTCTGGCTCCACTACTTGTGAAAAGTGTGTTACATATACAGTACTAATTTGGTAACTCGGCAACTTTATTTTAGGGTCTCTTAACTAGTTGCGTTTTAGCATGCATATTACTAGAATATTAGCCATTTATTAGTAGTAATTAAGCACATGTTAATGCCTTATTCTACATGACCTTATTCTACGTCCCTAATCCTACTCAATACCTAAACTTAACAACTACCACACTAACTATTAATAAGCAGCAAATTAGGAATTTATTGAGGGAAAGGTTGTAGTTAATAGTAAATTTTGATGGGAAAAATAAGTTAGAGAATGTCCAGCGTGCGAGTCTTGGGTTTATCATTTCGAGTAAGACAAACAAACAAACAACCCCCCCCCCCCCAAAAAAAAACAAACAAATGTTTTATGTGTGGTTATTTTTATTACTTTATAATAAGGTTTCATTTGTTAACAATTTTTTTTTTAATTTTTTTTACATATTGCAACACAGAACATAAAATATATTGATATATTTGCATATTCAATATTCACATGCATTCTGTGATTGCAAGATTAAAAAAATTAAAAACACATATATATATATATATATATAAAAACATTATATAACAACAATAGTTATTATTATTAATATTGTAGTTGATTGTTGTTATTATTATTATAATATACAAAATAATATAAAATGTATATTTTTATATTATACTTAAAATAACAGTAAAGTCTTTTAATTTATGAAATAACAGAACTGAAATTATGAGAATTAAAATATAAAATAATATATAATGAATATAAAATGATAATAATAATAATAATAATAATAATAATAATAATAATAATAATAATAATAATAATAATAATAATAATACAATTCAAATAAATAAATAAACATATCAAAGCTTTTTAACGATTTTTCTTCCTCAAAACAAAACCAAGACTTGCATGCTGGGCAAACTTCTCTTTCCCCTCAAAATTAGCCCTGAAATGTGGGACGGTTTCGGTGCACTGCTTGTGTAGTATGTAATAGAGATGCTGTAGGAGCACAGATTTATTGAACTCTTGGTGATGGAGCACCTTTGAACGGACTGTTGTTTCAAGGCTTAACTCTACACTGGTGTTCTTGTCGGTGGTTAAGGTCAGTGTGTGCTGTGTGTGTGTGTGAAGCAAAGCTTAGCTCTGTGTTCACAGCTGGATGCATGTGTACAGACTATAAACTAACGCAGGGAACAGCTGGCACCCCCATGACAACGGCGCATGGCAACATGCGTGAGTATACTGGGACCGCTAAACAGTTCAAGCACTGAGAGAGTTATTCACAAACATAAACAAATACACAGGCATACCGAAACACACTATTAAAAATAAGGACGGTTTTGGTGATGTGATCCGTTGTCCCCACATAATCCTATCCATGGTATCCTATCCAATGCATGTTTATTTGATAACTTTTTCTAGCTAATCTATAATCTAATGCTTTGCTAGCAGGCTAAGATTTTAGCTTTGCTAATGGACTGAAACCCTAAAGAAAGTGACATGTTTAATTTGTAAGTAAGTAATGTAATGTGATGTGATTTAGAATAAATTAATTACCATTTTAATGTTTTTTAATGTTTTGTTTATAATTTTGTTGATCATTTCCAATCAGACACCATACAGAACACCAATAAAAAGGTTCAGACATTCATATGAACTTATAAAGTCTAATGGCAGGTACTGTAAATGTTAATTCTGGTGGTTATGTTACTATTATTGTGATTGTGAATGCTGCGCCCAGACATATAATGTTTTTTCACTCAACTATGTCGTAATAACGAAATGTTGTTTAAACAATATATTTTCTCGTAATAATATAGTGGGAAAACATTATTTGTATGACATTACTACGAGAAAATATATTTTATCAACATATTACCTCATTATTATGAAAAATATGTAGTTTTCTTGACTTATCTTATGAAAAAATATATCATTTTAACGTCATAACAACTCGTTATTATAACAATAAAAAATAACATGCGCCACTAGTTGCCGCATATGCATTATGCCTCTTACTCATGGTAACAATTTTTTTTTGCACGTTGATATCTTTTATGATATTACTGTTTCTGCTGTATAAAAAAGTAAGCCACAAGACATTACTGCTTTAATGCATTACATGAATATTGCTCTATGAACGCATAAACGTAAGCAATAATGTTCCTGCATCCTTTTCGCTAAGACGCTACATGTGACTGGGTCAGTCAGTAATTTTAGGACATAATTTCAGCGAAATCCCCTGACACGTCTCAATAAGCCACCATGATGCCTGTAGCAAATTGAGTGCCGGAGAAGAAGAAAGAGGGAAGAAAAAGAGAGAAAGTAGCTTTGAAACAACTAAGCCTATTAGCATAATTTTCAAAGCCTCTCAGAATGCGAGTCCTCCTGTCGGAGCCATCCCTCTTCCTTGGTGCCATTGTACTGAATGTACTGCTCTGCTACAGAAGCCGGCACAATGGGAGCCCAGCATCGGCCACCACCTAATCCCCTATTGTGGCAGGTTTATGGCCTCCTCTTTTTCGGGGGCCCCTCAAGACCCTCCATTCCTCCGGAGCTGCCGGACCACACGGAATTGGCTGCCACTGATAAATCTCTAGCGCAGACAAAGAGATCGCAGGTCAGCCAAGGGTTCAGGGATTGTGCTGGCCACTTTTAATGTACGCTGACTGTCAGCCGCAGGCATGACTGATAACAGAGGTATTATTTTCACAGAGGAGCAGTGCCCAACACCAGCCATAAAACCTCCTATTCTAATCCAAATGACCTCCCTCTGGCTATTGTGGAGAGGACGCGCTTCCGTGCAGAGCTCAAGTGCGATAACCGTGGCCAACACAGCCGCGGAGAGAGGAGGGATCCGTCCGCCGAAGAATTACTGTCTATCTCTCCATTGTGTCCCTGTGTGGGAGGACTAGCTGCCAACAGCCGACAACAAGGAGGTGTTCCATATGCCCACCTCCGAGACGCTGACAGAACATAAAAATTCAGGTGGCAGATTTGCTATCTGCTCAGCGTAGGTCCTTTCTTCCCCATCGTGTTTCCCCATCACTGGTGATAAAAACGCCTAGAAATCTAATGGGCCGAAGAAATTATTCAAATGCTTGTGCTACTCCACCCACGTCATCAATGAATACATGCATATGGGATGCGTGTGAGAGAGTGAATGCTTTTTGGCTCTGTTCCAAAACTTTTACTGTCTACATAGACATTGGCAGCATCTTAACCTCCTGAGTGACTGATTTGGAACACTCTACATGGGCAGAAACTAACACTCTGTATGGAAAGACGCAACTTACAACTCGTTTGATATTAGCATGTTGCTAAGCTAACAAAGCAAGGCTTCAACTTACAACTCATTCCAGAGTTTGATTTTAGGATGTTGCTAAGCTAACAGTGCAAGACTACGACTTACAACTCATTCCAATAGAGTTTGATTTTAGGATGTTGAAAAGTATGTGCGGGCATTAGTGCACTCTATATAGTTTGATATTAGCATGTTGCTAAGCTAGCAATGCAAAAGTACAATAAGCCTAAAAATGCAAAACATAAACAAATGTGAATGAAATTTTGGAATTAAATAAAAAAAATTAAACATTTCTCCCACTTCCTCCACCATATTGGATATACTTTTTTTCACAGAGCTTGTCACAGTGCATTTATAGGATTGCCTTCTTCACAAAGGATTCCAGTGACGATACCTTAGAATTTGGCTAAAATTAGATATCTTCAGAGGCAGTGTAATTAATATAATTATCATAATTACCTTTTGGAACAGTCTTCGCAAATGGGAACTGTTCCTACAACGCCCTAAAATGGTGCCCATGCATGCAGTTCACTAGGTTTTGGAGTAGAGCGTTGAGTGTGTTTCGTTTGTGTGCTAAGTAATGGAGGAGAGAGCACTCTAAACAAAAGCCTGCGCGAATGACCAGCATGTGTGAGGAATAAGTGTCCTCCTTTCAAGAGTGCTGAAATAGGTCATCTCCAACACTTCATAAAAACAACACTGTGCTCCAAGTGAAGACAGCCCACTTCCTCTTTTACCAGCTCCTGATCAAGAATATATTTGCATTCCATGCACAAGAAACAAAATAGCAGGATTCTCGGGAAAACTTTAGTATAGGGAACAATTCTCACTATTAACTAGTTGCTTATTAGCATGCCTATTATTAACATGGCTGTTTATTAGTACATATAAATCACATATTCTGCATGACCATATTCTTCATCCCTAATCCTACCCAATACCTAAATTTAACAACTACCTTACTAACTATTAATAAGCAGCAACTTAGGAGTTTATTGAGGCAAAAGTTGTAGTTAATGGTTTGTTAATGGTTTGCTTTCATCATTTACTCACCATCATGTTTCAAATTGAGATGAATTTCTGTAAAACTCAAAAAGTGATTGTTTGAGTAATATTGTAGCTGTTCTTTTCCACACTGAAAGACCATTGGAATGACATACCGTTTGGAATGACATGAGACCGAGTAAACGATGACAGAATTTTCATTTTTGGGCGAACTATTCCTTTGAAAGCCAAAATTGTGTAAATGTGATTTCACAAATCCCAGTTTTATACATCATAGCCTTGATTAATACCCATTCTTACGAATAGTGACATGCCATTTTATTTTCACAGTTTATTTACACAGCTGAAGTCTTGCTTGACCAGTGTGTGTTCAGTAACTTTATCAAGGGAACTAAAGTAATGCTCAGCAAGAGGATTTAAACCGCTGGGCTAGAATCTGTTGAATTTCTAGAAAGTCATTGCCAAACCACAGCTTTTCATTGTAACCATATGGCTGGTCCCCGTAGTCACCTTCCCGCTTACTTCACACCTGCTGTTCCAGCGCAAACATGAAGCTATTCAAACAGCAGATGAGTGATCACTCATTTACTGGAGATCATTATCAAGATCCCATTTAGTTTCCAAATGACCCGGGAACCCTGGTAACCCACACCCAATATTCTGACCAAATCATTAATAAAACTATATTTGCATTTCCTGAAGGAAATACCAGTGCTTGCAAGGCAGAAACGGGACAATTTTAGGTAACTTAAGGTTTAGGCGTTAAAATGGTGCATCAGAGTTTCTTGTCACAGTGCGACAATCAGTCCGCAATTTGTAATTTTAAAGTTTGATGCTTAATATGTGGAACAAACTGTAACCGGATAGTTGCTGGGAGTGTATGAACCTCAATCCTTGCCGAAATTCATAGTTCTAACGTTATGCAGATTCTGGCACTGAAGATTTGTCACTTGCTCATAATGAAGCTGTAAGCATGAAGGCCCCTTAGGAGGCCTCGGCTGCCTGAATATAAAATATCCAGAAAAAAAGATCAGGTTCTTCAGCGATCAGCAGCTCCTGCGAGGGTCAGGAAGGGGTCTGACGCCCACGCTGTTACGGGCAGCTAACAGAGCGAGGATGCTATTTAGATTCCTCCGGCAGGTGCCCCGTTCCAGCCCGGGCAGAGGGGCCCACAAATCAATCTTGTGTGTCGAGCCACTCCGCAGGGTGTCCGCACATTTGTTAAGACTTGCCTGCCAGCCAGTCCCCATTCGTCTCTCTGAGGAGGCCACTCTAGGGGAAAGGCTGTCTCACCAGGGGCCGCGCCGTGCAGGCTGGGTACGGGGAGCTGCGTCGCCATAAATCAGAGGGCCCCTGCACGGAGCTACGTGGCGAGGCTGACAGGGTCGGAGGAGACGCGCCACCGCAGGTGATCCACAGACACCGTGGCAGGACAACACCGAAACATCAAGAGTCTCTTCTTACGTGCCCTCAGACAGCTGTTGAGAACGTCCCTCTCTTTCTTCATAAATACCCGCGCTCACACTGACAAGTGCTCACGCTATGCTCTTCTGTTTGTTAACAGCGTGTTACATAAAATGCCCTCCTGCGGCTCTGTTCCTGAGCCACGGATATTTTCTGATGACACAGCAGAGCGGCAGAATTTATGAGACTAGAATAAACCTTTTCTGAAAAGCACAAGTGCTTTCAAACAACCTCAGGCTTTGTCAGAGATTAAATGTGAATTCGGCGGGTTGCTTGATGCCTGCGCTTTGACAGTGAGAAAAGAGCGGGGAAAACGCAGGGGTTTTGAAATGAGCCCAACACCAAGGGACTGTCTCCGAGACAAGCGAGCTCCTCTGGGTCCTCCTAAGATATCTTGAGCGCACCAAGAAAGGGAATGCTTGAGGAGGACTGACATTTTACACAAAACCTCCTCTTTATACAAGGAGAGGGGCAATTATCAGACTGTTTGCACCAGCCAGGGGGGCAATTACCTGAGAGAAAGGTCAGAAGCGGTGTTCTGCTCCAGGTCCTCTTCCACAGGATTGATTGCTCACCTGGGTTGATCACTGGTGCTGATACGCTTGGTCTCACGCGATTTTGTCTCCTTGGACTTACTGAGATTTCCTGACACAGTTCTCTGACAGACCTTTGTTTCCACCAACTGAGGTCTTTACATGAAGGGTGGTTAGCTGGATGAGTTGAACTATGTTGTTAAGGCATATTGCATTTTAATTTAAATAAATCTTACTGAATTTGCTTCTAATTTTTTTTTTCTCATCTTGTTACACTTGTTGTAAAATGAACAAGCATTGTTTATGATTACATTTTTTTTGTTATGCTATATTATTACCAAACATTGGATTCAATCTTTTTAGCAACTTGTTTTCTTTCAATTAGCACAGGTTTTGTATTTCTTTTTGGAACTGAATGATTGTGGGCCTCGGTGACTTTTGAATGAGCTTGCCAAAATTATCTACATATAATGAGGCCTACAACCAATCAGTTACAAAATAAAAAAAATAAAAAAAATTGTGCTAATTGAAACAAAACAAGTTGTCAAAAATTTAGAATTTGGTAATAATACAGCATAATCTGAGATACAAGAAATTTTTAAAAGGCCGGTCATGAAACCAAATTAGGTAGTGGATTTTCAGGCAGCACAGGCTGTTAACATTATAACAGGAATGACCAACGAATAATTTATGTCATCATATATCACCACTTAATATACCACTAATACTACTACTACTACTACTACTACTACTGCTTCTACTACTATTACTACTACTAACTTTTTCATTTATAATAAGCCTTAAAACAGAAGCAAGGAAACCCACTGTACAGCAGACAAATTTGAGACTGTAGTGCCAAATCTGCTCTGGGTTTTTAATATAAAGGGGGATATAAGGCCATGCCTCCTATCACAAAACCCACTGTTCAGCTTGTTTCTGCTCACCATTCAATCTAAGCAGCATACAGTGCTGAGAGAATACCTCACACCTCAAGACACAAGTTACATTCCACGCTAAATTACTGTTATAGACTCACACATCTCCCAGATTCAATCTCACAAACTGCCTAGACTCAAACTTACTCTTTCTATCTCTCTCTCTCTTTCTCTCGCACACTCTTTCTGTATCCTCAGAGTTCCTGCTCCTTGAAGAAATGCTCATACAGCAGAACACAACTTCAGATAAAGAATCATTTTACGGGAAGTTTTGAGGCGTCGGCATAAATTTGGATCGAGTGGGAAACAATGGCTTAATCTTCACTGTTACAATACATCATGGCTCTTTCTGTAACACCTTATACGTTCACTCAAAGCAGAACGAATGCTTCTATGTTCAGTTGGCATCGAACAGGTTGTTAGGAAACAATATTGTGGTTACAAGTGCTTTTGTGGAAAAAATAATCACAGAATTTGCCAAAGGTTTCAGTCTACACATATTTCTACTAAGTCCTTAGTTAGACATGTTGATGTATTTTTTTTAACTATCCAGGTCTATTATTGTGGTGTATATATATATATATATATATATATATATATATATATATATATATATATAATTAAATAACTGTAGTGCATTTACACGTTAAACATTTTTAAAGTACTTACACTTAATATTTAACTTTGAAATTTTCAAATCACTACTTTTTTAAACTGATATTCAGTAAGTAGGCATTAAATTGATCAAAAATGACAGTAAAACGTTTATAATGTTAAAATGTTATTTTACTTTGCAATAATATTTCACAATATTAACATTTTTACTGTATTTTTGATCAAATATTTGCAGCCTTGGTAAACATGATATTAAAAAAAAATTGACAACATGTAATTATTTCTTTGCCGTATATACTTATAAAAGTAAATATTCTATTGTAACCAGATTTTTGCTTCTAAGAAAAAAACAAAAAAATAACTACAGTAATCAGCATCATGCCATAAATGCTGTTGATAGAGACTGAATGAAGCCCGAAGCATTCCTTAAACTCATCTGACAACCAGCCATCTGGTGGGAGAGCGTGGGGTTTGTAAAGTCGAGAAGCGAGGGAGATTTTATAGATGGAGGCCTATCAAGGGAGCAGCCTTGGTCTCTGGCCTTTAGCAACTCACTATTAGTTACACTGATAGATCTCTTAAGACATCAGAGGGGAGATTAGAACACACTTTACTGTGAAAAACAATCCCTTCAGCGGGCCCCTCTACCACAGCCTGATCGATGCACACTCAAACAGGCCTTGTCAGGACTGGGCCACTTTGATTGGCTGGCGCTGAGGAACAGACAGCAGACAAGCTGACAGCGACCCTCCCCATAAACCTCCCATCGATCTTGTGAAGGCCCTGCTGCCACACACACAGAGATGCTGTCTGTCCCCCGCTGCCGAGCGGACACTGCAGAGAGCGCACAGCATGTCACCGTACCGTGACACGTACATGCCAACACATGCTCACTTACACACATGCATACACGCTGTCTTTCCCACATGTGTGACGAGGGAAGAAAGAAAATGAAATGTTGCACAAATGGCCATTTTGTTAAGGTTCTTTTGTTGAGAAAATTCTTTCTATTTTCACACAGTTGATGACTGCAGACTAAGCTTTTTTTCTTTTTTTCTTTTTTTGACAAAAGCAGATCTAAGCAGGTTATTATGGAAGCCTGTTTTCACCACAGAGTAAAAAAAAAAAGGTAATTGCGACTTTTTATCTCACAATTTTGAGTTAATATTTCACAATTCCGCCTACATAAGCTCAGAATTAAGAGATATAAAGTTGCAATTATAAAGATATATATAAAGTCAGAATTGTGAGATAAAAAGCCACATATACCTTTTTATTTTTATTCTGTGGCAGAAATGAAAAAATAAATAAATAAATAAAAAAATAAATAAAAATAAAAATAAAAATACAACAACTGTGAAGTAAACCTCTGGAAAAAAAAAAGTCGGAATTATGAAATAAAAGGTTTCTTTTTTTTTCTATGGCAGAAATGGGCTTCTATAAGTTCTAAATTAATATTAGAGAATAATATAATAATTTAAATTAAACATGTAGATGGTGTATTTACAGATACATTATATATTATATAGTATTTATACAGTGCTTGCAAAACTATTCAGTTCCTAAATTACTGCTACTTTAACCAATTTTACTGAATTGCAAATAGTTATCTAAGTGATGGAATGCCAGAGTGACATATTCCATTTGCATAAGTACACACTTGAAGAAGCTACAGATGAGAAACTAACAAGGACACTATTGCCTTATAATTGGTCCCTGTACCAGTGAATCATTAAAATAACTACCATATTTTGAATCATTATGAGAGGCAGCTGAGAAAATGAACACTAAAGTGCAATCCAAAGACAATTTTTGCATTATATTAGCTTATTACAACAAGCGTTCGGGAGTCCCAGCGGGATCTGTTTAATTACCTGAAAGTAGACTGCAGTCTGGGGCTGGGCTATACAATGGTGTATATCATGTGTAAAATGGGTCAGGCGGTAAAGATTTTGCTGTAGGCTACCTTTTATACCACAGTACATATACACAAAGGTAAGAGTGGATAACACTTCTTAATGCTATTTACACATGAAAGTAGAGAAGAAAAATGGAGAAATGTGGAAATATAGAGTGGGATGTGTCCTAAACAAGTCACGGAGATTAGGTAAAGTTAGACATATCTATCAAAATGTGACAGCAATTCATGACGGTTTTATGTTTTGGCAAATTGGTGGCTAATTTGTATGAATTTGTACGATCTCATTAAGTTTTTGTACCATCTGATTATGCCCAGTCACAGTTAGGTTTAGGGGTGGACTGTTATGCTTACTTTTTCTAAAAATTGCAATTCGTAAAAAATCGCCACTTTGTAAAATAGTTAAGTTTTCCTGTCCCTTGTTTGTTCATTAAAGTTGGCATGAAAAAGGAAATCACAATCATTTTTTCTTCCCTGCTATGAAATAATATATATCCGAAAGAAACAGATTTCCAAATGAAAAAAAAATAAAAAAATAAAATAAAATATGTTTTTGATTATTATGAAGAATATGAGGGCACATGAATAAAAAAAAAGTTATTTGCAGAGAAAAAGTTTTACATTAGTTCAATTACAATTCATGTATTATTCTTAAGGAAACATTAAACAAAATATATTTTGTAGTACACCTTAAATATTCTGGCTAATTTAATGCTTCCATCTACCAATAAAAGTGTAATGTTTTCCACATTTTCACAATCCATTCTGCAGATTCCCCCCCCTGCAGTTTCCATCTGGACCTGCATATCAGTCATTCCAGAGGTGTTATGCGGAGAGGAATTGTTGATACAGTGATGAACCCACAACATTTCTGTTCTTTCACAATGTAACACGGGGGCTGGAGTTGACATGCTGCTGATGAGGGGGTTTGTTAGGGGGCTAAAGCCCCGAACAATGCGATTACAGTGGGGCTTCCAGAGGACGAATGTGATGAGGAAATCATAGGTTCGGAGGAATGTCCCCCTACTGGGCGCACACATGGTATTTCGCTCTGTTCCACCTCTTCTAGCTCACCGCCGTGACTCGGACAATGAGCCCTGCAAAGCCCATGACCACTCTCCCTGGTGCAGGATTGCAAAAACTGTGTCAGAGAGCCAGTGGGCCCCATAACTCCGCCTGGAGAGCCTTTATGCCATGCAGCTATTTGGCGTCCACACATTCCCTTCAATAGGACAAAGCAACATAGGCTCAGTCCGGATGGGTTTTCGGCCAACCCAAGCTTATATTTAACATGAATAATGAACATGCATGTAAATGGCTTTCACGGCATCATAAATAGAGCCTGACACAGATTCACTGACCCAACGGCTGGACTGGCGTGAGAGTGGGCAATGATGATAAATGGCAGCTATTTATTGGCATGGATCTCGCTTGGCAAAAATATTGGCTTTGGATGAACTTCCCTCCGCTCTGTTAATGCATTTTGAGACCTCCTCTGGCATTGATTTATCCTAAATACAGCAGCAATCATAATTAGCCCAATTAAAGTGATGAGTAATAACCATGCCGATTCTTCATACACCTGGAGACAATTTTCTGATGCTCTACACTATGGTGCATTAATTACCATTGATCCACAGCATGCAATTTCCATTTGCACATTGTTCTATAAATCTCAGCTGTAATTTACACTGAGCAAACAATTATGCAAGATTAGTATTCCTTTAGTGACAGTAGCAAAGAGAAAAACGCACTTGCGATGCCGGTTTAGGAATCTACGGAAAATGCATCATATGTGTCATATTAAACAAAGTTTGCATAGAGATATTAAAACATCTGAGGTTGGATGTTTTATGTATGATACTGTGATTAACACCTAAAATTCAACAATCATATGCAGCGTGATCGGATATCACTACTAGACACTAATTTGCATAATAACTACATGCAAATGACACTTAACAAGCAGTCATATCTATTTAAATGTAAATCAATGTATTCATATGTCTGTCCTCATTAAACATGGCAGGCTGTTAACTCTGACTTCAATACTCAGATGAAAGAAAAATTGTGAATGCGATCTCATTAATATCTCAATTGTTTCTCCAAGACAACAGTGAGATTAAAAGGACAGCAAATGGACATTGGCTAAAGTCTTGTGATTTTTTCTCCCAAGACACAGTAATAGCAAAGCTGAATTTTCAGCATTATTACTCCAGTCTTCTCTACTCCAGTGTCACATGATCATTCAGAAATCATTCTAATATACTGATTTGCTGCTCAAGAAATCTAATGCTCAAGAAATCTTTTCTAATAATCAGTGTTGAAAACAGTTAAAACGGTGAAGCTTTTTTTTCTTCTTCCAGGATTCTTTGATAACAATTCTAAAGAACAGCATTTATTTTAAATAGAAAATGTTTGTAATATTATACATATATTATAATATGTCTTTAATGTCACTTTTGACCAATTTAATGCATCCTTGATGAATTAAAGTATTAATTTCCTTAAAAAAAAAAAAAAAAAAAAAAAACTTTCTGACCCCAAACTTTATGAAACATAACTGAAAACCCCATTAAGTCTCCTGAAAAAGGAAACTTTAAGCAACATAATTTTCTGGGTAGGTCTGCAATCACAAAATAACATTGCTTTCTAAACTGTGACTGTGCAGGGGTGAAAAAATAACTTAGTGTCTGAAAATTGTTAATAGTGCTCTGTTTCAGACATACACAACCTCATAATCTGTTTTCCATTTCTTATTAGAGTCGTTGTGCTCCGCTGTTGTGGTTTCCAGTCATTCATCTGACAGTACTGTTAAGTCTTAATGCATGGCGAGTGTCAAAACACAAATATAATGTGCAATTAAACATGACTATTACTCGTTTCATAGACATGACTCTCCATAACACGAGTCGGTTTCAGCTGTGTAAACGCTGCAAGTCTTTTTTAATGAGAAATGAAGAGGTTCTGATGTCATGGTTTTACTGCTCTGCTCTGGGAGTGAGTCTTTTCTTTGGCATCATAATCTCTGAGGAGCACAATAAATGAGCACAGACTTTATGCTTTAATTGTGTAACACCGTCTCAGTAAGTGGCCTTTGGCAACAGGGCTGACATTCCATTGGCAAGCCCAGAGAATCAAGGGAAGTTAAAGATGGATAACAAATGCATCTCATCAGTTCAACAGATTTCAGCTGTGGTTAAAGATCCACTCTGTCAGTCAAGAGACTTTTTTTAAGTAACAAGGAGCTAGCATGATTGTTTTCGTGTGAAACTGATTTTATATAACAGAAGAAGATAATATTGTGTAAAGTCACTTGTTTTGTTGTTAAATGAATCTGCGTTTTGAACAAATCTGTAAAAATGAACTAATGATTCAATTTTAAAAACTTTCCTGAGTGAACCAACATTTTGAATAAACTGGTTGAGTTTCTGCTTTTAACTAATAATTTCAATGAATAATTCAGTGACTCACTTATAAAGGCCACTTTAATTCCTGAATGAATCAGCGTTTCTGAATGAATGTGCTGAATAAATTATCTAATGATTTGTTAACAAAAAAAACCAGTCACTTGAGTAATTGAGTGGTTGAGTGAAAAATTCAAATGACTCACTCCTAACGTCAGTCACCTATTTAGATTCTGAATGAATCAGAAACTAACTGTCTGAAAGATAGTTGTTTTGTTACTGAATGAATCAGTTGTCTTGAATAAATTGGTTGAGTGAATGATTCAAATTACTCACTCATTAAAATAGTCAATTGTTTAATTCCAGAATAAACCAGAGTTTCTGAATGACTGTATTGAATAAATTACCTAATGATTTGTTTACACACACACACACACACACGCACGCACGCACGCACACACACACACACACACACACACACACACACACACACACACACACACACACACACACATTTGTTTCTGTGAATTGTGGGGACTTTCCATAGACGTCTATTACTTTTACACTGACAAAACAGTATTTTTTTTCTTATCCCCAAACCCAACCCAACCCTAAACCTACTCCTTACCCTTTTTTTTACACTTTCAGATAAACATAATTTACTATTTTTAAAGGTGCCATAGAATGTAAAGCTGTATTTACCTTGGCATAGTTGAATAATAAGAGTTCTGTACATGGAAATGACTTCCCGTGAGCCTCAAACACCATTGTTTCCTCCTTCTTATGTAAATCTTGTGAATGCAAAAGACCACTGAAAAATAGGCAAATCAGAACATAACACCGACTGTGACGTTACAGTCAGGATCACTAATAGTTACGCCCCCAACATTTGCATAATAAAGGGACATGGTTAGCTCCTTGCTAGTGGTAGCCTGTTACATTACAATACATAAGATTTCACTTACCACACAGAGTAAGGAGAGATGACTGAGGATGATGGCTAATGATTTACAGATCCTGAGCACCACTGACAAGCATCTGTTCTTGTAAAATGTGTGGTAAGTACTGCCGCTCCATAGTATAAACAGAGTACGTGCGATCGTGAATCTCGAAAGGGAAAGTGAAAGTGAAACTAAAAAGTTGTTGTGCATTCAAAAGCAGTTTCAATGCCCCACATTTTAATAGCGGCTCCCTGATGCCCGCATATTATTTACAGTATAATTACCCAACAATATAACTGCGCGAGAAAGTACTGAAACATATATTTTCCCTGTGTTTCCTTCCTGCTGTGTGAGCTACTGAAATGAGCAGCACTGTGAAACAGCCAATAAGAGCAGAGCTCAACATTGAGCTGCACTGTGAAATAGCCAATCAGAGCAGAGCTCAACATTCACTCAGCAACATATTATTCATGACCCTTCCATATAAGGTAATAACAGACCATTTCATTCTAGGGACAAATCCTAGGGTTTTAAATGGACATGTAAAACCGTTTCTGGAGATTTTTTTTGCCCTTACCTAAGCCATATACTTCTATGTAGATGTCACAGAACAATTTAAAATATGTTATCAATGCATTCTATGGCAACTTTATAATATTTTTTTCCCCCCTCGTAAATGTCCAAATATTTCAGGATTTACTATCCTTGTGGGGACAATTACACACATACACACACACGTGTATGTAGTCACTTATTTTTGTTCCTTACTGAGTCAGTGTTTCTGCACAAATTGGTTGAGTGAATAATTCAAACGATTCATTCATGATGATAGTCACATGTTCAGCTCCTGAATGAATAGGTATTTCTGAATTAATATTTTGAATAAACACAACGACTCATTCATAAAGACAGTCACTGGTTTTGTTCCTGAATTAATCATCATTTTTAAACAAATCGGTTGAGTGAATGATTCAAATGACTCACTGAGACAGCCTCATTGCAACAATTAGTCATTTTATACATCAGACAGATCTTTCCTGTTGAAGTGTGTGTTTTTTGGTTGAATTAACTTGAATTGTGGACTGGACTTTACACTTGAGATGACTAAAACTACCAAGAAGGCTCAGGAATCCAAGAGGTAGATGCTCAATCGGTTTCATTCCATTTGAAAAATACCTCGATGGTGGAATATTAGCAGAAAAATGTCGGGAGATTAAAAGGAAAAACTAGGCCAGAAATGTCTGCCGGTCAATTTTCCATGATGAGTATATTAATCTTAGTGGACTGCTCTCTGTGGCATTTGGAGTCTCTCTCCACGGTCCCTAGCACTGGCCGTATGTGTTTAAAGACACGGCTCACAGACAGTGGCTTCCTGAAAGGTCATTGCACATCTCAAAGGCATCCCACAACCTTTAAAGGTCTTCTCTTTTGTCCCCTCTTTAAGTGGCAGATGCATCAAAGAGTGGTCTGCTCTGTTTGGAGCTTTTCCAAACAGATAGATTACAAGTTCAGATGTGCTGGATAAATTAAAGTGCAAAATGACGCCTCGGGGCTGTACTTTACAGCTTTAGCACCTGATAGCATCTCCACTGAACATCCTAAATGAAAAAAGAAAAAAAAAAGTCTCTCTGTTGAGTCTCGGCTAAGATTCAAGCTCCTGGCTTTCATCATTTTAAGCCAGAGAGCGCAACGTTTTTTCCGGGTAGCTATTGTAGCTTCCATGCACTGCTGCTCTGGAATATCCACTGTTATGCTTGGCATTCAAGGTGGAGAGCAGACTCAAAGGTTGGAGAGCGGTACAAGTGCACTGGAGCTTGAAATGCTTTAATAAGCTGAGGGTGCAGAAATTGTGGTCTCTCTGGAATGATGCATGGACTCACCAGACTGATCCACACCACCATGTAAAAGGAAGTGTGTGTGTGTGTGTGTGTTTATCTCTCTGATGTCGGCCTCTCTACATCTCCAGCTGGTGGGGGCGACGCAAAACCATTCTGTGTGAACTTTGGACCTGATTTCCTCCTGTATTTCTCATCTTTGCCATGTTTGTCCTGAAACGTATGCTTTTCATGGCTGGTGGAGGGCGCTTTGGACAGCTTCACATCATTGGATAGTCTTGTGTCCTTGTGTGTTAGAGGAAACTGTAATCAGCATACTGAGGATTCAACTGTTATGACCTCTAGCCAAGTTTAGAAAGTTGTACACCATCTGTGTACATTTCAGAGGGATTTGGAAAACCACTTGACCTACCTATTTTATTTTTTATTTTTTTGTATACGACTTATGATGCTGCAAATTGTGTGGCTGGTCTAGAAAAGGTGTGCTAATATAAACTATTTTTTAAAGAACTTAATACTTTTAATCAGTAAGAATGCATTCAGTTGGTCAAAAGTGACAGTAAAGAAATTTACCATGTTACAAAAGAAATGCTGTTCATTTAAAAGACTAAAATATATTCATCAAAGAATCATGGAAAAAAGTTCTATGATTTCCACACAAAAAAACTTAAACAGCACAATTGCTTTCAACAGCACAATTGATTTTTATTATCAATAATAATAATAATAATAATAATAATCAACAACAAGCAAATCAACATATTATAATGATTTCTGAAGGATCATGTGACAATGAAGACTTTAGTAATGATGCTGAAAATTCAGCTTTGCATCACAGGAATAAATTACATTTTAAAATATAATAAAATAGAAAACAGTTATTCTAAATCATAATAATATTTCAAAATATTATTATATTTAATATATTTTTGATCAATAAATCCAGCCTTGGTGAACAGACTTATTACTGATCCCAAATGAAATATTTAATAATTGATTTAGCACAAAATGGTATCGTTTTCCCAAAAGGTCCTTGAAAATACAGCTTTACCGAGGAAGTATTTTGAGAAACTCTGGTTGTTGGATATCTGCCTTCTTCATGCAGGAGAGGGGTGGAGCACAGTATGCCCACTCCATCACATGGACACCTGAAGCTATCCCAGGAGGCAGCGGTGTAGCAACCAATATAACTGGAAGGGGACATGTCCCCCTTAGCTTTTAGGAGATAAATATCATATGTCAAAAGTTTCCTTTTGATAGGCAATAATTGCAACCATTGGCAGTCATTTAAAAAAAATGCAACATTTAAAACCACTTCATCCATGAATGTTACAATTCTGAAAAAAATCTGCGAAATCCATGTAGGCCTACTGGGTGAACAACACACAATTTATATTCATGTGCAATGCTGATGAGTTTTATACTGTGACAGTCCCAATGCCCTTGCCAGGATGCTTGAAAAAAACAAAAGCGTGTGACCCATGGGACACCGGCGCACAACATGCTGCATGTGCTCATTTGCAAACGCAACAAACAAACATGTGCAGGACAATGCAGGTGTAGTATTAAGCACTTTTAGTTCCTAAAGCATAAACAATGCATATAAAGTGATTACGGTGCAGGATAATTGCCAGAAACAATTGTGCTGAAAGAACCCGTCTGGGTCAGGATATAAAGAGTGTAATAGTACTGTAAATGTCTGCGGTGTAAATGGAAGTGTACTTTAAGGGCTAATGAGAGACAAAGGTTATGCTGTCATGTGCATTACATCTGCCCGCTTCTCTCTGGTTAACTATAACGATCTGACTGAATCGACAACGCTGCTGAGGCACCACACAAATGAATCCCCGACAGACATGCTGAGGTCTCATTGCCGAGCGCTGTGATTAAGATGAAGCACTCAAACACAAACAAAGCAAACCTACATCTAACTTCAAAGAGCGCGGTCAAGGACTTTGCTGCGCTCATCCCAGTGCTTCGCTAAGGGAGCTCAGGCGACATGAATGACCGAGCGGACACAAGGTCTGACTTAGAAATACCAGTGTGGCTTCACATTGTTTTAAAATAAACTCTGTCTCTGGAAGATGCGTCAGAGGATGTGACGGTGTAAGAATTCAGAGAATGGCCAGCTTGTATTTGCCCTCAATGTGTGGCCTATCTGTCATCTATCACATTTTTTTAATCTGGTTTTAGGAAAAAAAAATCTAGAATGTAAAACGAAGCAAATAAGACAACACTGATATTAATTTTAATATTTTAGAAGCTATTTCCTAATTCATTTTTCTCATCCCATTGATAAAATATTATTTATATTTTTATGAATGTTTTTCTATAAATATTTAATTGAATTGTATTTATTTATTTACTTCTTTTTTTACATTTTGGTTAGTTTAGTCTTATTACCTTGCAGTTTTGCTTTTCAAGTAAATGTGTTTTATTTAAGATGATTTTGTTAAAAACTACTGTTAAAAAGTTTGGGTTTGATAAGATTTGTTAATTTTGTTAAAAATGTTTGCTAAAAAATGTGTGTAAAAGTCTCTTATGGCCACATTTATTTGATCAAAAATGCAGTAAAATAGTACTTATAATAGTAATATTTGTGATATAATTTTTAGATTTTAAAATAACAGTTTTCTATTTTAATATATTTGAAATGTAATTTGTTCCTGTGATGCAAACCTGAATTTTCTGCATCATTTCTCCAGTCTTCAGTGTCACGTGATCCTTCTGAAATCATTCTAATATGCTGATTTTGTGCAAATAAATAAACACACACACACACACACACATGTATATATATATTATCAATGTTGAAAACAGATGTGCTGCTTTATATATGCATAATAATAATTTTGTGGAAACTGTGACTTTTTTCAGGATTCTTTGATGAATAGAAAGTTCAAAGTAACAGAATTTATAATTAGCAGTTTTTTTGTAGCATTATAGATGTCTTTACAGTCCCCTTATTAATATATAATATAATATAATATAATATAATATAATATAATATAATATAATATAATATAATATAATATAATATAATATAATATAATATAATATAATATAATATAATATAATATAATATAACACTGAACAGTAGTCTTATTTAAAGGATGAATATTTTTACAGAAAAACAAGAAAAAACCCCACCAAGAAACATATGAGAGCTTTTCTAAAACATGCGAGAGCAATAAAGGAGTGAGGATCTCATTAATAACAGTGCTGCCAAAATTCAAGTATGATTTCAGAAAAACAGACATGCAGCTCTGAGAGAGGCGTCCATTGTGTTTGTCCTTGTGAATGGTGCGCTTCCCCCTGTGTGCAGAGAGAGAGAGAGAGCGAGAGGAGGGGGTGTCTCAGACCGAAGCAGGCCTGGAACAGTGCTTGTCAGAAAGGCCTTGTCCTGCTGTCAGGCCAGCACCACGCTCATCGATCACAGTCACACCCCCTTCCAGCCCGTGTCCCATCCACCATCGGGGGTCCATGCCGCATAAACAGCCCTATCCGCCGCTCGCATCTGCCGCCTGGGGCCTGCATTCCAGGGCCTGCGGATACCATCTTTGAAGTGAAAGCACTGGGTTCGCTTCAGAAAGAGTCCTCTATCCCTTCGGACTGCCTTTTACTCCAGTGCTTTGGAAGGTGAGGCCATAAAGGAACAGTTGGAAAAGCAAACAAGCTTTGACGCCCTGAAAAGACTCATGCGCACGGAGCAGCGGAACAGCTTTGGCACTGTAGCGCTCGTCTTGTGCATTGAGATTGCGCGGCTTTCTACGCTTTAATTAATTCTCGGGTCAGGACTTCAGAATGGTGTCTTCAACACAAGTGCAGCGTCTGTAAACCCACGCAGGTTATTTAGACGGCTGCTTTCCCACAAGATTCCTGCACAGCTGATGTTTTGTGGAAGCAGTGTTATTGCTACAGGGGTTTCTGAGATTTAATTAGTTTTTGTTATAGAAAGTGGAATGATGGGATTTTCAAAAGTCAAATATCTCCTTGGGTGTTTACTCGGGAAAAATGCAGCTGGAAGACTACACAAATAACTCGCTGCCAAATTGATTTGTTTGCAGGATTAATTGACTTTTTGCACTGTAACAACATCCTTTCGGTTTCAGAATCGGATTGTACGGGCAGCACTATTTGACCTGGAAAAATAAATAGCATTTCTGCTGTGTTTCACTAGAGTTTGCTGTTAGCAGAACTGCTCTTGACCATTTGGACGAGTAACCTCTCATGGTTATTATGTTGCAAGCACATCCCGAAGTAATCTCACATCATTTGGCCATGGAAAATGTCAAGACAGAGACTTTATGGTGGAAAATGCTTTGGGGTCACATATTCGTTGGAAAAACAGCTAGAAAAATACTCAGGGAGCGAGTGTCCCCTCGCTTGAAATTGATAGAAAAACCAAATGCAATGAGTCAGAGGTACAATAATAGCTTCCATCTGGGACCTGACCTTAGTTTATGAAGGATAATTCCAGCATGAAAGGCCTGCAGCAAACCTGAAAATGACAGCGCTCTAAAGAACAAAGCTTCGGCTGTGTGTGCGAGAAGCCGCTCTGTCCTGTGAAGGTGTTAAACAATTACCAGACCATATGAAATCACAACTAACCAAGGACAAGTTTTATTATTTTTCTTATTTTAAAGGATAAAACTTTCGGAGTTACTGTTCTCTGATTCGTTCAGAGTGATAATGAGCAAGCACACATCCCTCGTCAATCAGCTCAACAGACAGACATACTTCTGAGACGGCTATTTTTTCCTCAACTAGCTTATTTAGTGGGTCTGACACTGTCATTATGAATTACAGCACAAACCACTGCCCTCCTGTTTCAAAAGGAGAAAATGTCAAGGTCACAATCCCATGAGCTGCGTCTGAAGAAAATACCTGTTACGTAATGCACACTAGTACCGTGCGATATGATGAGTAAACATTTTGAATATTACAAAGCTCTTTTTATTTGGTTATATTTATTTATTATGTTTCTTAAAGAAAATATTCAGTCAGAGATATTTAAATACTGTGCCAGGAGCAAAATATATGCAGTTGGTAAGTTCAATTCAATGTAGGGAATCAGTTCAAGCTGTCTATTTTAATGAACTGTTTTTCAATTATTCAGAAAGCACTTTTTTTTTTTTTTCATTCCACTAGGTTTTTACCGCATTTCACTTCTTGCATTAAACAATGTGTCTGGCATCAGTGGCAGGTGAAAGGATGATTCCTCTAAAAAAAATAAAATAAATAAATAAATAAATACATACTATTTCAGAGGAAACACTTAAATATTGAGATATATAAAAGACAAAAGGTTGAACATTGTCAAGATTTGTAGCAGATGTAGCACACAAATAAATAAATAAATAAATAAACTGTGGTCTGAAATTCCAAACTAAGCTAATCATTTGGTCATGATGATGAATTATAAACAAATAAATAAATACATACATAAATACATACATACATAAATGTAAATTTACTAAAGAGGAAAACTGCTATGGCACCTAACAAGGCCAAAAACAAAGCACATAACTTTAGAAAGTTACTGAATCAGTACGTATGTGTACATGTGTTCTCCAGTCAGATGTCCTCAAACTCTCTCTCTCTTTGCAATCCCTACATAAATGTGCTGTAACTAAACACATGTGACCTGGTCGATATGAGACTGATTTCTGAGGTTTTATTATGTCACAGCCCCAGTGATTATGTGTAGTGTGCAGTATATTTTCTGATGCCTGAGCAAATCCAGGTCCTGTCTGAAGCCCTATTTTATCCGCTTATTACAGCCAATGGCCCCAACAAAGCACTGGACAGCAGACCCAAAAGCAGAGAGCCAAAAAGCAGCACATTAAGGTCACTATTTAGTAAGAGAGATTTGGTCAGTGTGATCTACAGTAGCTGTTTTTTCTGGGAACACTGATGTGGATGGCAAAGTGGTGACTGGAAATCTCAAAAGTACCTGTAACATTGGATAATGTAATAGTCCTTCTACAATATCAGTCATACTGAGCACCACGGAAGGGATGGGGAATTCAGAGATCGAAATACAGTATTTGATCCTGCAGCCGGGACAATCAGTGGTGAGAATCCAGAGGTGGAAAAAACAACTCTCTGGCCTCCCTGTACTACCGTTACCCATGATTACTGCTTACGATTAGCGTGTACTAATTGTGCAACGAAATGAAAAATCTGCACAGATAACGATCTATTAAAGTCCCATCATCTGCTTGAGCGAGAGAGCACGACCCTTGAAGGAGGCCTCACTGCTGCATTAAGCTTTTTCAGGAGTATTTTTAATTGTCCATCGAGGTGAGCACAAACTATCCGAACTGACTGAGCGCTCTTTAGGGACTTTCAGTCTTAGCAATCAGTGCATAAAATTAATGAGCTGTCCTGCTGCTGTGATTTGAAACAAAGCCGGGCAAGCAAACGCGTTCCCCATCTGAGCCTCATGCTTTGGGTATTGCAAAACTCAGCCTCATTATCACCACCGGCAACTCAAAGGAAACTCAAGACTCAGAACACACGAACAACACAACCACAGCGAGAGCCGCTGATTTTTGAAATCCTATTCAGAATGGTGCAAACAGTCTATAAATTCATCTCCTTTAAAGCACCGCCACTACAGTCATCAAAGCAGAGCTTTTGTAACAAATCCACTGTCTTCAAGAGTACATTTCAGAATGTTTTTGTTGGATTTCAATTGCCTGCGATGAGGAAAGTGAGGTATATGCAATAAAAAAAGAGAATGAAATTTAAAGGGTTAGTTCACCCAAAAATGAAAATTCTGTCATTAATTACTCACCCTCATGTCGTTCCAAACCAGTAAGACCTTCGTTCATCTTTGGAACACAAATTAAGATATTCTTGATGAATTTTGAGAGCTCTCTGACCCTCCATAGAAAGCAATGATATTACCATGATCAACGCACGAAATCGGTAATATAGTCCATGTGACATCAGGGGTTCAACCGTAATTTTACGAAGTTACGAGAATACTTTTTTCTTCTGCCATTTTGGAGAGTAGCCCAGAACGTAATCAACGTAGTGAGCGTTGTTTACATTCAGTAGACAGCACGCGCATGCTGAACGTAAACAACGCTCATTACATTGAGATTCCAGAGAGCTCTCAGATTTCAATAAAAACATCTTAATTGGTATTATCTATCTATCTATCTATCTATCTATCTATCTATCTATCTATCTATCTATCTATCTATCTATCTATCTATCTATCTATCTATCTATCTATCATCTATCTATCTATCTATCTATCTATCTATCTATCTATCTATCTATCTATCTATCTATCTATCTATATCTATCTATCTATCGATACTGTACAAATAATTATTTGTAATATTCTATAATCAATTTCGTCTTCTATATTCTGCAATCTATAATCAGCAAAAATGAATCAAAAGTGACAAATAAATGCTTTTTTTATGCCTCTATGCTGATTAATGGAAAAAATGTTTTCACAAAAATATGAAGCACACAACTGTTTTCTACATTGATAACAACAACAACAACAACAATAACAATACTAATAATAATAATCTCTCTTGAGCACGAAATCAGCATATTACAATGATTTCTAAAGGATCATGTCACAATGAAGACTGAAAAAAATATTATTTTGAAAACTTTTATTTCAAACTGTAGTAAAATTTCGCAATAATACTGTTTTTACTGTATTTTTGATCTAACAAATGCAGCCTTAGTGAGTGTAAGAGGACACAAATCATGTTGGCATTCCATTTGGTGTCAAAATCAGAAAAGAAAAGAAAAGAAAAGAAAAGAAAAGAAAAGAAAAGAAAAGAAAAGAAAAGAAAAGAAAAGAAAAGAAAACAGCAGATTTGAACAATCCTAAACAGAAGCTCGAGGGATTTTTTTTTTTTTTTTTTTTTTTTTTTCAGAGGGACACCAGTAGAACTACATCAGGACAGATGTTCAGCCGCTATGAGGTGGTGCATCACTAAACCATATCAGTCCTCAAATCTGCCTAAAAACCAAGAATAGCGTCCATCAGGCTGTATTAAATCCAGCTTTTGGCTCGGAGGTTTCTATCCAGCTTTAAGGGCTTGTTAAAATAACCCATTGCACTTTCTGCCGCCGCATTAATAAGATCTGATAACTAATCAGGGATAGCTAGCACAGGGATTGTATATCTTGCTAAATCCAGCCGGAATGTAAACCATTGGCACTCTCAAAGGAGCCCCGTGGCAGCTGCGAACATGGGAAGCTTCGCAAAACAGACAGACATCCGGCTCAAATACTCCTTTTATTTGCTGTTTTAAGATCAAATTATGGTTAGAAGAATTTTACACAGATTTTAGATCGTCGACTCGCTCTGTTTCATTATCATAATGGGATGTAATTTCCAATCCTGGACCAATTTAACTAAACAGAGCGGTGCAGCAGCCATACAGCAAAACTCAATGAAATATGTGCGAAAAACAACACAGAGGTTATGATACGGTGCAATATTTCCACACTCGTAGTGCTGACACCGTTACAGTGGAGTCTTTCTGTTAGTGATAATGAACATGTGAAAATCCATTTAAGAATCACCTCTAGGTCTGCGGCTCTACTGATGCTGATAATTAAAGTAACCTTCGTTTCATCTGTGGGAAATATATCACTTCTCGCCACAAGTTCACACATATTAACACACAAGATCGCACTCATTCACACAAAGGCGCACACCCACACGTGCACATGCATACATTCATTCGTGTTCGCATTAGAGAAACGCTTCATTTGCATTTAGAAAGCAAATCCCTTTAAAAATAATACAGTCACATTAAGCTTCACACTTTCTTGCAGGGCTAGCCAATTTATAGTAGTAAAAATGTCTTATTTTAAGACATCTCTTCCATATTCATGAATTTGAATATTTATGTATTTACTTGAAATAATTGTTAGTATAATTTTTATTTCTAATCAGAGCAACCATAGAAAAAATACCATTCAAATCTAGTTCAAATAACCTAATCTAGCCATGTTTTCTGTACTGTTTTTCGTGAAATGAACATGACGGAAAATGATTTTTATTCATATAAACCAAAATAGCAATACATAATAATAAACTTTTGATAAACTTTTAAAATTTAGTTTACTCTCAAAATTTTTTACTAACATATTTCAATAAATGGAAAATTGGGTACTTCCAACAATATTTTTGCCTGTTGCCTTTGCCTGTGGGAAGTTTCCCCACTTTGTGCCTTATATTACATTTTATATTATATTTTAGCATTTTAAAATGATGATATAAACAATGTGTTAAATCAGAGTTTTGAACCAATTCACTTAAACTGAAAGTGTGATCTGAATCAATCTGCTACTAAAGTTTCATTTATTCCTCTTTATGCAAAAATAAATGACAAACTCTTTAGTAAACTTAATTGCCAAATAAAAACTTGATGAAAATCATCACAATATTGTCATTTGTCACCACAATATTTCACTATATATATTTTGTGAATTTAAAGCTCCAGATTTGCTGTGCTTGTTTGTAGGGCTGCAACAATAGTTAACTGACAAAAATGTGCCAATGTTCACATGAAAATAAATAAAATAAAATAAAATAAAATCATTGTTGTCGTTGTGATATTTAATTAAACTGCATATATATATATATATATATATATATATATATATATATATATATATATATATATATATATATATATATATATTTAATTAAATTGCAGTCTTTGTGATTTGATAATCACACCAAATCACAATTCTGGATTTACTTCGACTGACCGTGCAGCCCTAATTGTGATGCTACAAAAAAGCCTAACGCTTCTTCTTTTTCTTCTTCTACTTTATTTTATGTAAATCTTCAAAACCATCCCAGTCTTATTCTAAAATTGTTTTTTGTTCTCAGATGAACTGTGTGCTGCTAGATCAGATATTGTAACCAAACGCCTAAAACTTACAGAGTTTTAACTCTTCTGCATCTCAAATGAAACTTCTCAATCCAAACATTTACAAAGGCATTATCCAGGAACCGCATAAAGCAGTTGAACTCCACAAAGACAAAAGGCCATTAATTATTTAAGAGGTGCACCCTCAGTGAAGCATCAAAACCCACTATATGACTCATCCACGCTTGAAGTGTTGAAATGGAGGTCTGCACACCTCAAAATATCTCTGTCAGAGTCACACTCGGGCTCCCTGCCGTAATCAATCCGTTAGCACAGCGGGCCTGCCGAGAGATTTGTGACTTAGACCCTTCCCCTGCACATGAGTGTGCGACGCAGCAGCTGTCACGCTCTGGTAATATAAGCCCTTATTAGTGTCCATTAGGCTGCACTGAAACTAATAAGAGATTGTCAAATACATCCAAACATTCACACAACTCTTCAGAAAACAGAACACGGCGGACATGGCGAATCACGCTCTTAATGCAAAGGTCGTTGACATGATGGGGTGACATTACAGGGTGATCAGGAGTAAGAATGGTAGAGATTCTAAAATAAAACTAAAATCTACTCATTAAGTGAACAAAAATGATGCTGAGATTCGTTCATTCACTTTTCCATGTATTCGCTCACTGACCGATCGATCAATCAATCAATAAATCTATCTATCTATCTATCTATCTATCTATCTATCTATCTATCTATCTATCTATCTATCTATCTATCTATCTATCTATCTATCTATCTATCTATCTATCTATCTATCTATCTATCTATCTATCTATCATCTATCTATCTATCTATCTATCTATCTATCTATCTATCTATCAATAATTATTATAGCTTCTATTAATATTTTGCATTAGCATTTATTTGTATTTTTTCAGGTTATTTTAATAGAATATTATTATTTTAATATTATTACTGTTATTATATTATTTTATAATTTCAGTTTATTATATTTATTCATTTTATTTTCTATTTTAATATTACTATTTATGCTTAATGTTTAATTCAGTTATAGTTTTAGGTATTTTGCATTAGCTTTTTTGTATTTTCAGTTTTCATTTTTTAGGTTAATTTTTAGTACTTTTGTTATGTTCTTTTTATTTTAATATTACTATTATGTTTAATTTATTTTTTATTTAAGTTTTAGTTACTTTGCATTTTTAAATATATTTTCAATTGTATTTTTTTAGGTAGTTTTTTTGTATTTTTGTTTTATGCTTTTGATATTTCTATTTTTTTATATTACTATTTATGTTTAATGTTAAATTATTTGCAGTCACTTTTTTATATTTTCAGTTTTCTTTTTTTAGATTAATAATATGGTTACACTTTATTTTCAACTTTAGACATTCTACTAACTATAAGTAACTTTGGAACTACGTGTCAACTAATTCTCATTCATTTGCAACTACATGTCTACTAACTGTCTGTAGGGTAGGTTTAGGGTTAGTAGAATAAGTTGACATATACTTGCAAAGTTTCTGATAGTATGTTATATGTTGTAGACCCATCATAATAAAGTGTTAGAAGATATTAAGCAGACAGTCTACTAATTCTCTAATGACTGCTAGTTGACATGTAGTTGCAGAGTTACTTACTGTTAGTAGAATGTCTAAAGTGGACTATCGAAATAAAGTGTTACCAATAATATTAATTACCGTATTGACCCGAATATAAGACAATGTTTTTTTCTTGGAAATACATCTGAAAAAACGCGGTCGTCTTATATTCGGGGTCTAGACTTTGACATGTCAATAATACACCCACAACAACAGGTGGCGCCAAAAACGCATAAAACAATTGTGTCATGAAATATGTAATGTAATGTGTGTTGTAAAGATCGCGAGTGAAAACAAAAGAAAAAGAAAAGCTTACAACGGCATGGTCGTGACTGTCATGTTAGTCTGATGGGACCAAACTTCCTCTGTAAGTGATTTTAAAACATAAGACAGTACCCAGATTTGAAGACTACAATAAGATTTCACTTCTACGGTTAATAAAATTTTGGTAGGCTGCTATGAGATGGATAGCCTAAATGTTATATAATTCAGATGGGCTACCTGTTATTTTTATGGTATATCAAAAAGTGTATATTTTTCATTGTTGGTACATTTTACCAGTATTTATCATACTTTCAAAACAAAAATTAAAATAGGAAAAATATGCAATATGAAAATAATTTAAGAAAAAATGTGTTTTACAGAGGGGGAAAAAAAACAAGATTTTTTTTTTTTTTTAAAGCCTTTCCAAAAGGTACCACTGGAAAAAGGGGGGTCGTCTTATAATCAGGGTCGTCTTATATTCGGGTCAATACGGTAATATTTTAGTACTTTTGTTATGTGCTTATTTTAATGTCACTACTGTATTTATGTTTAATTTCAGTTTTAGCTGTAGTTTAGTCCTACTTTTTATTTATTTCCAGTTAGTTAGCATTTGTAGTACTTCAACTTATTTTAATTAGACACCAAGGCAACATTTTTCTATTTTCCATGTAATATTTATATTTTATTTTATTTCACATTTATTTAAATGTTTTAATAGGTCTAGTTAACAATAACCCTGGCTCACTCATTCTTTCAATCACTCATTCAATATCATTCAAATCCAGTATCATTCATTGACTCTTTCATAACATCACTTCATTCATCCACTCACTCAGTAACTCATTCATTCACTCACTCATTCACTCATGTACTTATCAAAGCCCTCCCATTGCCCTGTCATTATCATTTACATCCCAGAGACACACTGAATCACTTGACAGGCGTCTGGTTCTACACGCCACAAATGGGTGTTTGGATTGATAAATTGTATGGAGCAGTCACCTTCAGAGACATCAGTTCTACACGACTCCTGCCAAACCACAGGCTAGAAAACTAGCCAGCAAAAATGCATGACCATGCACAACTATTTGAAATGTATGGTCAGGCCTCAGACATCAGCATTTGTATTCAGTTTCACCGTGTGTTTGGCTGATTCCAAGTTCCATTCCACTCATGGGGTAAAACTAGAAACGCCAAAATCACATGTGTTTCATATAAATCACATTTGATGCATGAGGAATTAGGAGAGAAATAGTGTCTGCTTAAGCATATTAATGAGGAACTTTCAAAAGAGATCCTAAAATGGAATCCCTTGAGAAGTTAGATTCTGTGCAGTATTTAAATATATATATATATATATATATATATATTTTTTTTTTACTTTAAATTTAGTCAGCATTTGTCATAGGTATAGGTATAGGTATAGGTATAGGTATATATATATATATATATATATATATATATATATATATATATATATATATATATATATATATATCCTATTTACATATATATCCTATTTATTTTTGCATTTAGATTAACATACAACATTCTGCTATACAATAAAGAACTATTACTAACTATGACTTTTTGCTAAAACTAATTATGGTCATGCAGTAAAATACATTAATATGTGTTTTTAAGTACTAATAAGCAGCCGGTATGATAGAAATATGCATGCTAATTAATAGTGAGAATTTGTCCTTAAAATAAAGTATTACCTTCAGAATTGATAACAATTATTTAAATTTAAGGATGACATCCTTCCTTTTGGCAATCAAAGATCTTTCATTACATTTATGCATTTAGCAGACACTTTTATCCAAAGCGACTTGCATTGCATTCAAGTTACAGTTTTTATATTTTATCAGCTCTTGCTTTCCCTGGGAATCTAACCCATGATCTTGGCATTGCTAGCACCATGCTCTACTATTTGAGCTACAGGAAAGCCTTTCATCACTGATTATTATGACATTATGATTGTAATTCTTACATTTTAAATTTATTAAATGACTAATTAAACTGCAGTCAAACAAACATCTTTCAAATTTATCAAAAGTCAAGACAAAAGGGAAGAAGACAAAAAAAAGTTTTTTCTTCAATCTGATTTTTTATTTTACTTCTTTTTATTATTATACATTTTAATATTTAATTATCATTGAATTGTTAAATGAAAAAGCTCCCAGAAAACATAACTGAACAACTGAAATGAGTGCTAATTTCTAAGCTATATTACCGTAAATGTTAAAATAAACACTGTTGGCTTGGCAGGAACAATATTAGGATTTCTAATTTTTAACTGTGTGCCACTACATTAGATATATTGTGGAAATGAGGGAATCAGGTGGACTGTAGTACATGTTTAGTCAGTTTTAAGTTAATATACTGTATTGTCATTTACCTTTAAGTATTATTGAAATAAATTAAGCACAAGGTCAGAGGTGACGGACTCTTAATGATTTAATCACTGTCTGCCAATTACATGGCCAATACCAACACTAGAACAAGAGGTTAAGTTCAGCCCATCATTGCTATGGTTAAAAAAAATCTCAGGAATAACAGCATGCTCTCCTTTTTTTTAAGAGCAGCAAAAACTGTAGTGTGGTTTTGTTTTTCTCATCACTTTGCCTATGGCATGCAAGTTTCAGATGCATCTTGATGTAAACACCCTCATGACCCATTTTGCAGCTGTTCCACATATAGTGTTCCATAACAGACACATAAATACACACACAAACACAGACGTCTAACTGAACACAAGCCGGCAATCAGGGATCCTCTCACATCAAGACGAGTACAGCTGGACAGAAAGCATGGCGAAATTCTTAAACATCTCTGGGTAGTGCTGGAGTCGAGGATAGACACAGAGCATTTTATGAAGAGCAGAAGTGATTTCTCCAGGGAGATGGCTTAACACAAATAATACCATGGGCAAGACTGAAGTGCTCAAACCAGCTGCCAGCCAATCTATTATCAGCTCCCTCAAACACAGCAAGACCTACAGTACACATTTACACACCAGACAAAATGTTCTCAGGACGCTTTCACACTAAAGTCTTTTGTGCTTTTTGGGGTGAAAACAGATTTCCAAATTTGCCCCAAGTCTGTTATAAAAGGCGGTCTCAAGTGAATATGGGAAGTACAGTAGAGTTCACAGTTGTTGCAAAATGCAAAACAGTCTAACTTGTGAGACTAGACCGCTATTGATTGCATTCCCATTCCTGAGCATGTTCCTGACTATTTCTCATGACTTCTCTCCTCTGAATAAATGTTGTTTGAGAGAAGCTCTGCAGTCCTTCAATGAATCTGCGACAGACAAAATGCGAATGTGGTTTTGTGCATGTAAAGTTTGGACGGTAAATTCAAAAGGGAAAAATACTTAAACGTAAAACTACTGCACTCACATCAATGGTGTAAAAGTACTGTGGTTCTGACCCAAATACTGTAAAGAGAAAGCAAGCTGCCTTATGGGACATTCAGGATGTCAAAAATGAAAATAGAACCCCAAATGGAGTCAAACATAGGGGCCATTTTTAAAAATGTAACTTTTGAAGTTACTTTTGAACCCCCTAAAGTTGCATATTAGTACCTTAGAGTAGCACCCAGGGGCGTAGCTATCAGGGGAAAAAGAGGACAGTGTGCATCGGACCCAGAGGCTGAAAGGGTCCCAACTGAGGGCCCCCCACCACTGAACATGATTTTTAGGGGGCACCATAGCAAATTCTGTGCAATGGGCCCAGAATCCCTAGCGACTACACTGGTAGTACCTTAAGATATGCACTGAAAAAATGCAGAGTACTACCTTAGGGTACTACTACAAACCTTTAAGGGGTGAATAGTTAACCCTAAGTAAGGGTACTGACCCAGGGATAAGATGTTGTTCCCCTAACGGTACGATATTTCCACAGATATTTTCCTTTAGCCTGCTCTGTGATTTACATTTACACCCAAAACTCTAGCATCTCAACTCTAATATTCTGAAAGTAATGCAAGACAAAGAAAGACTGCCAAGAGATTCTCTTTTCATCAGTTTAAAATGTTTAAACATGAGTCCATAAAGAGAATCTGTGTTTTTAGACTCTAAAAATGTCGACATAAAGCAGTGAAAGTCTCATATGCTTCACATCAAACACGCACACTTATCCCTCTTCAATGACTAACTTACATCTATTTGTGCGTCTGATGAGGTGATGCAGAGAAGTGTTTCACAAGCTTAACTGCTTCAAGCTGCCCTTTAAGGGGGTCTGCACCACAGATCTTCTCTGTCCTCGCTTACACAAGACTCTCATATTCCTTTCTCCAAAGCACGGCTGACAGATCAGAGGTGTGTCCATATCTGGGAAGAATTCATTTGCACTCCGAGTGTGGGACAGATACTCAACTCACCATGGAGTTTAGAAACATTACAGACAATGAGCAGCATAAACAAATGAATGGTATTCCAGGGACACACTCAGTTGTCCCATTTAGAGCCGCTGTCTACAGAGCTGGTGCTAGTACATTACGCTGATGAAAGGAAGAAAATGGGCCGTGAAATGAAAAAGGCCCTGTAAGGAGAAAAGTGTGCGTGTGAGAGAAAAACTCTACCTTGGCAAGCGACTCCCCGTTCTTCGTATCCTATGTTGCACAGGCATTTCCCAATAGGCACCAGCCACTCTCCCTCGGTACTGCAGTACATTTTTGGCGGATCCTCTTCTCTGGAATTGTTGACGCATGAGCCTCTAACCTCCACGAGCGACTGAGAGTCCGTGGGTACCGTATCGGGAAACATAGCCAGGTTCCTCACAATGAAAGGACATTTTTTAAAGTACACCCGCACAGAAACCAGGGCCACACAGGCTCCCACATCCTGGAAAGCCAGGTAAAAGCCCTTCTTAGTCATGGGCCCCACTTCACGGACCTCTGTGTTTAACTTCAAGATACGGTCGCCCAGGTCCATCTGAGTAAAGCTCTCATCGGCGGCAATGGTGTCTATTTTGGAGAACTGGTGCTCGCGAAACTTACTTCCCTGGTCTTCATCAGTCTCCAGGTAATGTAAGTTGAACGTCTCTTTGCAGGTCAGGACCATGGGAATACTGTTGCAGTCTCTCAGGGTAAACTTGAGCTCCACATAGATCTTCTGCGCAGAATTGCGAGGAATCCAGTTGGTCCTCAACCAGTTGTTCTGGCTGTATTCCATCACGTTGCACACCTGGAAGGTCCGGATGGGTGTGTAGTGCTCATCCACGCCGCTAATTTCCTCCCACTGCAAAAAGAGAAAGAAGTTAATCAAATCTATTCCGAGAGAAATGAACAGCTACTGTAGTCCTGCATTTCAACAGAACCGAGACGAATGTAAAACACCTGAGAGGCGACGTTATTTATTTCTCAAACACATTTGGAATAATGAATCGTTTCAAATTAATATCTCCCCTGTTCGGATAATTAATGTGGGACATAATTAACGAGGCCCTCCACTCTGCGTTCTCTCCCTTGTAAAGCGAGCCTGACAAATCATTTTGTTTTGTCACTAAGGGTGTCCGAAGCCACAATGTGGCCAGAAGTCTTGAGGTTTAACGTACACAAAGCAAAATAAATGATGAACTGAGAGGCAGCGTTTTCTATTACAATAATGGAGTACTATATGGCTCTCCGTCAAGCTGAAGTTTATAAAAGCCCTTGGCTGAGTGAGACAAGGCCTCTGGAGTGGCTGTGAGCTGTTCATTACCCGGCAGAACAAGCGCGCCCTCAGACTGAAGAATTGGCTATTTGTGTTTCAACTGCGAGGGTGCTTAATGAAACACCCCAAAAGGAGCTTTTTTCAGCACGTTGTTAAGATCTCAAGAATTGAATGTATTGTTTTGCATCTTATTGTTTAGATACACAGCCTTTATTTCAGAAGTAAATCAAACTAATTTAACTCACTGACAGCTGGAATTCCATCCACTAGGGGTGTGCAGCGGAGCAATTATTTGTATCTGTATTTGTATCTGTGACAATCTCAAAATTATTTGTATTTGTATCTGTATTCGGATAGATCCGGAAGTTGGCGTGGCTTAAACCGGAAGTTCGTCAAATTACGTGCAAATACAATTTTAAATGCATATCTGTTCAATTAGTAGTTTTCATTTAACAAATATGCCTTGTATAACTAAAAGAAGTATTCTTTTTTTATTAAAATTATAACTTTGTTAATATCTTCTATTTAAAACTTTATCAACAAAGAAAAATAACTTTATTCTTCTTATTTTCCAGTGAAACTTTGTGTACAAATTTGACAAGAGACAAGCATCCACAATCTTAAATAAGAGCACTAGTAGAAAAAAAGAAGCTGAAAAAAATAAACAATAGAAATGGAAAGAAAGTGTTCAGTAGCCTACTAAGTGCAAATAGCTTTAGATTATATTTATACTGTTAAAATAGCAGGACATTCTGCTAATTACTTATTGCAAATAGTGGCAATTATCTGCACCTCAGCATTGTAATACATTATAAAACAGCATACAATAATAACTTAGAGTGTACATTTTTTATTTTAATTCAGATTATTAAATGGATGCCACCTTATTGGGACCCTACCCGATACTTTATTTTCAACTTTTTGATTATTTCCTTCATTTTTATTAAAAATTAATGCTTTCCTGATGTGATGTGAAATTTGAAAAGGGAGAAAAAAAGTTTGCCAAAAAGGCAGATTCGAATCATGTCAAAAGCAATATGACACATGTTTTACCATCTGCGCCACTGAGCCTGACAAACATTGGTTGTCTTTTTTAATGTTGACTGGTCCAATCACATGTTTGTGGGTGGGGTTAGTGTAATTAGCCTCTGCCAACAACCGGGCTATTTGCACTCAGTGTAATAAATACACACTCCAAGTTTTTTTTATTTTATTTTATTTTTTTTTATTCCCAACAGTTAAACAGTTGCCCACAGAAAAAAGGGGGTGCTGCTGCACCCTCAGCACCCCCACTTCCCGCGTCTATGCGTCTATGCAACAAAGCTTGCTTGAACTTTAAGTAACTTAGATCATGTGTTGCGGGAGTCTGTGATCATTTATGAGGTTTTTTTTATCAACAGAGCGCAACAAATCATTTGGACCCTCCAAAAGCCTTGATCAAACATCGCTTTTCTTTGTATAATTAAATGTAATGCCATTCACGAAAAGGGCTAATGGAATGCGTTTTTACAGTTGGATTTTACAGTTAGGACCGTTTTTAGGATATTTTTGTCAAGTTGATATAACTTTAGACAAAGCTCTTATTTCTGAGAGACGCACATAGACCCCAACGCGGCTATTAATTTGCTCTCATTTCATAATATAGGCTATAGTTTACACTCATCCACTTTAAACATCCAGGCCCATAGCCAGCTATGAGGTCCAGACCTCCGTAAATGTTTAATGTTCAAAAATAAAATTTGAAAACATATGTAAAATTATTTAAAATCATGTCACTGAATAAAATCATGTTGAAACGCAGGAGTGAAGGAGCTTGGCACAAGTGCAGCCTCCACTCCGCTCCGCCATGTTGCCAGATCTAGATATTATAAGCATCGCTGGACTTGTTTTAATACTTAATGTAGCAGCGTTAATAAAGTAATTAGGTCATTAATAAAGTGGGAAGATGAAGGTTGAGGTTAGAGATTCTGTATCCTATTTGCAAAATACAAGATTTAAACTTATTTTGGTGCATTTGTCAGGAGATTGGTTGTGAATGTTTTTTTGTAGCAATATCTGGCAACACTGCTTCGCTGGCACTGACAGGGAGCAATCAAAAAAGTAGTGCGCGGATAGTTTATTGCTAAGGAGACCAAAAAAAAAGTAATCAAAAAGTCATATGACTTTGCCTCAAGTCATGTGGCTTAATATTTCACCCAGATATTTACAATTTTAATTTTAAGACAAGGGCGGGGCTGATGTCATTAGATTAAAAATTATATGGTCATTTTTATTTTATTTTTTTAATGAACTGCAACATATGCATGGATGGATCTTTCACAATAAGTTCAATAACATGAATTTGGACAATAGATGTGAATTTTCTTTTATCCCATTTTTTAAAAAAAAACTTCATTCCAGAATTAGTTTTAATTTGGTATCTTTTTCAGCTGGCTCACCAACAGTTAAGCGATAGCTAGGTCAGTCCAAATCTTTTTTTTTCTTTCTTCTTCACATTTTAAGCTGATTAAAAGAAAATCACTGGAATTCTGCAGAATGGATTTAAACATGATAAAATGTGTCGAATGGAGCTGAGAGCAATGCACTTAAACCGCTAGCTGAAAGCATTATTAAATTAGCCGAGACATTTAATAAACGAACAAGCAAAAGGCAGTACAGTGTTTTATGAATAACATGCTTCCTGATTCTGTGTAAATCTATGATAAAGCAGGATCTAAATGAGGTGTTATGATTACAGAACAATGGAATCTGCTTCTGATATTATGTTAACTTGCAAAGTGAACAAATATGATGCAAATTGAAATAAATCAGTGGAGTTTTCAGCCGGTCATTTGTCTCAGCTGCATTTTGTGAGTTATTTACTTGCGTTCACCAACATAGCTGATGCTTCAAATGAAATCCAGGTGCCTGGGCTGTACCGCATTATCAAACTGGATAGAGAATGACTGTTCTGAAACCACGGCTGCCAAAATAAATGAAACGTCATATACGATGTGTAAATCACACACACTTGAGAATAGTGTATTACATGGACTGTCTGCTGCCATGAATGACATCAACACAGACCAAGCCAATCTCTTTCAAATTACTTTGCTTTATAACACATACCACCCGGTTATAGAGAGGGAAAAACTGTAAAAGCCCTGTCTGGATATCTCTTTTACGGACAGCAGCTTCTAAAGGCCACATTGATTTCTCCAAGAGCGATTGGACACCAGTCTGTATTTCCTTCTCCACAGCAGGAGACGTCAGCCCTGCGCTTTGCAACTTTACACTCGATGGGCAGACCGAAGATGACTTTAGGTTTCTCCGAATATCACTTTACAATAGTAATCCCCCTCCAGCAAGGAAAGCAGCAGAGAAACGAGGAAATCAGCAGTTGGTACATTTGGCAGGGCTGCGGCCCAACTCCCCCCTGTGTACACTCAGTGTGCACACAGGCCAACTGGTACTTTAAACTAATAGATTCCCTGGCACTTGTGGACAAAGTGGAGCAGAGCTTATGTTTCAGACAGATATGTAATAAAATTATAATCCTCCTCTCACTCGTATTACAATGGAATTGCATTAGTTAGCGAAGACTGACATATACTGCTGGCTTTCGCTGGCATCACATGCACATTTCCTGAATAGGTGCACGCGGTTTCTCTATCAAATCTTGCTCTCTTCATTATGATGGACAAAATTAGAGCGGATTCTGTTCGCGAGGACTCCATTAGAGTCTGAACGCCGGGATGCCGGAGAGGGCACGGAGGAAAAGACGCACTTATGTGTACACAGGAGATCTAGCAAAGGAAATGAGTATCTGGAGGAGATGGCTGCTCGCTGTCAACTACACATTTGTACTAACTGACACAAACAAAGCTCTGACTGAGCTCAGATAATTGTGCTCTGAGGGCTCGATACCACTGCAAATACACTTTGTACAAAGCTTGAGTGGAATAAAAGTGTAAGTGACACAGTTTAACTAGAGATAAACTAATGCTAGCTTTTGTTATCCATTGTTAGCAAAGGTTTTTTTCTCTTTTGGAAACCATCTAAATTAATTTAACATTGAATTAACCGACTCAGTAATAGTGTTGGGGAGCAACTAACTAAAATAGCATCCCAAATGACCTAATTACAATTTTTGGTAGCATTACAGTAGCTTTGCTGCTTTGAAAAAGTGCAGTTTTCCAGTAGCAGTGAAGCAAAACTAAATCACTGGGTTTGGTCAAAGTGCATTGCAAAATGAGTTAATACTCAAACACACAGTCGAAAAATGTTCTCTCATATGCATTTGGGATGTATGATGCATTTTATTGAAATCACTTTATGTTAACAAATTGGTCAAGAAAAAAAAAGCTAGCAAAATGTTTGCTAATAAATACTGCTCTAATCATTTGTGGGAAAAAAAAGTACACTTCAGCATACTTAAAAAAAAGAGTATGAAAATAATATACTTCAAAATAATATACTGAATGTATAATACAATGAATGTAATGTGTTCAGACACTTAATTTCATTATTTTCAATTAAATGAAAACATATTATAGTTTAAATTTATATTAAATGGAATTAGCTGAACTTAAGTACACCTTTATATGTAATTTCATAATTACTTCTGTTGTCTTTGAAATATGGATGAGTTTACTGCTGAATGTACTGACAAGCATTTATGGTAAATATAAAAATATTAAATTATTAATGTAATTTCTATTTACGTCATGTATTTAAATATATTTGTAATTACACATTTATAATGATTACATTGCAATTCACTACATTTAAAATATATTAACTTTAAATCTATTATTGAATAACAAACTACCATAAAAATTACAATTAAAAAATTACAATTAAGTTAAATAAGTGGCCTTTTATTTCATTAGTATTGTCTGCAAGTACAGTTTCCTAAAGTATACTTTAAAGAGATAAAGAACACTAAAAATGCAAATTCAATAAAATTAACATTTGTATTAAAATAAAAATTAAGCATACTTCTTTTTTACATAAGAAAGAAAGAAAGAAAGAAACCTTCAAAATATATTATCTGACGTAATTAAAAAAATAAATAAATAAATACATTGCCACCCTACATAGAATTAGTGTAGATAGCTACTTGTTGATTGGTTGTTGTGCTGCTAACTACTTAAGTGTAGCTTACTAAATTACTTAAATTTATGTGCAGCTTGTATTTTGAGAAGCTACAGCTTCAAATCAGCTTACCAACACCGTTCAAGAAGCATAAACTCATCCATATTATATTACACAGAAATACACCTCCCAAACTAAATTGAAGACACAAATCACTCCAAAAAGAAAACTGAAAAAGACTTATGTTTATATGTGAGCCGACCCCATTCCCACAATACAGCAGGAAACACTAGAAATGACAAGTGCTTCACCATCTAAGATTTCTTGTACTGGGTCACAGCGACAACTGTACCCTATCAGTCAATACCTTTTCATCACAGCTTTTACCACAGAGGAACCATAACACATTGTGTGCTGCCCGCTCACCCCGCTGCGGCCATATGACGTGCTAATCCACCTTTATAGAGGGGGTTTTCTTTGCACTTTGTACAGCTGGAGGCCTTTCACAGTTTCCTTTCAGGGGGGAAAAACTAAATGAGTTTTAGCATCATGTTGGAAATATTGTCTTTCGCTGCAGGCGCTGGCAGAGTGTGACTTCAGAGACGCATAATGAAAATTTTGTGTTTGCTGCCTGTTTTGTCTCAGTCGATTATGCTACGATGCAGCAGATCTTCTGGCTTCTACTCCAGATTTTTACAGACCAAAATAAGACGAGGAAGTAGGTTATTAAGGAATGCTGATGAAGTTTGAGTCAAAACAATCTGTTTTATATTAGTTTTATTGCTTTGAGTTTTCATTTTTAACTCAGCACAGATGACTTATTCAGTTGTTATGAATAATCTATTGTTTTACATTCATAAAATTACAAATAAAAATAGAAAAAGTAAGAATTTTAGCAATTTAATTTGCTGAATTATCCAATCTATCTATCTATCTATCTATCTATCTATCTATCTATCTATCTATCTATCTATCTATCTATCTATCTATCTATCTATCTATCTATCTATCTATCTATCTATCTATCTATCTATCTATCTATCTATCTATCTATCTGTCTATCTGTCTATCTGTCTGTCTGTCTGTTAGATAAGGTTAGATGTATAAACCAGAAGAGAAACATTTTAAATTTATAAATTAAAAAAATACAATAAAATGTATATACATATTATTTTTTTATTTTTTTATTTGTGTATTTATACATTTTGTTCCAAGACATTTTCACAGTTAAATTTGTCCTAAAAATATATTTTGTATTTTTTTTATGATAACTACATGATATGCATATCCAATAAGACTACTCTTACCATAAAATATAATTTTAGACAAACCAATCAATTCTAAATGAAGATTTTACACTGCATGAATAGATATTTCTACATACTTCAAAAACTAGTTCTGCTACCCTAACCAAAGAAAATTATTTTAAAACAATGAAAAATATTTGCAGCCCAGGATATTTACATTTCTGGCCTGCTATCCAGTACATCCACCAATACTCCCAGTGCAACAGATCAATCCTGTTATTCATTCAAAAATCTTAAATGGAATTAAAAACAATGCCAATGCCAAGCCAAGCCAGTGTTCAAGATCCATTTGCATTTCTCGTTCTGTTCCTGAGCTAAAACAGCTTTAGAGAAATGAGGCATTCCAAACCCCAAAACTAAAACCACCAATCAAGCTCTAATCGGCATCTCCACAGATGCCACAGCAAAGATGCTCTTTACCAATTCGAAGAACAATTGCGTCGAGTCCTCAGAGCAGCACAACAGATCACAGCGGTTCACACGCAGAAAGAGTAATCCGACTGCGTTGGGTAATGAATCCCAGGTTGAGGCCTGATGCAATTTGGAGAGGCCGTAATAAACAGTGCTGCGTGTTTAAAGAGCTGTCTGCGCAGGGCCGGTTTATATTTACTGCCCTTATCTGAGCGGGCGGCCGCACAGGGAGCGTCCGATGGGCTTTAGCTCTTAATTTGCTTTAACCGGGCCGATTTGTGCTTACACTGGCAGAAGGCGGGCGGCCCATCCGTCAGTGTCAGCGCTGCAGCGGCACATTATTTGAAATCATTTTTGAGGGCATAGCTTTCAGGGCAAAATGCTTATCGCTTCAAACTAGGGAGAAGTCCTGAGTAATTAGAGTTAATTCACCTTGAGAACCTGATCTTCGCTGTAATCGTGACAACGGCTACACGCCGACTTAATAAATCCCAGAGCATTCAGCGCGTATCTGCGAGGGATTTCCTTTTTCATTTTAAATCACCTTTATGGCTATTGTAAAGATTAATGATGCTTTCTCTGTTGAACTTATGAACGTTTCGAAATTAATCTAGCAAATTTGTGCAATTACTCAATTTTCCATAAACACACTCTACATTAAAAAGCACTTAATATAAAATGCAAATGACCTTTTTTTTTTTTTTTTTGCTTCATGTTTTTTTTTTTCTTTCTTTTTCTTTACCTTCCCTTTTCTTCTCCCTTGCTTCTAAGAAAGGAAAGCTTCACGTTTTACTGTGCCAACAGTAAAAAAGAACGAGGGGAAACAAGGTTTGGCAGCTATATGGAACAAATTACTGGATTACCTTTAGCAACTGCCAGCAAGTCATTTTAACACATAATAAAGTTTAAAGAACGGTTTGGTCCGAGTAACCCTTGAGACCAATACCTGTGCAGCTCGACAAATAAACATGGTTATTATCGGAAGTTGCGACCTTGAGGTTTTGAAAACAAAAATAAAGTACCTTGACATGTTCTGCACTGACATGAAAAACATACCTTTGGGCTTAGAGTTCTCATATTTTGTTTTATAATGATCATAATATATGTTACCTGTATTTTTTATATAAACAGCTGAAATACTTTTGGAATAATTACGTTTTTTTTTTTTTTTTTCTCTTATGCTTACCAAGACTGCATTTATTTGATCAAATATTATTTAAATTTAAAAGACCTTTTTTTCTACTGAAATATATTTTAAAATGTAATTTATTCCTGTGACTTTTCAGCTGACTTTTCAGCCTCATTACTCCAGTTTTCAGTGTCATATGATCCTTCACAAATCATTCTGATATGCTAATATAAGTAAATGTGCTAATCATTCTAATATCTAACATTCTCATTTATTTTCAATTATTATTGGTGTTCCATTATTAATAATTGCTCTTCTTATTATTATAAATGTTGAGGTTTTGTTGCTTCATATTTTGTGGAAACCGTGATAGCTTTCTTTTCAGGTTTCTTTTTGCAGTGTTCAACACTGAAATAATTAGAAACACAAAATATATTTCAGCAAATCAGCATAATAAAATGATTTCTGAAGGATCATGTGACACTGAAGACGAGAGTAATGAAGCTGAAAATCAGCTTTGTATCACAGGAGTAAATTACATTTTAAAATATATTAAAGTAGAAAACAGTTATTTTAAATTGTAATAATATTTCACAATTTTACTGTTTTTTTTTGTTTTTTTTACTGTATTTTTGATTAAATGAATTCAGCCTTGGTGAGTAGAAGAGACCACTTTACAAAACACTAAATAAACGTAATCATTTCAGACTTTCACTGGTAAAAAATTACATTTTTACCGGTATAAATTCATTTTTTAAAAATTAAAATGTAATTCTAACTTTATCGGTTAAACTCTAATTAATGTTAGTTTATATACAATTATTGTCAAGCCCCTAAATATTTTATAAAATTATCCAAACAAAATCACTTGAAATTATCATATTAGTTTTTGAATCTTAACTAAAAATAATAAATCGCACACAACATCGTGGCTCGCCAACAACATCCTCAAAGCACAAAATCTCTGTTCACTTCTTTTCCACTAAGAAATATGGATTAGGTCTGCAGCACTCACCCCATGGGATGGGGATGATATCCAGCCCAGCTCCCCTTGGCTTGCTTTGGAGTCCAACAGGTTAACTGTAGAAAAGAGAGACGGGGAGAGAAACAAATAAGCAGTTAGACCTTTTTAGATCCGGTTTCACCCACTCTCAGTGTGCAGCGTCCTCGTCAACAAAGTATTTACTCAGCTGCACTGCTTTATGCCACAATCCAATTAAACAAACAATGGAGTCAACGAACTCATCCTTCAAAGGAATATTTTTCAGTTAGCCGCACGAGCTTTAACCGGCCGGAGAAAAGTTACCCTCGTTACCACGTTCATGACGGGATCTTTAACGTCTGACCCATCGCTGATCTTGTGTGTTTGAGGATATTATTTCACTGATAGGCATCTTTAACGAGGCAAACAAATCACAAATGGTTTCTTTTATCCGACAAGCACCATCTGAAAGGATTCAATATATTAAAGCGATGTGTTGATAAAAGATTATAGCTAGAACATGATTGTTTTTTTTTAATATTTAACCCCAATTTAGGATGATGCTGTTATTGTGTAATTACAAAAATAAATACTGAGTAACTACAAGATTAGGGTTAAGGTTTGGTTAATTATTGCATTATTTACTGTTATATCTATAAACGTACAAGAAATGTGTAACTATGTCACCTCAAAACAAAGCAAAATGCTATATTTTATCACTAATATAATTACTTTATTGGTATAACAGCTTTAATTCATTCAATTACTAAACATTTATTTATTTTTAAAATGTCCTTTTTTTCACAATACATTTTGTTCCAAAACAAGTCATTTTTATTTAATTTCTCACTTTTTAAAATATTTATTATTGAATATTTATACAAAATGACTACATATGATAAATTCAATTAATGTGATATAAGACTACTCATAACATATTAATTTAGTCATATTGATCAATCCTAAATAAATACATTAAATATATGTGTGTGTGTGTGTGTGTGTGTGTGTGTGTGTGTGTGTGTGTGTGTGTGTGTGTGTGTGTGTGTGTTTATTTTGTTATTTATTTGAAGATATAAAATAAAATAAAAAATTACCACATTTCAAATTTATATGTCGAATTCTTTATTTCCTATCCATATTTTGCTTATTAATGTTTTTCTCATTTATGCAATATAAATATATGAAAATTCTCAGATATTATTGTTTGATTTAACTCACACACTGTTTAATCTGTATCTGCCTTTGTATTCAATATTTATTTCTGTTTGTGTAGAAAGTTTCATTTTTATTAAACACAATATCAAATCCTTGTCCAATCTAAAACTAAAATAAAGTGAACATAAAAAAACAAAAACAACAAAAAACAACAATAGAAAATGAAAACTAAAACAATGGGAGACGACAGCAAAGGAAATATTACTGCATTATTAAAAATGGCTGGCTGGCTGCATAGCGTGCTACAGCAGGGAAGGTCGTGACAAGCTCTTGACATCTCAGTGTCTCCTGCTCTCATAACAACGACTCCTGTTTGATTGAGCAAGGCTTCTAAAGGCACAAAGAGAGAGAACAAAAGCCTCCGTCGGCGTACAGTAAACGCATAATCCCAGCTGACATGTGGGCCACTCAGCATGGCGTCTATGGCCCCTACTAATAGCTGTGTCACTCATTCTGCCTACAGCGACGGCCAGAAAACATCCAGCCAAACCACAAATGGACATATGGGACATAGATGACATAAACCTTTCTTTTCTTAAAGAGCCTAGAAAAATATACTTTATTGCCAGTATTTATTTTCTTATCACAAAGCATGACATGATGTCCAAATCGGGGCCAATACACCTTCTAAACGTAAGAAATTTGTTCCTAGTAGGCCTACCAGTCAGAAATTTGGACACACTTGCTCATTCTTCAATATTTATTATTATTGACTCATTTATTGTTTTGCAGATTTTAGAACAATAGTAAAAATATATATTTTTTATAATAATAATAATAATAATAATAATAACAATAATAATAATAATAACAACAACAACTACAACACTGGGCAAATGCAACATTTTTGTGACCAAAACAAATTTAATATCTACTATTTCCTATTTTCATTGTTTACTTTTATCATTTATTTACTTTATTAATAATTATATGATGATGATTATTATTATTATTATTATTATTATTATTATTATTATTATTATTATTATTATAAATCATTATTACTGAACTATTTATTAAATTAAATTAAATTAAATTAAATTAAATTAAATTAAATTAAATTAAATTAAATTAAATTAAATTAAATTAAATTAAATTAAATTAAATTAAATTAAATTAAATTAAATTATTAAATTAAATTAAATTAAATTAAATTAAATTAAATTAAATTAAATTAAATTAAATTAAATTAAATTAAATTAAATTAAATTAAATTAAATTACATTTCCAAATAATAATCCAAAATATGACAAGGAAACAGATTTTAATGCAATGTTGATGGGAACAATGTGAAGTTTGAGCCAAAATAATCTGTTTAATATTAGTTTTATTTTCAAGGTTTAATTTTTAACTTTTTAAACTTGCTTAGTTGTTATGAATAGTCTATTGTTTTTCATTCATCAAATTACAAATAAAAATAGAAAAATTAAAACATTTAGATGAATGATTTTATTTATAGCATCTACTTGACTGAATTATCAAAAAAAAGTTTTGTATTTTAATGTTGTACAGAATATCATACGATGGGACAACTTTGCTTTTTGCTATTTATGAAATGAAATGAAATTAAAATGATATTTTAGGTTTGTAAAGAAAATAATTTATCTTTATTTTATTTTATTGATTTAATTTTTTCAGTAGATGAGAATATTTTTAAGATCACGAGAAGTATAAATTCAGTCAGGTGCATCCATAATTTTGAATTCTAGTCTATATATCAGTCTTTTACAGACCCCATTATCAAATTCCAGCAGAAAACGGCAGTGCACCTGAGCACTAGCCAAACAGCTGGCTGTTCTCATAGTGTAGACGATCCCTATTAACTATAATAAAGCTATCTGCTTATGTCAGATAATGGCAGCTCACATCCAGCTCCGTTGGTTCCAATTTAAATTTCTCAATGAGCCGAGCCCGCATCTCAAATTGAGCCGACCAGGGAAATTTGAGACCATAAAATTAGAAAGCTACATGGGAGAGGGTGAATTCTGCAGCTGTAAGAGAAGGAAATCACAGCCAACGTCATCCCCACCCTCTCCACCAAAAATGTAGCATCAAGCACAGAACAGAGGGCTGATTATGAACAGCTGATCTAACGGCCATCTCGTCCAACCAACAACACCGCACCAGACCAAAGGTAAATCAATACAGGAGCGAGACAATAATCTAGGATTCCAACCACAGGCCGCCAAGGGCTTTCTGTCTCTCTAATGTATCATCCCTGCACTACTAGCTATTGTTTTCCTTTCATCAGCACATGGCACATTGATCGCATACATTAACAGAGGTGAAAAAGAGGCAATGGTAATGTTTCATTCACAAACTATCTAAGAACAGCTCAATGTGAAATGTAATGGTTACACGACTAATGACAAATTATTTATTTAGCTGAAGCAACTTTCAGTATGAGGCAACTGTAATTTCGTTCACATTTTCCTTTACAACTCACAAATTACTACAAATCTGCAGTATAATCAACATGTACAAGTGCCAACAGTAATAGTATGACACATACTGTATATTTATATTGAGATCATAATATTGAATTTAACAAAGACAAGAAATCTGTATAAAAACTGCCCAATTACCTTTACCTATCAACCTCAAATAAAAAGATCCACTTAAATTTGAATCTATCATAATTTCACTTTCATATCGTATTATGAGTAATTGACATTAAATACTGTAAGTATAGACATGCATTTAAATTCAAAGGCATCATAATTTCACTTTTATATCATATTATGTGTAACTGACTTTAAATACTGTAAGTATAGATATGCATTTGAATTAAAATGTATCATAATTTCACTTTAAATTGTAGTATGAGTAATTGACATTAAATAGATATGCAATCAATTCAAATGTATCATAATTTCACTTTTATACCGTATTATGAGTAATTGATATTGAATCAATTTTTTTTATTTGATTGATTTTTGATTGACTGTGATGTCAATATATATGCACTTAAATTCAAATGTATCACAATTTCACTTTTATATCATATTATGTGCAATTGACATGAAATACTGTAAGTATAGATATATATATTTAAATTCAAAGGCAACATAATTTCACTTTTATATCAATTTAAACGATATCTATACATACAGTGTTTAATGTAAGTTACTCATAATACAATATAAAAGTGAAATTATGATGCCTTTGAACTTAAATGCATATCTTTACTCATAGTATTTAATGTCAAAGGCATCATAATTTTACTTTTATATCATATTATGGGTATTTGACATGAAATAGTATAGGTACGTTGAAATGTCCTGTTGTGAAAATTAATTTAAGCATTTTAAGCTACAAAAAATAAATAAATAAACAAATAAATAAAATAGCAGCTTTTATTACATTGTATTTTACAGACTACACTGAGTATCACTGGTACTTTTAAAAATTAATTAATCACAATGCAGGACCATATAAAATTAACTAATGAAAATAAAATAAAATAAAATAAAATGAATTTAAATGAAATACAATAAAATTCCTACATATTTGTATTTAAAAAATTCTTAAAAGAAAAGTGGATGCTATGTGGCAACAACCCACATGCTTAATAAGTATCATTGCTCCAACATTTTGTTTGTGAAGAAATGTACTGTGTTACAAATCGCCCTTTTACAACTGCCTTGTCACATAATTCTTAAGATCTCACTGTGTTTCAGGTGAATAGCATACAGCACTCGCAGAAAATAGCCACTAACGTTACACATATCTGCGATCACGGCTGTCGATTATGACCCGAATGAGATTTGCATGGGTTTAAGAGAACCATATGGCCCGTAAATGGCACACTGCCTTCTCTCCTCACCGTCCTCTTCACCTCTCAGGTAGTTAATTAAATCTGTTATTGAATTAAGATGAGAGTCAGGTGTCTGAACACCTCAAAACCGCCGGGTCCTCGTAGAGCAGAGGAGCTGATGCCTGGCTTTATTAAAATCTGACTGTGGGTGTATAAGACACATGGCGGATTATTTTCAAAGGATTTTCGAGTGAGAACAAGAGGCCTCGATATGTGTGTCCAAAATATCCACTGCTGCTCCAATGATCCCTTTTCTCACCCGCACTAGATCCTCCCCTGCAGCTGGTCTACCTTCACCAAGGGTCGCCACGGAGCCCAAAACCAAGAGGTCAGTACTTGTAAGTCTTATGATTTATGGCTTCCTTACAAGTCAAACCACATTTTGGGTTTTAGATTCAAGAGCTGTCGGGATTTGGCACTCTGAGTTTACTAATTCCCCAACTCAACTATCCGAAAAACCAAAAATAAACACATTCAAATGGAAAAACAATAGCAAATTGCAGGTCCTGCAGCTTGATCGAAGCTTCCGCCCATAGTGGCACAATGGCAATGAAGTATTAACCTCTACGCCATGAATAATTCAATCGAGTCTCAGGGTGTCTGTCTCTGCCCCTCCGAATGCTTGCAGCTTTTCTGTCCACCATTTCCGTCCAAAATCAACCCATCAGCACAACCACACATGTTACGGTTATATTGATGATACGGTATGCATTGGATGCGTTTGTACTGTATGTGTAAGCAAATTTCCAAATGTCTAAAAAACATCAGCCGTCCCGTCTGGAAACTAGTGCACCGTGACATCACACCACACCATGTCGTGCTGCCATCACGTAGTCTGAGCGAGAGGAGCGCTGTGGCTTGCGTACTGCGCCATCTTGGCCACAAGTTAGAAAATGGAAACCTTAGGAACGTAGTTGTGTTGTGTGATTCGTTTATGTCTGTATTTATGTTTTTGGCAGATGCTCTATTCTGGAGCTGATGCTGATGGGCTTTGGGAAGATTTCCTGAGATATTTCAGTGTTGTTTTAGTTGAAATCGGCGTGTAAGGATGTGGTCAACTGTTCGCTGTAATCCCACATGCTCGGAAAACTGTCTGTCGTGAGTAGCCTATACGGACGACAGGATAGGCGATATGCATTACACTAGACTGCTCCCAAAAGTTTACCCACCACAAACGTGACTCACATAGGCCAAGCTAAATGGCAGAGAAATTAATTTGCTTCTTTAAACAGAAGTATGTTTCACTAGGCAGTGTGCCCAGATCCAAAAAAAGAAGATATCAATTCCGTTTTTTTTTTCTGCCATGTGTTGTTTATTAAAAAAATAAAATATAATGGCATTAAACCCGCTGCTACTAATTACGAAAATTGACACTGTTCATTAAATAAACTTTAAACCAGTGAAGTTTAATTTGTATATTTTAAGTACGAAAAAAAATCCTATTTCCAATTAGCAGTCTCAATAGAATATAATTTGTATTTCAAAAATGAAAAATAATAAATTACCCAAGAGAGGAAAAAAAGATAAACAAGACTTTGTTGTGAGAAAAAAAAAAAGAACCAAAGAAAGAAAAGTGAGATTTCATGCTGTGTGCATCTACAGGACAGCATAAGTAGGCCTCAAGTTACTTTGTTGTTTTCAAACACAGGCTATAGGAAAAATGCAGTAAAAATAGTCAAGAATATTTTTAGACTATTACTGTGCTGCTTGGATATTCAGAAAATACATACCTAAATTACAGAGGTCAACTGGCCAGTCAATATTTATTTATTTATTTATTTATTTATTTATTTATATTATTATTATTATTATTACAAGTTGTTGTTTATAGATGTTGCTGGCTATAGTTAAGTAGCTTAAAGTTTTCAGTACTTAAATTGTTCCCCAACTTTCTAATCGTTAAAATAAATAAATAATAATAACAATAATAATAATTCCCGCCAGCTGTAGATTTTAAAATGTATTTCAATACTTAATTTTGCTCAATTAAATTAACCTGACATAGTAACGTGTTTCGGCCTTAGCCTACATATATTTTATCATCTATCTTTAAACACACATGCTAATAACACACACGGTGACCGACACGAATGAGGTCGCAATGAGGTGCGCGAAACACGGATTTGGTTATTAAAATTCATTACACGCAATAAAGACTTTACTTTAAAGTTTTGATTATTAGTATTTATATTTTACGACCTGATGTTAAGGGTTAAAGTGCACGGCACATGTAGTAAATCGGCCCGAGCAGAAAGAAAGCGCCTGAACTGAAAAGTCATTGGTGTCAGGTCAAGAATCAGTTCCATGGGATTTGTTAACCAAGGAAAGTTATGTGATGAAATATTATTGAAATTAAATAAATAAATACACAATTAAATATGAATAAGTTTCAAACTCCAATAGAGTTTATTTCCTAAAAAAGGAGGGGGAATATGCTCTCGCTTCGCATCGATAGCTATATAACTTTTCAGTTAGGCTACATAGCCTATTGACTCTGAAAGGATTTATGAGTCTCATAAGATTTTTTTTTTTTTTTTTTCTGAATTAATTCTCGTTGTGTAGGGCATGTATTATTCTAAGAAAGGGGGTTAATATGAACATGAAATGTATAGTTGAACTAGCTACCTACTTTTTTTAATCAAATCATAATTCAATTGAGGCAGACAATGCGTCAATGCATGAATTTCGGGAGGTGAGCCGCGATTACCCAGAGGTCATCAACTGACCGCTGACGCTTAACACGTCCAACATTAGTTAGCTAATAAAAAATAAACCTACTATTTTTATTAATTCAGATCAGGTTAGGATATTATAAACACCACAGCTGAGCTGATTAGGCGACTGCAAGCTGTAAAAAAACACTTTGCTCCAAATGATATCAATAGCTGCGGCTCTATACTGACACTCTCTGGTGAAAAACACGTCCCATTACATACTTTTTCAGCAAAAGGTAATTCACAGCCCATAAATCACAATAAGAGAGAAAAGCCGCTCTGTTCCTCAGAACAGACAGCTAAAGCGTCGTGAAACATCAGAAAGATCGCCCACCTTTGTGTTGACAGCATACAGCCTAACACATCTTATCTTTCTACAAAGATCATTCAACACTCAGATGCAAAAATACCAATTCTAAACCCAATAATAGCAAATTGACCTGAATATGTTTCATTTCGAACATAAATTCCCACCACTAAACGAATCTTTCCATCTTCGCTTCATAATAGTAGGCTACTGAATGAGATTAACGACTGTCTCTTTCTCTTTTTCTTCTTCTCTAATTAGGCCAATTATAGTCAAGAGCACCTGAAGTTTTGGAAATGCTAATAAACAGGTCTATATATCGAATGTGTGACAATACTGACGGAAACTTCTATAGATGGGGCTATACACAAAAAGTCTCACCCCCCCCCCCCCACCCCCTTGAACGACTATAGAAAAATACTTTATAGCTCTGAACGTGTCAAGCAATGCTAATCAATGTGAACAAAACAGTTAGGAATATTCATAAGATACATAAAAACGGGGTGAACACGCATATAAAACAAATATAAAAAGAAATAAAACACACTCATTATTTAGGCCTACATCTACATCTCGACCCCGCCGCTTTTTTAAGTGCTTCACAAAGGACGTTTAGATGTCAAAATACAAATACAGTGTCCTAGAAATAACAACTGTCTTCTTAAAAAAAATATATAGAGAGAGAGAGTGCATCTGTACCTAACTTTGCTGGTTTCAAAGATTGATATGCTTAGCATTTTAAGTTATTGATTTTAAAAACGATTGCCACTTGATCACTTTATTTGAAATTTCATCAGTTTGTAGGCCTTTACTTTAGTTGCACAGATTATCCAATAGCTCATATATGATTGAAATTTTAAAATAAGATGTCAACACATGTGCAAATATATTTAAGTTAATAACTAATCGTGTGATTAGCATTAGACAACTGAGATAACAACTGGAACAACATCGGCATCAATAAACTCTAATGTAACCTATTATTTTTGAGTAATATTCATAAAATCAACCAGCTTATAAGAGTACATATAAACACTGCTGTGTTTATGCTTTACGTTAATATCAACGTGTGCTTTAGCCTAAGTTAAAATAAATAAATAATAATAATAATAAAGAATATTGGTTATTTGAATATGTGACAGACACCCGATTGCAGCCTAAATATCTGCTTACCCAAAGGGCGCATTTGAAGCAAAGTATAGGCTATCCAATAAGTTGAAGTATTTCACGTATTACAACAAAAGCGCAGTGCAACTGAATAAACTCGGTGCACAAACTTACAGCGCCTTATAGCTAGACTCCATACAAGATAACCGCAAAATAATTTTAGCAATGTCTTAATTATGAAGAAATTAAAAATACATCAAATGCACAAAGAGCCTTTACACATATAGCCTATTTTAACATTATGCGGTATGCCCAGTTGGTTTTCGGACTGGATTTCGCGCTCAGTCGTTGCGCGGTCGTGCTTTCCCAACCGATCGATCGTTCCAAAACATGCTTTTATCACGCAGCTCAAGTAACCCTAACAAACAATAATAAACAGCACTAAAAGTTGAATTTGCAGCGGGATCTTTCTATCTATTTCTCGCGCAAGCAATTCAATGCGTCTCACGCAGAACTGCGATATTATTGATTCGGTTCATTTGGAGCAGCAGCTCTGACATAAAGTGAACGAGCGAGCGTTTAACCAATATGATCGAATTCGCCGCGACTAATTGGATGAGCTTCGGAGGTAAATAAGGTAACTATTCACTTCGATGACATTTCTCCTATCAAAGCCGAACAGAATAAAAACCCTGCCTGGTCCAGCGCAAGTCAATTGGCAGTATTGTAAAGACAGAGTCTATCACACGCTACAGCAGAAGCAGAGATGAGAATATGTCTCGCACTCCAGACGTTATCTTACCTTCATTAGACGGATGAATAATAAATTCTGCGCTGGAAATAAACGTGAAGAGAAAAAGGAAAAGTATTAAGGGTTTGCAATCCATGATAGCAGTTGAGGGGGCAAAGCAAGGTACATAACTCCATGAAGCATGCCACTCATGTGAGGGCTTCTGTTCCGACACAAGTTACCATTCTCGGCTCAGAGGCTGATGTCAAGTTTGACACCGGAGACGAGGAGGAGTCTCTCTCTCTCTCTCTCTCTCTCTCTCTCTCTCTCTCTCTCTCTCCCTCTCTCTCTCTCTCTCTTTCCCCTCAGTTCTCACCGGGAGCTTCCCTTTTTCGCTGGGTCCTACACACCAGACAGTGCCGTTTATTAGACGGCCAGGTTCAACAGAGGTCATGTCATCTCTTGGAAATTGAAGGAAGGACAAAAACATGAGGCAGCTCATCAAATTCCATACTATATGTCACATAGCGGAATTTATGCACTTCCGTTGCCTGAAAAACAGTACTAAGCTCAATGCATTTGTCACATCAAGAAAGCCTGAGCTACAGCTGGAAGAAGAAACACATGGTTTTGTTTGGGCAAATAAATGTTATGGTTAAACTTATACTGTCCAGCGTATAAGAACTAAATAATACTAATAACGTACAGTAAACTGAAGCTATTTGCAAACACAATTTGTGTTATGCAGTAAAAAATAAACAAACTGCACACTAAAATTGAAAATGAGAGTTTAATTGCTGCGTATGTTACATTTTTAGTCACAAATATTACATTATAAAAACAAACAAAAAAAAGTGTTATAAAAAGAAAGAAACTCTAAAACACAACATTGAGCATAGATTTTGCCAGCGATAAGATAAATGGATGGGCACAAATATGCTTTTATACCACAACTCTGAAACCATTTATCACAATTGTAATATTTATGTAACTTGACAATAATGTAAAATATTACCAATGTTCACTCTGTTATTTGTCGAATTCCTGGAATCTTTTATTTTCTCATTTAATTCACAAAACTGCACTGTCATCAGAATGAGCAAGTAGCTCTCAGACATTGACTGCATTAATTCTCATTTTTCTGTACGTAGGCTGCATGCTGTCATATTAGGCCTTTAAAACCAGTCTAAGCAGCTGTTGGGTGGAGAGCCGGCCTGTAGGGGCTGATCGAGCCTGGGACAGACAACATTCATAAACCGACTCGAACAACTTTCAAGAGACACTTAGAAAGGAAGTAAACATCACTTAAGCTTAAATAAAAAACACTCACAGGAGATGAATAAAGTGGATTGGAGGGATTTTTCATTTATTGAACCTGTAAAATGGAGCCATAACTATTGCGAGATGTTTTTAACATTACGGGTCAATACATTTATTAAAAAGAATAAGGTTGTTTTTAAATCACTTTGCAATTAGATTTTTATTAATGCTTTGTTTATATTTAACAAAAAGTCACTTTAAGAAAACTTTAAGTCAATGTTCCTCAGTAAATCATGGTAACATTAAATAGTGAAGAAATAATGTTTATTTTCACTAAAAGCCTCAAAAATAAATTATTATACAAAAAAGAACAGCTCTACAGTTGCCAGTTCTTGCTGTTTTTCGTTTTTAAAATAGCAATAGTCAGCTTTAATATATATATATATATATATATATATATATATATATATGCCATTGCACATCTTTAAGCATGCCTAAGACATGAAAGAATTAGAACCTCTTAATATCAATGTAACACATTTCAGCTGTGAAATGTATTGCTTTTGTTTGTAACAGTTTAATCTTTTCATATGTAAACTGAGTCTAAAAGTACAAATTTCACTTTAATATCATGATCAATATACGCTTAATGTATGATTGAACTTTTTTACAAGCAAACATTTATATTATTTTTTTTTTCTTTTTTTTTTCACATCTGAAACAACCGCAGAATATTTAATTTCTTGCCTGCTCTTACTTGTGGTGAAAAATGACTTTATTACATTTATTTTTCAGAGCAATTTAATACTTTAAAAGGAATAAAATCAGATTAGAAAATGGAATATTACAGGAAAAGTGATTGCTGACAATTATATTACTTTTTCCTGTTGTTAACTTTTATTTCATTATTTTTCCCCACTGGCCCCTTTTCCACACTGGATATGATATAAGCTGTCAGACTTATGTAAACCATTTTATAGTATAGGCATTTTTTTTGTTCTTTAGCTGCGCTTTTGAATCTTTTTTGGACAACTCTGACACCGCAATGAATTCTGAGTATTGATTTAAAGTTCCAATGTGACTTAACTACTTTCTTTTCTAATACGTTCTGCACTTTTATAAAAACAGAGAAAGCAGATGTTGAAATATATATGTCCCTGCAGCTAAACAGAAAAACCCTACAAAATACAAATACACACAATCATGTTTAATAGCAGTATGGGAATCCCACTCCTGTCTGCCGAGGATACACTTTTCATTTTGTTGTTGGGCTCTATTCAGTCATTTCATTCAGTGTTTTTCCCTAGAAGCTTTGTCAAATTACTTGCCAGGATAAAACCCCACGATTTAAAGCCATTTTCTCAGTGACTTTCTGTCTTGAGCTCGAAGTCTTAGCTCAAACTCCACATCAAACCTGAGTAAAAGCTCAGGCAACCTAAAGGGACACGTTTCCACAGCTGAATCATTTGTCAATTCAATCTGATTCCCACTCCAAAAGTGTTACGATCACGAAGCAAATCCCAGTATGTTTAACAAGTAAACATGTCTGGAGCATGATTTAGTGAAGAAACACAAAACAAAGAGACAAATCAACTGAAGTAGCAATTAAAAACAGGGAAACAACATTTGGTTTTTCCCAGAAGGATTGAGGTTTTGTCTGAGGCCATGTGTGGCCCTTATTATAGCGTGTGAAAGTTAAACGCAATACTTTTCACTGATATCAGCACAGCCAAAAGAACTCAAACAGGAAAACCAACGACCACTTCATAAGATAATACTGCCTCTACTTTCTCAATCAAATTAACTCATACAAATAGGATGTCAAAACAAGTAGTTAATTCGATATTACTGTGTTCAATGTAATATATTTTATACAATAACATTCTGTGCTAACAATACAGCAGCCCAGTAAGTCTTTGAGTTGTAGAGTTTTCCGGTTCTCCGTGAAGCCTTTCTTTTGTCTTACACTTTAACGGACTTTGCTGTTTTTGTCGAAGAGCCATGCTGCGTTCTGGGTGCCAGTTTTGGATGCCATCCCTCCACCATCTGCTCCTGGATCATGCCAATCAGAGTTTGGAATGGCACCTCTGTCTTGCCAGCCAATATAACAGTTGCTTTGCAATTGGTCGGCTGTAGATTTTCCCTCAGGCCGCACCTATCTCTCATTTCACAGAGGATGAGTTTCCCTATTATTTGGTCAGTTTGGAAATCATGAATCATCTGTGCCGCATACTTGTTAGATACACCGCTGCATTTAATGAGTCGGATAATGAATCTAAAATGCAAATGCATGGCTAGTATATAGTACCTCCACATATGTGTTTATGATGTCGCATTATGCGAGCGAGGAATGAGGAATATTTATACCATTTGTGTTGAAATTGATTTATTATTCATGCAATATGATATATGCTTTGTTTAGCATTCTTTCCACAAATACTATTGGCAAGTCACAGCCTGCAAATAGCTGAGTACACATTATTCATCAACATTGAACTGCAGGGATATGGGTCATTGCATTGCTTCAGATGAGTGCACAAATAGTTCAAAAAGTACACATGAAATGGGTCATCACTTATGAAACGTGCAGCTTCTTCAGCTTCACAAGAGGACACTTGAGTTTAAGGCAGGACACTAAAGGTAAAAACATTGGCTTTTGGGCTGTTTGGCTTTTCATAACATGTTGTTTCAGACAAGTGGAAATAAAACATCTAAAATTTACTTTTCAAGGAATAGAAAAAATGTACATTTACATTTCATCATTTAGCAGATGCTTTTATCCAAATATATAAGTGCTTAAATGATATATAAAATTGGCTGAAAATACTCAGGCCATCCAAGATAAGTTTGTTTCTTCATCGTAAAATAATTGGATTGGTTTCTTACAAACACACAGCTCTTCACTTCATAAGACATTAATTGATGTTGTGTGGATTACTTGTGGATTATTGTGATGTTTTTATCAGCTGTTTGGACTCTCATTCCGACGGCACCCATTCACTGCAGAGGATCCATTGCTACATTTCTCCAAATCTGCTCTGATGAAGAAACAAACTCAGGCTACACTTTAATTTAAGGTGTCTTTGTTACAATATAATTATACATTTAAGTATTAAGTAATATTAATTAACTACATGTACTTACTGGTTAGGGTTAGGGTTTGGCTTAGGGTTACTTGCATGCAATTATTCATAATTTATCATTATTACAATAGTAAGTACATGTAACGTGTAACAAGGACACCTTAATTAAAGTGTCACCCAAACTCATGTACATATCTGATGGCTTGAAGGTGAATAAATGTTCACCCAGTTTTCATTTCTGGGTGAAATATTCCTTTAAGTGTGTATTTTATTTCATTTGAACCATTTGCATAGATTTTAATTACAACAAAGGCCATTTTCTCTATTTTTTATTTTATGCTATTTTATTTTATTTTTATGTACTGAGCCAAAATCTCCAAAACCACCAAACCTTACTGTTTTATCTATATTCTGAAAGTTTGTTCATATGTAATTAGCTTGATTTTATGTTGGGAATAAAATGTTGGAAATAATCGATTGATTGATTGATTGATTGATTGATTGATTGATTGATTGATTGATTGATTGATTGATTGATTGATTGATTGATTGATTGATTGATTGATTGATTGATTGATTGATTGATTGATTGATTGATTGATTGATTGATTGTAAAAACCACAGACTCTAATATGACAACAAAATGAAATTGGTAATTTATGTAAAGTAGAGCATATTTAATTCAAATCATCATTTGCATATTCCAACAACATTTTAGGAAACTTTTAATACAAAAAGTTTGCAATTCTTAATGCAATCAAGCAGCTGGATAAGTATGATGATATCTGTTAGTTACAATATTTACCCTATTCACCTGGGGTATTTTGCTGTAAATTATCTTTTGCTTCATGTTAAATAAAGGTATATTTGACCAAAAATGAATGTTCTGTCATCATTTACTCACCCTCATGTTGTTCTAAACCTGTATGACTTTCTTTCTTCTGTGAAACACTTTATTTTAGGGTATCTTAACTAGTTGCTTATTAGCATGCATATTACTAGAGTATTAGCCATTTATTAGTTCTAATAAAGCACATATTAATGCCTTATTCTACATGACCCTATTCTACATTCCTAATCCTACCCAATACCTAAACTTAACAACTACCGCACTAACTATTAATAAGCATCAAATTAGGAATTTATTGAAGGAAAAGTCGTAGTTAATAGCGTTCCCTATTCTAAAGTGTTACCAAGATATTTTGACGAATGTTGGTAACCACTGAGTTCCATTGTACAGCACAAAAAAATTAAAAAAAATAAAATCTCAAAATATCTTCAGTAACTGACCAATAAAAAGTTTTTTTTTTCTCTCTCTCTCTCACAGTTCATTACCTTTTAAAAGCATGGATATTTACACGTCATACGTCTTAGGAAATCCACTGACAAATTACCCATCGAGTCCTAATGCAAGCACAACACTGGGAATTATAATGCTGTATTGTGTTTGAAAAATGGCCAAAACTAAAACTCGCTGCAGATTAATCACATTGGGGTATATGATATAGCGCAGGCCTCATGTGTGCAAACGATGTATATGAGTACTTTGTCTAATAGCACGTTATTGGTCTCTGGCTTATTAGGGCTCTGTTCAGCGAGCACATTTGTGTCGTCTAGACTATATAGCGGGGGGCTCTACCACAGACCTAGTGTTACCGTACTGGATGAAGACAAGCTTGCATCACACACGCCACCCACATGATCTGCCTCTGCTCAAAGTCAGAGAATTCGCCCTCATGAGTTCATTAATCACGGCCTTTAATTGCAGCCGAATGAATCGCAGCCATGCAGCTGCAACGGCATAAAAAAAAGAGTTTGGGAAAAACTGATACAAGCCAGTCTTCGCAGATGACAGGCTTCAGTTATACTCTATAGCATTACCATGATTACTCTTCTGACAATTGTGTTTATTAGCTACAATCCAAACCCGCGGGGTCTGCCAATTCACAGGAAAAGTCAGTACTCATTGACGCCGTAATATGTATTTTCATTGCAAATAAAATAGGCTAATGCCAGACCACTTTGGAGGTACATTATTAGGAAAACAGAGACCTCTCGGAAGCAATTAGTTGTGTCTACTTCTCATTTAGACCTAAGTGTAATTGCTCCCTTAATTAGGCTTACAGCCCTGACACAAAGTCTAATCTGGCATGATTCTGACTGAGGTTACAAGACTTTCACAACCCAAATGGCAGGGATCTGCACTTAAAGCTGGAAAGAAAGAGTGCACGCAAACAAATGCAGGCATGCGTGCACAGTCTTATTACATCACGTTACTGAGAGCACATTAACACACAGACTGCTATTGCTTTAGATGGATTAAAACAAGCACACAAATGGAAATTAAAAGTGAACTTAAATGACATATAATTTATATTTGAAAAAAATCATAAATATAGTAAAATAAAAATAATTTATATAAGATCAATAAAATAATATGAAATATAATTCAAAATATTTAGACAACCATTCATTCATTCATTCATTCATTCATTCATTCATTCATTCATTCATTCATTCATTCATTAATAAAGATGCACAACCACGCTTTACAAATAAAGAATTTAGGTCACGAAAAATGCTAAATTGAAGGTAATAATCTAACCTTTTTATATTAATTGCATTAATACCAAGTGCTCCTACACACACACACACACACACACACACGTTGACTTAGCTATCTAAATGGGGACATTCCACACACACACACACACACACACACACACACACACACACACACTGATGTTTGTTTTTGTGAAAAGTGGGGACATCCCATAGGCGTAATGGTTTTTATAATGTATATGCTATTGCCCTACACCTAACCCTACCCCTTAAAGGAAACTTTGTGCTATTTCAGATTCTCAATACACTCTATTCTGTGTGATTTATAAGTGTTTTGAAAAGTGGGGACATGGGGTAATGTCCTGAACAACCTGATCTCACAAAATTCCGTGTAATGACCACGGACTTAATTAACCTCCGAATCTGTGGTGGCATCACGGAATCGCCGAAAATTCCGTGATGGGCTCACAGAAGGCATCAGCCGTGGTCCATGCACGGATTCACTGGTTCAACGTAAAAAGAGTGACTCCGATGCAGTTATACTTTCACTGGAGTACCTGACCCCACCACTACCCTAAACCTACCCAGTTCTGAACAATAATGATGACGATAAATTTCCCAGTATCGCGTCGGCATATTGATGCTATGGGTTTCCGTGTGTGGAGCACGGCTGATGCCTGTCACTGACTTACATTGGTATCACTTCTGTGAGCCCATCACGGAATTTTTTCTGTGAGCCCATCACGGAATTTTCGGCGATTCCGTGATGCCACCACAGATTCGGAGGTTAATTAAGTCCGTGAACATTACACGGAATTCTGTGAGATCACGTTGTCCTGAAAAGTCACCTTCTCCTTGTAATACCTATGTCATAACCTTGTCATTATACAAATGTATGTCCTCATTTGTCACAAAAATGCACGCACACACACACACACACACACACACACACACACACACACACACACACACACACACACACACACACACACACACACACACACACACACACACACACACACACACACACAAACACACACACACACACTTTACTTTCTGTTTTCATTCATTCATTCATTCACTCATTCATATCAGAGGGACTCAATTATCAGTGCCTAAATACTATATACACAATATACACATATAATCTAACTGAATCTATCTCCTGGACAAAAAAAAACAAAACAAAAAAAAACATAGTACAGTATTATGAAAATACTGAACTAAATATACCTGCATTTTTGCAAAAAAAAAAAAAAAAAAAAAAAAACAGCTTTATCCTCCCACTTATGGCAAAATGATTTCCAAGCAAGCGATAATTTGAGCTGAATTGAAAGTAATCGTATCAACCAATAATGAGTGGCTGTCAGGTGTATGATTATAGGTTGCCAAACTGAAGCCATTTGCATTTATCAACCCAGACGTGTGGGTGAGAGCAGCAGCGGACTGAAACACAACACATTCACGAGACACCTTAAACTTATGCTGATGACAGCAAACTCAGCCTTTTTTTTTTTTTTTTTTTTTTTGCTTTTTTTTTGTAGAGAAGCCTTTGCGTTCTCTCTAAATATAGCAGGATATGCTCAACTCGATCAAAGGCCGAGGAAAGAGAAGCCCTTGAAAACCTACAAAGCAGAGTTAATTACAACAGAGCGGCATCTGCATATTCAAGGAGACCTCTACTAAAGATGTGGGTTTCGGGGGGTAATTAACTGAATACAGCATAATTACAGCTGTCATGCTCTGCTCTTTTGGCTGGGCTTGACTGCATGGGGGGCGTCTTACAGTGGCAGGCCATTCTCCAGACCCCAACACCAGTGACAGGGCACTTTAATGAGGCCAACTATGCCAACCGTGGGGCTGCCCCAGTCTGAGAAAGCCACTAAAGACATCAGTCGCTAGCAGAAGAGACGTCCCGGAGACCCCAGCATTCCTCTAGGGTTCTTCAAAGCTTCTCTGTTGGGAAATAAGCATGCTGAAGCAAACCGGTCATATATTTGAGCAAAGATGCATATGAAAGAGGCATGTATTGGACCACAAGAATGTTTAGCTGTACTATCCAGGGTGATCTCATTTATGGACAGATAAGAAAATGTATTGACAACATTAAAAACATAAATTCTTTATTTATAATTCTACAGAGGTACTTACAAATACTGAACTGAACTCAAATTGACATATTTGGCAGGTGGCAAATATCCAGGTTAAATCAGTACACTGAAATAAGCAAGTAAATAAACAAATACATTTGATTTAAAAAAAAAAAAAAGTTGAAAGGTTATTGACCCAACCATTCATTTACTAAACTTTTAGTTTAGTTTGAATATCTTTATAAAAATAAGGTAAACTTACTTTTCAATACCAAAGTTCATGTTCATTTAAAGCAATTTGGCATATTTTCTTAGTTCAACCAAATATATAAGTATAATAAATTAAAATAAGTAATTTACTGTGTATACACAATATCACAGGGCTCTTAATTGTAAGCAAACAAGGCAGAAAATTAAAAATAAAATAAAATAATAAAATAAAATAAAATAAAATAAAATAAAATGAATAAAATAGCTATTATCAAAATCACAAAGTGTGAAATGATGTAACATTTCACTAGTGGGAGTGTGACTGTGTTGTCAAACTCTTTCATTATAAAGCAAAATTAGTTAAATGATGATGTTAATTTCATTTATTATAAATACAATCAAATTAACCAATGACTTATATAAATTTAATATTCACTGAGCCTCAAATGAATCATTTGCTCATTTGTAAGGTTTTTGTTAATAATGTTAATATTAAAAAGGCCACATATCAATATATTGACGCAAATTATTGGCAAAAACAAACAAACAATATTATATAATTTTGTGTTTCGAAGTTTCTACATCTTCATGAGTTTTGGAGACCATGGAGAAGCACAGCTGATGCTGAGCCGTTCTGCTAATAACCAGACATCATTTTGTGTTTGTGTTGGTGTGGTAAATCAGGGTCTCCAGGCGTTGTGGATTTGCTTCCCTGCAGAAGGCCGTTGAGCAAACATTAGAGCACCCTGGCCAGTCAACAGCAATGCATTTCGACAGGGAGGAGATTACTAGTATTTATCTTCACTAGCACATTAGAATACTGGCCCTCGCCTCTGCTCGTGGGAGGCTGAAGTAATCGCCCGGATGACCTGCAAAAACAACACAACAAAGATCCAGCAAGTTCTGGAGTCCAAGGGCTTCACCTTGACATTTCTTCTCTTCCAGAGGTGAAGTATTGACATGACTAAAGGCCAGCTGCAAGACCTAGAATTAATTAGTTTCACAGGAACAGCTGTGATGGGAAGAATTCAACCAATAGTTGTTATAATTACATTTGATGGAGCCATAGAAATATTTACAGAAATATTACAGTCACTTTGGTGCATTTCTCAGATCAGAAATGAAAATCTCAAAATTACTTGTCCAACCTCCACATCAGAGTCACTTGTGCATGTCATAATAGCAGTTTCTCTTTCTTTTGAACAAGTTGCGATTGGTACATTCATGCAATTGATTATGTACATTTGTCTGCGGTTTCCTACATTATCAGTTGCTAATGTCATGTTGCTCAAAATGTATTATGTAGTTCTCTGTGCAATAGTGTTACCCCTCAAAACTTCCATTGATTAGTTCATCGTATAAGTCATTAAATGCAAAATGATTGATCTAGTCGTTATAAACTGCCAAGCATATTGTCTACACATTTCTATAAGACTTTTTGTAAATTTGCCATGAATTGTGCAGTTGAATCTTGACTTTCACTAATGAAGAGAATGTAGATCAATCAATGATGAATCAGTCCTCTGTGTACATCTCATGAAATTGGAAAGCATATATAGACAGAGGACAACACAAGAGTTACAAATTCTGACAATGGATGAACATCCAGAAAATGATCAGGGTCAACAGCCAAGAGGAAGAAGAGGAGTAAAGATGCATGGTGGAAGGGTACAGAGGCAAAACAGAGGCAGAGGCAGAAGAGGCCAAGGACAGAGGTGCATATCAGATGACATAAGGGCCACTATTGTGGACCATGTTGTCAATCAAGGCCTTACAATGGCTGAGGCAGGTCAAAGGCTGCAGCCAAATATTGGGAGATTGACCATGTCCTCAATAATTCAAACATTTCAAAACAGTTTCTTTCAATCAATATCCCACATACAGTAATGTGTAAATTTGTACTTTTGAAATGGATATATGGCATACATAAGAAGCGCAGCCTTCATCATTTCAGTACAGTAGCACTCATCCAAACTGTTGCCATAGTTTACAGCAGGTAATATTAACAGTGCAGTGTTATAATGACAACATGACTAAGCATTTTGACATTCATCTTGTTTGTGAACAATGACACAAGGACCTTTCATTCTGATGGCACTGATATGTTCATTGACATACATACTTTTGAGAGAGGCTTTTGAAGGTAATCCATTGTGTGCAGCTGTTTTTACGAATTGTTTTGAGAAGTGCACATACTTCTTTGCAAATATTAAGGACGATTTGAGAAATGCAGCAAAGCGACTGAGAAAAACTGTAATGTTCTTGAGAATTTGAATATTACACATTCAGAAGTAATGCAGTTTTTAAATGGATGTATAAATGGTATGGGTAGTTCTGTAACTGATCCCGTTTTTCACAAAATAGTCACAGAGTGTGACAAATTTATTAATTCATAGTACAACTATTCTATGGAGTCTGTCTGTCTATTTATTTTTTTTACAGATGTAACAGTAATAATATCAGGTAGTCTCATAAATGTGTTATAAACTATGATGCAAAATGAATAATATGAAGTGATCAATGCTGTAATAATGAAAATAATTAGCACAACTAAAATAAAGTTTTTGAGCCAAAAAACAAACAAACAACAACAAAAAAAACCCTTTTACGTATAAGTTGTAAGTTGCTTTGGATAAAAACATCTTCTAAATGAATAAATGTGTAAATGTAATATGGCTAATAATATAATATAATATAATATAATATAATATAATATAATATAATATAATATAATATAATATAATATAATATAATATAATATAATATAATATAATATAATATAATATCATATCATATCATATAATATAATATAATATAATATAATATAATATAATATAATATAATATAATATATAGGCTGTCAATGGAAAATATTTTATTTTATTGTATTAAAATAATAATATAATATAATGATATAAAATAAGACATAATGAAACTTTGATTGGCTGTCAACCTTTGGCTGGAACCAAATTATGTAGTTACAGCAACTAATATCTGAACAGAGCAGAATAGAATAGAATAGAATAGAATAGAATAGAATAGAATAGAATAGAATAGAATAGAATAGAATAGAATTTTGAATGACTGAAAATGAAGATCCAAATAATGTAGTTACGACATCTATTACCTGAATATAATATAATATAATATAATATAATATAATATAATATAATATAATATAATATAATATAATATAATATAATATAATATAATATAATATAATATAATATAATATAATATAACATAATATAACATAATATAATATAATATAATATGATATAATATAATATAATATAATATAATATAATATAATATAATATAATATAATATTGTATAAGCTAATGGGGAAAAAGTTTTTAATTTTAATTTTATTTTTTTTATTTAATTTTATTTTATTGTATTTTTTTATTTTATTATTTTTTTTAATTTTTTATTTTATTTTATTTTATTTTATTTTATTTTACGGCATCTATTACCTGAATAATATAATATAATATAATATAATAATATAATATAATATAATATAATATAATATAATATAATATAATATAATATAATATAATATAATATAATATAATATAATATAATATAATATAATATAATATAATATAATATAATATAATATAATATAATATAATATAATATAATATAATATAATAGAGTCGGATTTGTAACCCAAATGTCAGGTCCGGCAGGGATTGTAGGAGGGGGGAGTGAATGTACAGCACTCTCTCCACCCTCAACACCACGACTGAGGTGAGACCCTTGAGCAAGGCACCGATCCCCCAATTGCTATCCGGGTGCTGTACTGCTCTGTGTGTGTGTGCACTTGGATCGGTTAAATGCAGAGCACAAGTTCTGAGAATGGATCACCATACTTGGCCACATGTCACTTCATAATATAATATAATATTGAATGCAGTTGAATGTAATGCAGTTACAGCATCTATCATCAGGGGCAAGTTGTATAAAAGATTTAGACTAGTCTTACAAATCCATTTTTTTTTTTCTTCTGGTCATACATTTTGTAATACAGTTGTAATACATAAATATGCAGATAAGTCTATATTCCAAAAAGAAAAAAGAAAAAAGGACAATACCCCTTGGATAACTGTTTGTTGGTCAAACTTCTGCAAACAAAAGATATTGTCTTATACAGGTCAAGTTTAACTGGCCCCAGAACCATCCAACCTCAATAGACTGCAGGACAAATCAACATTTAAACAAGCACTGGCTGTTGACACCTTTTCTATTTTGATAATGATTTATAAAAGTAGAGAGAGACAAACACAAATAAAGCCTGTTTCCAAGTTCATGTTTTCTCTAGCCTGAGGTTACATACTGAATGAGGGTGTGTTATTTTAAGGTGTGGCTGATCCTGGCTTACAGTAGTAAATAGAATAGTCTGGAATGGGACGGTTTAATGATCCATCTCGGCTCTTTTATTCAGACGAGAATCGAGCGGTTGCACGCAAGCTCTCAAGCACGCACCTCATGCACTGTCAGCCTCTAGTACTGTCTTCCTCATGCTCGCTACTTCTATAAAGACATTTCACAGCACAGAATAAAGCCCCACACACAGTGTTTGGCAATGACACATAATTAAAAGTGGTCGTGATGCAGGGCCCTTACGACAGGATCTGTTGTGTGATTTCTATTCTCTTGTCCCTGGGGCTGTATGGGATGCGCAGGGGGCAAATGATGCGTGCATAATGCTAGCTGGCTAGTCAGAATGGATGAAGTGAGAACCTGGGTGTGCCGCCAATGGCAGACGCTCTCTTCCTGCCAAACCGCTTTGCCCAGAATCTGCCGTACAGCTCACGCGAAAGTCCAGTGTATATTAGAGCATATACCTCAGCAAGTTCAAAGCGACACCAGCCATCATGTCCCGTTTCAGCCCTCACACAATTTTCCCTCCGTCTATTTCAGGACACCTCAGATGCCAGTGACAAGTCTGGCGGCAGCAGTCGCCAAGAGAGTTCGGAAACGAAATTACAGCTCAAATCATGCACGTCGCTCTATGGTGAACTCAAGGTTGACGTACTAAAAAAAAAAAAGGTTTTGGTACTGAAAAAGTTATTTAATTGATACTGTAAAGTTTTTTAAGTGTTTTAAAGGGACATTAAAGTACATTTCAGGCTACTAGTTGTTGCACTTTCATAGCAGTGCTACTTTAGTATCATTGAGATATTTTATAGTTGTTATTAATATTTTAAATCAAGTTTTTATTTTTGTTTATTTTTAGTTAAAGTTTTAGTCATTTTGTGATTTCCTCGTTTTAGTAGTTTTTGATTTTTATATGTATTCTTTCATGTTTCATGTTCATATTTTTTCATATGTAATTTGTATTATCTATTTTAATTTTTACTTATTTTAGTACATTAGTAAATCAACTAGCTAAAATAACAATAATAATAATAAAAAAGTGACTTCAACTTCATCATTACAAATATAAATGACATAAGTATATTTTAGTTTACCATACAACATGTTTGTCAGTACATTCATCAGAACACTTTAACCTTATTTCAAAGCCAACAGGCAGTAATTACATATAACAATGTATTTATTTCCTACTTAAGTGGGTTAAAAAAAAAAAAGTATTCTAAAATTTACAGTAATGCCACACAGCAATGCATGTTTAAGACATCCCAAGAAAGAAAGAAAAAACAAACAAACAAACAAACAAACAAACAAAACACATTAATGTAGTACAAAGTAAACAAATCATATCTGGCTGTTTCTATTTATACATGCTGCCGAGAGAATATTGCTAAGCCTTATCACATGCATGGGGCTTTCCATTAGCGTCTGACTATGATGGCACTCATCCATCGCTCCTCAACAGCATTAATGAGAAGCACACGGGTCCTGTGCCAGAGCCACACACTCCACACCTCGCACACAGCTGCTAGAGATGAGCAGGAAATCACAAGCCCACCACAGCGCTAACGCTAGATCCTCTCCAGATTCCTCCACACAACGCCAGGTCAGAGTTCATCATTATCACTTCAGTTTGTTTGGTTCACTTACGATCCCGCAGCCTGTGTGACTCCTGCCGCATGAAAAGAGCCTTAGAAAGGTACGATCTGCGTATATAGTAGAGCAAACACAGCCCCTTAGCATTAATCAAAATTGGCAGCTCAGTATAACGTGTTTCTCGTATACATATGGAACATGTTAAACAATACAACACATGTATTTACATTTCAAGCTTGTTTAGTTGTGTGTAGTGTTGCTCGTTCTGAGTGCAGTTATGAATGTAAACCATAAACCGAATGAATAAATACAAAGCTGCATTTAGAGACAGTGACGATCGATTGTTTATTTTATCATCTCGTTGTGCGATAAAACAAGCTGGATAATATTTCATTGCATCTGTAATGAATTGTTGCTTTAAACCAGTGATGATAGTTGTGCATTGGCTTGAAACACTATAGTCTCAGCCATACAGCACAAGCCTGGGCAGCTCACGGTCCATTCACTGGCTGTCTGAAGCATAGTGCCAATTTGAATATTAGCAGTTATCAATCTGTGGTGCAATTCCCAAAATAAACTCTGGTTGCAATTCCATCGTTACCAATAGAATGGAACTTACCAACATAGGCTAATGATACTTTTGGGAAACGCACCCCGGATTGGCTGGCTTATTCTCAATTTACAGCAGTCTCAGTCTCCAGTCCACCTCAAAACAAATGAGCTATTTATGTTCAGCTTTTGCAGGATAAAACCCACATTGTGGTGCCAATGTGAAACAGTAAGGTTTAAAAGACTAAAAGCCAGTTTAATATCAACAACCCATACAGATACTACCGTTTAAAAGTTTTGGGTTGATAAGATTTGTTAATGTTTTAGAAATAAGTCTCTTAAGCTCATTTGATCAAAAAAAAAAATTGTGAAAAACTGTTATAAACTAAAACAACTGTTTTCTATATTAATATAAATTGAAAATGTAGTTTATTCCTGTGATGGCAAAGCTGAATTTTCAGCATCATTACTTTTTTGGATTCTTTGATGAGTAGAAAGTTGAAAAGAGTAATGTTTATTTGAAACAGAAAACATCTGTAACAATGTAAAAGTCTTTACTGTCACTTTTGATCAATTTAATGTATCCTCCCATATGGCAAAAATATATCTTAATTTCTATTTTTAAATATATTTCAAAACATACAACATTGCCCAAAATATTTTTGCTAAAATAAGTTTCAAAATATATTTACACACACACACACGCACGCGCACGCACACACACACACACACACACACACACACACACACACACACACATATATTTTATATATGTATTTTTGCCCTCCATATCAATCCAAGAAAATACATTCACATATGTCACATTTGAAGAAAAACCTTATTTGTTGTCTATAACATAGACAACATCAGCAAGGAATAGACTTTAGAATGTTCCAAAAATTGCAATATTTAAAATGTAAACAATGCTAAATGATTATAAATCTAGTTTGATAGTATGACATTCCATCCACATTTGCGTGTAGCCTAAATGTAAGCTACAGTAAGAATTGAAATATATTATCTTGCCCCTGAAATACATTTAGAAATATATTTTAGTATATGAAAGTTGAAGTTTTCAACATTTATTCAGCACATATTTAAAACAATAAAAATACAGTATGAACACAATAAGTACTTTGTACTTATTTTTTGATGTAAGTAGTAGTTCAGGCCACCTAATATAAAGTGTGACCCCTTATGTTTTCAATTGCATTATTAAATTGTTGACTCGTTTACTTAATATGAAATGATAACATTTCGTTCTGTCTGTGTGATTTCTGCTGCCAGCTCGTTTCGAAGAATACATAATGTTAAACAAGACTACACTTTAAACCTTTAAAACGAATAACATTTCTGCAATCGTTTAATCATTGCTTATCATGTAATTGCCATGGGACGCAAAATGCTTTTCTCTGACATGCAGTAACTGATAATAGAACAATAACATACACCAAAAACTCAACATAATTACAAAAGGAGGAACAGAACTAGGGATGGGCGATACCACTTATTTTGTTTTCGATACAATACCGATACTTTTAAAGGCCAGTATCGTCGATTTAGATACCTGTACGATACTTATAAACCAAACTTTTAAATTATGAAAGTTTCAGCGATTAACAACTTAAATTCTGCTCTGCATCTCACACAAATCTACTGCATTCCGCCAGAGAGGACTGTGGCTGCAACACATTGTCATTTGGACTGCTTTTGACATTTTTAAAATAAATAAATGATTGTGATTGCACTTATTTGTCTGTCATGTTTTTCTTATACTTAAGATAAATCGTTATGGTTAGGTTTAGAGGTAGGAGTGGGATGAGCGACTATAAAAGTATCTTTAATGCTATATTGTTATGAAAATGGTCATTTCCCTGCATATTTTGGTCAATTACATTTCATATCCTTTTATATTCTCTATAAAATGGTAGGTTTGGGTTTGGGGGTAGGTTAAGGGGTCTAAAAATCGAAATCACTTATTGATAAAATGATAAAAAATGCATTGATACGAATAACTTAATGATATAAAAGATCCGTAAATATTTTAAGATTTTTATCTAAAAATTGTTAAATGTTGAAATATGTCTAAATTTCATCATCAATAAATAAGTACAAAAAATGTACATTTTCTGTTTGTAAATGTTATGTTTTAATGCCTACGCATAAACAGTGAGACCAGGCTGGAATATCAGTTCAGCAGTTGAGGGAAAAATAAAAACGTGTAAATTGACAGGAATTCTGATCACACAGATTTCTGCTAGTTTCATCATGGCAGTCTACTATTGTCAACTACATAAAATAAACACACCACAAAACGGCACACATAAACAAAACCAAATGTGGTTGGTCATTCAGACACCCTCTTCCTGTTTAAGTGGGCGGTTCTTGTTCAGACCTAGCTGCAGCATGGACCAGATTTCTGCTATGCTGCATTGGCCTCTGTCATGAATGGAGCGGAAAGGCTCGCTTATGCGTTTCAGCGTGTAATAACCCTTTTATTGCACTCTAAGCTTAAAGGTTTCACAGGGGAGGAGTGACCGTGGAGAGGTCAGAGAAAAGCCTCTTTTTCAACGGCTGTACCCAGGCAAGAGACAAGTGGAGGGGCCAAGGGCATTTTATCACAAACCTCCCATTATAAGGCTTTGATGTCCCGCAGCGCAAATCTCCGTCATAACTCAAAGCAGAGGCGTGTGAGCATGCTCCGGACATCTGTGACAGATGCATACAGGGCCTGGTGTGACTGTCACAAAACCATGCAGCTCTAACAACGTCTCTGTGGCCTTATTAGCCGCTCGAAAGTCCAGTTGTCACAGCACGGCTGTTTACTTATTACAAGGCTCACAGGAAATTAAGTCTCTCGCTGTGTAAGTGTTGGGTTTTGTGTGACAACAAGTTGATCTATGTGTGCATGAATTGTGACCAATTTTGTAGTAGGGTGCAGGCATCAGTGTTATTTTAGTATCAATGAGACACTATTATAGTTTTTAAAAATATTTTGTCTTATTGTATTTTTATTTTTTATTATCATAAGTTACAATTTTTGTTCTTTTGTTGTGTTTTAGTAATTTTTATTAGTTGTTTTTTTATTTTAATTTAGTTATTTTTTGTATGCCAACTTTTTATTCATTTTTAGTTATTTTAGTACATCAAGTTAAACTAAATGAAAAAGATAAATGTTGCTTTGACAACTAGCTTATTTTTGTTGTATGTATGCATTATTTTAATTATATTTAATTAACATAATATTTAATTAAAATGATTAATATATATAATTATATTATTTGTGTAATTTTATTTATTAATTATGGTTTTAGTTTTAGATAACTTCAATAACCCTGGCAGGTGTATATTATAAGGTAAATATGATGGAGTTTGATGTAATTTGTCTAAAAATTCTGACTTTTTTTCCCTCTCAATTTTGAGTTTCTCACAATTCTCAAAATTGAAAGTAACAATTGCAAGATATAAACTCAGAATTGTGTGTGAGTGTGTGTGTGGGGGGGGGGATTAAGAATTCACATTATTATGAGTAATATTATTATTACTTTATTATTATTATTATTATTTTATTCCATAGAAGAAAAAATAAAACTGAATTGTGAGACATAAACTCAAAATAGCAAGATATACACTCTATTTTTCCTCACAATTCCTAGTTTATATCTCACAATTGTGAGTTTATATCTTGCAATTCTGACTTTAGATCTGTGAGATTAAAAAGTCATTTACCGTTTTTATTTTTTATTCTGTTGAGGAAACAAAACAAAACAAAAAACAAACAAAAAACAGATTTGCTAGAAGTAAACTCAGAATTCTGAAAAAAAAAGTCTGAATTGCGAGATATAAACTCCCAACTGTGAGAGTTTATATCTTGTAATTCTGACTTCAAAACGGTACGATAAAAAGTCACAATTATCTTTTTTTTTTTTAAATTATTTTTTATTCTGTGATGGAAACAGGCTTTCATAGACTGGAAAGAGTACCGAACAAATTATATTTTAAGGAGATCTTCGCATGCAAGGTAAATGGAAAAAACGGAAACAAACGGAAACAAACAAACAAAAAAAAACAAAAAATGCTGTATTTTGTTTGATTACAGTCCTGGATTACATCTGATAAATCTGGATTCCCATCCTGCTAACAACATAATAGCAAGCACATGTCAGAGTTGATTAACTGAGAACCATACCAACATATCTGCATGTTATAATACATCATACCGTCCAAATGCTGTGACCTTGCACCTCAGTCCTTTTGAAAAATGCATTGCATAATTACGAGAATCGTACTAATCTTGTACAATGTATGAAACCGCAACCACTTCCCAATTAGCCATTGACATCCTAATACCTTAACAAGCAAAAACACGCAAGCCAAGTGTCAGTCATATTGAACTGGTTAGAATGTAAATTGCAGCTGAGGTAAGAGCTGGGGTTGGGGGTTAGAGCTGCTAAGCTAGGTCGTTAGCCTCCATCGTTAGTGGGTCGGTCTACATGTTTTATTTTGGCAGTGAACTGCAGGAGTTCAACTGCCACCAAATTACTCGCCAATGTTGGGAAAACATTGAACAGATAATTAGTTCAGTCTCTCAGTCCATGCGATTAACCGTGGTCGAAGAGACTTGCAAATGACTAGGCGACCAATATTGCAATTAGTCCAATGTGTGCAGTGAATGGATGATGTCTTTAAGGCAATCTTAGGCCACACCGGTGCACTCAATTGGCTCCAGGCAGACAAACAGCTTTCTCTATTAAATCTGCTGTCAAGCTCACTTAACGGGTGTTAGAAATGGGATATTCTTAAGTTCATTCAGATGGCGTGAACAGGGGATGGAGGGATAGAGTGAGGAGGAGTCTAAACAGACAGAAAGGCAACACAAGTTAGAAATGTACAGGCAAACTTAAAGGGATAGTTCACCAAAAACGAAAATTCTGTCATTAATTACTCACCCTCATGTTGTTCCAAACCCTTAAGGCCTTCGTTCGTCTTCAGAACAACATTTTTTTTTATGAAATCTGAGAGCATTCTTACCCTGTACAGACAGCAACACAACTGATACCTTCAAGGCCCAGAAAGGTAGTAAAGACATCATTAAAATAGTATATGTGACATCAGTGATTCAACCACAATGTTATGAAGCTACAAGAATACTTTTTTGTACAAAAACGACTTTATTTAACAATTTCTTCTTTTCCATTTCATCTCAAGCCCCTGCCCCATTAATCGGCACCACTAAAGTGCCCCCCAATACTGCCTCTGGAGCGTGATTGTCCCCTTGTAATGTAGCTTGTCCCCTGCCCCTCCGGAGGTCCGTGCATGCCACCATTTATACTTATATTTATATTTGTCTTTATGTGTGAAACTTAATAACTGAAAATCTTCATGCTCTTTGAAAACAGTGAAAATAAACCTGAACTTAAGCATGTTTCAATGCATCAAGAGACGCATTAGAGCCAATAGCATTTCATATAAGAATTGACTTAACACTTCTCCAGGCGGCAATTTTTTAATGTACAGTATGTGAGATTTGACCATTACAATGGATGAAGGCAGTAATCCATTTTGGGTCTGTTCCTCACACAAATCAGTTGTTTGGCCTCTGAAAATTTTAATAATTGTAATTTTTAAATAAATTATTGTGACTGAAATTACATACATCTGGCCTGTAATCTCCTAGTTTAATATTGTTTTGTATTGAGAGAATAGTTAAGTTTAAGGGTAGGAGTTGGATTATCATGGCTTTCTAAACTGAAAATCATACCCCAGTATATATGCTACAATTACAAAGTTATATTCCAATACATTATTTCATGAGTTCCTATGTCTTACTCATCTGTGTATTGACGCCAAATGTTTCTCATAAAAAGCAATGGAGTTCTTAGTTTATCAATATGGCAATAATAGGGCTACATTTAGAGCCAGATTTACTAAAAAGTGCAAATTAGCGCTAGAGCGCAAACTCATATGCACTAATGGGAATGTAGAGTTCAGCTGATGATCTACTGACAATGTGCAAATTAAAGCACACAGACGCAGATCATTTCCATAATGACCAACACAATCTACCAGGAGCCATGACAAGTGCAAAATGGGTTAAGATATGCTTTATTTGTGTGTTAAATTATGGGACAAATACCAGTAAAGTGACTAGAGCAAACCTAAGTAAATCACATTGCATGATTTGTTGAAATACTCTCCTCCCATAAATTTTGTGCCTAAAAGGGGATCTCCAAATGCATAAGGTCAGCCACAAAATTAACTGTTCACGCCTTTTTATTTCTTTAGTAAATAGTCTTTAGTTAATCTTGACAGTCTTTTTTTTTATGCCAAAAGAGGATTTGGGCTGGCACAAGCTGTGTAAATCTGGCCCTTAGTGTCTTAATTGTGATGTACAAGGAGCTTGACCATGTTTCAGTTTTTAACGCCTTGGGAGGAGAACAAGTTGAAAGATGTTAGTAAGTAGTAATCAAATAAAAGTTGCTCCATGTGTTTATGGAATAGAACAGTAATTTCTCATGTTTTACATGGTGATAATTATGCCGTCTTACAGCTGTAAACAAGAAACATGGATGCTAACAATTTAGCTTGTTTGGTGTTGCGTATATTTTGACTAGCGACCAGTGACAAATCATCTGGCAATTTCTAGCAAACCACCATCAACATTGGCAGCGTGTTGTTAATGCTCATTAGGAGCCGTTCACACAGGATACATTCTGTGCTAATTTTATTCTTATTTTGCTTGTAAGCATACACTAAAAGCATGGCTTTGGTTGTACAGGACTTAATAAAGCATGCAAAAACTAGCTAGCTGCAGTGTATTGGTGGCTGTTTCATTATTCTGACTCTGCATGCAGATTAAAGTCCTCATATCCATATAAGATGTTTACATAATTAATATTCTGAATAGTCAATGTAGATGTCCATATGTGCATATGATTCTGGGCACACTAGTTCCAGGTTTTCATATTTTGGGTTCATTATCCATTATTCATGTAACTTGACTGAAGATAATTGACTTCAGCGTTTCGGCAAAGGACACACTGCCCCTGACACTGCAGAAACTTCACCCTGCTCTCAGGGGAACCATGTTTGCTCACTCTATCCCTATAGGAGCAAATGGACATTTGTTTCTCATTAGAGTTGAAATGTGCATTTAGAACTAGCATGCCATCATTTCAATACAATTTCAATGAATCAAGTTCAGACGCGCATAATGCACGGAACCGCATGATAGCTCCAAGCAGACTTGACTATTGTTTATGGAGACTGTGACTTGTGCTACATGGTCTTGTGAACTTTAATGCAATCCATAAGGACTTTAAGGTTATCCTGCTGAACTCATATCGACTTTTGAGTGCAGAAATATGCATGGATTTGAAATTCTGGCATGTTTATGTCTGAAAGTAGATTCTCTATGTCATTTGCAGTTTCCTCTGTACTTATCCTTGTTAGAGGAGATGGTCCTAAAAGCTTTGGCTGGTGAGATTAGCGAATGACAAATACTGTATATGATGCAATCTGCAAAAATTTAGGATTTCGGAAACACTTTACAATAAGGCTCCATTTGCTAACATTAGTTAACATTAACAATGAAAAATATCCACGTTATATTAGGTGCTATGTTAGGTTTAGGTTAGGCTTAATGGTTAGTCAATGTGGTAACACTTTATTTTAAGGTGTCCATAATACAGAGTAATTACCCAATGAAGTACTTAGTAGTAGCTGTTGTACTTACATGGAACAAAATGTACTTACCATGCAACTAAGTTATGGAACACCCTATACTTACAGTTTGTAACTATGTAGATGTAATAGGTAGCTACTGTTACATATATGTAACAGACCGAGTATGTTACACAGCTACTTATGTAACCAAAAGATTGTTACATATGTGTTGCAGACTTTATACAACATACTTATAAATGTAAGTACACAGACATAAGTTACTTAAAATTAAGTGTATCAAGATTGTACTTAAGTGTACTTCATGTGTATCTATACTGTACACCTTATCCAGGTGCACCTTAGTTTGATTTAACCCACCAGTATACAGCTTAAATACATTTACATTTACATTTATGCATTTAGCAGACGCTTTTATCCAAAGCGACTTACATTGCATTCAAGTTACAGTGTTTACATTTTATCAGCTCTTGCTTTCCCTGGGAATCGAACCCATGATCTTGGCGTTGCTAGCGCCATGCTCTACTATTTGAGCTACAGGAAAGATACAAAATACAAAATTGTAAAATACATGTAATAAATTTCTAATTACATAACAATTACATAATATTACACAAACAAGCTACTTAAAATAACGTGTATCGTAGATTGTACTTAAGTGTACAAGTAGCTGTGTAACATATGTGTAACAGTAGCTGCCTATTACATCTACATAATTACAAACTGTAATTACAGGCTATTTCATAGCTTAGTTACATGGTAAGTACATTTTATTTCATGTAAGTACAACGGCTACTACTAAGTACTTAAATAGGTAATTACTCTGTATTATGACACCTTAAAATAAAGTGTTACAGTTAATGTTTAGAGGTAGAGTGAACAGTGTAATTATAGCTGTAACTACAGAAATTAATTACATATGTAATTACTGGAAGGTATTTTTAAATATAAGTACAATGTAAAAACATGTATGTACATTAAGTGCATTGTATCAAAATATTTATTTAAATGTAAGTGTAAGGGTGGTTTCCCTAAGGATAGTATTTAAAGACACTTAATATAAAGTGGTTCCTAAAGCACTTTTTAATCTTAGGTGATGTTAATTTCTACATTTACTATTTCATTATTAAAATGAAAAGTTGCATGTGTTGACCCTTATTGGTAACACTTTAGTTTAGGGATCAATTCTCACTATCGACTAGTTGTTTATTATATTATTAGCAAATTGGCTATTTATTAGTACTTATAAAGCACATATCAATGCCTTATTCTGCATCACCATATTTATATCCCTTAACCCTACCAATACCTAAATGTAACAACTAGATTACTAACTATTAATAAGCAGCAAGTTAGGAGTTTATTGAGGCAAAATAAACTAGTTAATTGTAGTTAATTGTTAATTAATAGTGAGAATTGGTCCCCAGACTAAAGTGTCATATTATTGAATGGACCTGAGCTTACAATGAACTTTTTTTTTGGTCCCACTTTACATTAGGTGGCCTTAACTACATGTACTTACATTTAAACTAATCATTTGATACAATGCACTTACTGTGTACATACATGTGTTTACATTGTACTTATATTTTTAAAAATACCTATATGTACTTACATCTGTAATTAATTTCTGTAATTACATTTATAATTACACTGTTGACCCATCCCTTACACCTTAACCCACCCTTAAACCTACCCAGACCACCAAACCTGTCCCTAACCTTACCCGTATCCCACCTCAATAGCAGCAAAAGTGTTTTGCAATACAATATGAACACAATAAGTACATTGTACTTATTTTTTGACGTAAGTACATAGTAGTTAAGGCCACCTAATATAAAGTGTAACCTTTTTTTTTTTTAATTAACCAATGTTAACAAAAATTATCCCATACTGTAACAAATGTAATGTTTAATGTTAGTTAATAAATTAAATATGAGACCTAATTTTTTTTTTTTTTTATTTCACTTAATTATCAAAATAAAATTAATATTTCTAAATTAACATTCATTTGACAGCCCTCGCAAAATCATGACTGTACTTCCTTGGCTTGTTTTTTTTTTTTTTTTTTTTTTTTTTTGTAAAGCTGATAGCTAATCTAGAATTGTCAGATTGTTGAACATAAAGAGAAGGCAGTAATCAAAATTAAACTGAAAAAGAGCCATTAAGATTTTTAATGTTAAAAACAAAGAAAGGGGTTGAAATTTAAGAGTGAGGATAAGAAGAGACAAGCATTAAATATATGTCAGTTGGGGTCAAGGCACTTGTCACAAAGAATTACCAGCACTACTGTGTTTAACCCTACTGTCATATTCGTTCCAGTTTAAAACTGATCATTTAATTCAGGGACCAGAGTTCAACACCCCACAAGGATTATTTAACTCTTTTCATGACCTTGAAAGATGTGATTTGATAATGACTGGCAGAAGAAACATAAATGAAAACTGGCATCACCACTATAGTGAAGCTAATGCTAAAATGTGTTAGCTTTAGCAAAGGGAACAGCGAAAAGAAAGGCACAATGAAGATGATCTTTGTGGTCAAGAGCACTGAATTTGTAATCTAGAAGGACCATAGAGGTTGTCTTCTTTTCTGGCTCTACTATCACTGAGTCCTCATCGTAATTTCCAATTCCATAATATGCTTATGACAGACATCTCACCCTTGGCTTGCACTGAATCTTATCAGAATCTGTAGCAACTGGACTTGCTGGTATATTCAGTGTTTAATAGAATACATCACCCAAAAATGGAAATTTCTTGTCATTTGTTTCTGTGTCCTCATGTTGTTCAAAAACATGACTTTTTCTATCTAATGTAAACTGTAAAAGTCCTAATTTTAAACAATGGTCACATGAGTCAGATTAAAAAAAAAAAAAAATGCCTGAATAAATGTGCATTTTTGAGGGAATGTGATCTAAATAGTGTATTTTCTGTATAGCTCGGCTTAACATCCTCCACAAGATATATTATGCTATATTGTGCATATTACAGTGTCCTGTCATTCGCATGTATAAGTTTTTCTTTATTTTGTTTGGTCATTTTTCTTGATTTAAAAAAAAAAAGTGTTATAAATCAATATATATAGCATTATAAAAAAATGTTTTGTGCTTTTTAATAGTTTCATTAGTATTTTTGTTGTAATTTGTTATCATTTTGTTTGCTTAATTTGTTGCTTATTTTTTTTCTTAATTTTATTTGCTCATATATATATATATATATATATATATATATATATATATATATATTTTTTTTTTTTTAGTACTTACTTACTTTAGTTGCTGAAATCCAGAACTGATGTGGCCGAATCACTGTCAGTGAACTGAACTCAATGATCCGGTCACAGTAGTTCTTGAATTTATTATTTATGTATGTATGTATGTATTTATTTACAATTCCTTTTGTTTTTTACAGAAAAAAGAAAACAGCATACAGGTTTGGACATGAGGATGAGTAAATTTTGGGTGCACGATTCACATCATATAATTATATATTTTTCTATTTAATGCAGATTTCAAACCCAGTTCACATTCATTGTGGCTGAGCTGTGGTTGGGTTACCAAAAGAGTATTAAATTGACATCATGTGTACACTGTGAACATTCAAAAAATAATGTTAGCATTTTTCCTGCTGTAATCGAGCATATATTAAACCATCTATTAAAATCAAGCAGTGAAGCTACACATCTTACAGTCAGTCGCCTAAATTAGGTCTGCCATTTTGCATGGTACTGAGAGGATTTCTTCTGCACCAATGGACACATAGGATCAGTCTTGTCAGCCACCACACCCTCGTACCCATCTCATCTTCTCCTCCTATATTTTTCTAGCTCATCCTTCCCTGCATCTGTCGTCCTCTCACCTCTTATTCACACACTTTCGTCTCCATCACTCTGCATATTTTTCACTTTACTCACTAATTTACTCTCCTGTCTGTCAATGCCTCTCCTCTCCTCACCTCACCTCGCCTCTCCCTCGCTTGCCGTTTCTCTGTTTATCTCTTTTTCTCTAACACCTCACCAGCACCAACACTTTCTATTAATTAAGTCCTGAGGGGAGGGGAACACTTCCTGTCAGACACTTTGTACATCTGTTTGTCCTACCAAAACCACGTATGCTGAAAATAACTGAAGTAAAAATATACAAAGGTGCCAAAATAAAGTGCAGCTTCCCCAAAAGCAAAAAATATTCTTGCTGGGGAAAGCCTTTATAGAAGGCTTTATAGAAACACCAACATTGCAATATTATGGTGACTACATCTTAGAATATAGCAGAATATCTAAATAGGACGAGTGAATAATTCAGGCACAGCAAGTACTGGTAAAATAAGACCTGAAGTGTATCTATAAGTTTATTTACAGCACCAGTGAACCCTTCACAATACAGTCAAGAAGTGCTACAGAAGTCAAACTTGTATGTCTATTCTAATGTATAAAGCTAATATAGTCATACAAAAGTCTTATAAATGTAATTTTTGTATTACTGCTTTAACTTACTGTATAACTGTTTTAACCATTTTCAACCAAATTATTAGGGAGCCTCCAAAGGGACACAGTGATGGGGGGAAAAGAGATGAGGAGAAAAATTACAATTCAAAGCATTTGCACTCACAAAACTATTGCATTTTCTTGCAAAAAGTAGTGAATGTAAAACTGTAGAAATATCTGCAAATGCAACATTTCTTGGGAGATTGCAATACTTTTGTAAGAGAACACAAACAAGCATTGAATTGTCCCTCCTATTTCATATTTTTATTTTGCCATCATCACGTTTCCTTTTATATATATTATTTACTAATTTTTTATTATCACAATCACCAGACAATTACACCAGCTAGACATATTTGACTTTAAGCCCAACAAAACAATTGTATCAAAATGTTAGATCCTGTCATAAAATATCAGTTTTATCTGCATAGTTGTCTAATACCCAAAACCAAGTCTTATCTGGTACCCAAAACAGTCTTCTATCAGCCAAGACGTTGACTGAGTAAAGCCAGTAAAGAGCAGAAGCAGGAGACAAAGTAATAATGATTAAAAATGAGCAGAGTTTATTCAATAATTTCAATTTCACTACTCAGACTTCATCTGACCAGCACAAATCCAATAACACACTTTCTCTGAATTCGTTCATTGAACAAACATTCATCATGAAACGTGTATTCGGTCATTTTACAGTATGACTGAATGATTTAATAGATCTAGACAAAAAAAATTGCATCTTGTCATTGACTCTATATATTTGGACTGCTGCCAGAATGTATTATGCAAATCTCATTGTCTAAACCTAAGACAGGACAAACGGACTTATCTATTGCAGACTTATCTTGCTGAAGGCGAAAAGCAAACAGTAAATGATGAACATTTGGGTTGACCATGAACAGGCACCTGCACAGGACTGGCCAATGCAGACAATCTCCATCTCCAGACTTCCTCTGACCCCTGAGGAGGGAAAGAAATGCCCTTATCACAGGGCCTGACCCCAGTCCCGGTCACAGTCAGATAGGAGCTCCCCAGAGAAATGCCTCCATGCTCCTGAGGAAACAAACATGCTGCCTATCACAACAGTGGGGCCAGATGATGGCCCCAGGTCCCCTGATCTCATTTGGCCTAGTAAAAACCCACGCTGCTGGTGTGACTCTATCCTATATTAGGCTAATAACCTCAAGATGACCTTGCAGTAGGATGCCCCTTAAGGTTCATGCACAAATCTTCCCAGTGTGCATCCAGCTGGTCTTGATCTTGCTGACCCACACTCACCTCAGTGAAAAGCACTGGCTCATTTACATTCTTCAGTATAGAGAGAGAGGGAGAGACGAGGAGCACGGCACAAAGGCTCTGTTCCAAAACATTCTACACAAAATCTACTGCATATGCCAACACAATATCATGGCAGTTTGTAACCATTTTATCTTTTGGCAAATTGGTGACTAATTCATATGGATTTGCATTACTTTTTGAGTGATCTGCTGATGGCCCACTGACGGTTATGGTTAGTGGTGGACCTTGATTTTTCTTCTAAAAATAATTTTCCTACAATTCACATTGTAAACATTTATCCAAAATTGCCGCATTGTCAAATAGTTACGTTTTTCTGGGTCTTCTGGGTTGCATATACTGTACATTACCATTTACTTTCTAAAGTACACTGTAAAAAAAAATGCTGTAAAATTTACAGTAAAAAAAATGGCAGCTGTGGTTGCCAGAATTCTACCGTAAAATATACGGTGGCAACATTTTAGGTTTTTACGGGTTTAACTTAAATTTACAGTTAAATACCGTAATTTCATTAAGTGATATAATGTAAATATACCAACCTATTGAAGTACTGAAATCTGTTTTGTACCTTTGAAATACACTGATAACCACCAAATGCAGAAAGTGATGAGAAAGTCACATGATGAACCAAAGCCCATTACAGGCAGCTTTTAAATAATAACATAGAAGGTGCACAGTGTCATTCACACAAGCACTAAACACCATCATGGTGAGACTCATTAAACTGAAATATGCAATACACATTAATTTAACAACATTAGATGTAACATACAACCCTAATAAACATAACTGATAAGAAAAAACTAAGAAGAAACCTAGTTATTTCAAAGAAAAAAACATCAAATTCAAACAAAATTTTAAATGCAACGCAGGGAATTCTGGGAACGTCAATTTACGTTTTTCCCTGTAAATTTTACATTCTTTTTCACTTCCAAAAGCGGTATTTCACCGTAAAATTACCATTAACCATTTAACAGGTTTTTACCATAGCTTTTTCAGTTTTTTACCGTTAAAATCACGGTCATTTTTTACAGTGAGCATGCTAACTGTCATATAACTTAATAGGTCACTGTTTTGAAACACTCTACATAGGAAGCAAAACCGTTGAGCTCAAAAGTGTTTGGCTTAGAATGTTGCTAAGCTAACAACGTCATACTCTAATAAGCATAAATATTCATTATTCTTTAACATTGATATTTATTTAAAGTATAGTGAACATTTCTCATTCTTAGCATTGCTCGTCTGTCATTCTTCACTCTTCTCAATGAATTATGAGATTGCTTTTTCACAAAGTTGCAGTGTTAGAAGCCAAAATTGGCTACGGAATCTTAAGGATTGTTCTCACAGGATGTGTTCTTGTGATCAGTCTGCTACCGTTTAAATAATCAGTGTATATGAACATGTCCTAGACTAGCATCTCATGAGAAAACATAATTATTTCAGGAGGTGGTTATTTTTCTATGAATTCACACAATGTGGTTTGTAAGGAAACATATAATCTTTAGAAAAAAAGTAATAATTAAAGGGATAGTTCACCCAAAAATGAAAATTACCTCATGATTTACTTACCCTCAAGCCATCCTAGGTGAATATAACTTTCTTATTTCAGACGAATACAATCAGAGTTACATTCAAAAATGTCCTGCCTCTTCCAAGCTTTATAATAGCAGTGAATGGGTGTTGATATTTAACAGTCCAATAGAAGTCCAAAAATAGAAGTTCGTCCATCATAAAAAAGTAATCCACACAGTTCTTGGGGGCTTATAAAGGCCTCCTGAAGCGAATCAATGTGTTTTTATGAGAAAAATATCCATATTTTAAACTTTATAAACCATAATCTCTAGCTTCCGTTAACTGTCGTATGTGAGCTCATGAGAGAATGGCGTTCCAGAAGATGAGGTAGGACGTAGACTTACCAATGCACCGATTCACTTCTTAAACCACCGGACCCGTGTGGACAACTTTTATATGATGGATGGACTATTATTTGACTTCTATTAGACTATTGAATATTAACACCCATTCACTGCCATTATAAATCTTGGAAGAGCAAGACATTTTTTAATATAACTCCGATTGTATTTGTCTGAAAGAAGAAAGTCATATACACATAGGATGGCTGGAAGGTGATTAAATCATGGGGCAATTTTTATTTTTAGGTGAACTACCCCTTTAAGATCCACCTCTAAACCTAAAACACCAGTAGGGCATAAACAGAACATATACAAACGAGATGAGAATGTATGAATACTTACAAATTAACCACTAATTTACAAAAACGTTTAATATTTCTGAATTGCCTTGAGCGTGTGTTGACTACATCTCACTGTTTTTTAACCATCTCACATCATGAGCAACACTTTTGGCAACTTTGTGACATTAAAGAAGTTTGACTTCCAGAAAATTGTATCTATGTTTTGTTCCATTCTTTTCCATTTTGAGCTCCAAAATGAGTGCATGAACGGCCGCTTAGAAATTAGCATAATTATGCTGCTTACCTTTTGGAACAGCTAGAGCACACCTATGATACCTTAAAATGCAACCTACATAGCATTTTGGAACAGTGCCAAAGTAATCATACTGTTAATTAATGTCTTATTAATCCAGACCTTCTCTATTCTTCTCTCTGGATGCAGGAAAACATACAATAGGTTGGGCTCAATGAGTTTAATGACGTAGACATTTTAAAGACAATGATAGGCATACAGAGTAAGATTTACAACTGCTGGTCATTTTTACATACACTTTGTTATATATAAACTATATATATATATATATATATATATATATATATATATATATATATATATATATATATATATATATATATATATATATATATATATATATATATATATATATATATATATATATATGTATATATATATATATTATTTTTTTTTTTATATATATATTTTTTTTTTTCGTCCATTAGCTATTATCACTGGATATATCATATCTGAAAGTGGCCACTAAATTCTGTAAAACTTGCTAAAACTTGCTTTTGTATGTCAAATTGCTATTGTTGCTCCTTACACCTCAACAGGCCACCAGTGACCCTCCTGAACTAACAGCAGGTCTCCTTGGGATCCTTGGGATTTATCCCTGTGTCTGTGATCAAGGTTGGAGCACGACAATATCTCAGAAAAACGAGGATAAAAACATAGAGAAGAAGGTCCTTCAGTCCAAAACCATAGACTTTTTTCTTGAAAATGTAAAGTCTACTTTCAGATTATGCATCATGGTATTGAGCATACATGTAGGTTGTGCATGAAATACCACCTAAATAATATCCTTGAGAACCCTTCTGCCAAGTTAATGAATAATTAATTGATAGATAAAAAGTGTATGTAGGTGACATTGGCTCTCACTTTGTCCAGTTGTTTAAGCACTCTGACATTGGGTTGGCTCTGCTGATGTGCAGAGGCTGTGTGGCCGATCTGTTGTTGTTTTTGAGGCCGGTGCGGATTGGGAGGGCCGGCTGTCAAGGGAGACGACCCGGCCACACCAAGGGAGCACCTGCTCTGTTGCCGGGGAAACAGCAGGTGTGGGCTGGAAGGCGGGGGTTGAGCGGGGAGGGCGGTTGGAGATCAGAGTCTCCAGAGAGCCTCTCGGAATGTGGAAGTGAGGGACGTGAGAAAACTACAAACGTCCTGACGGCATCAGTGGCAAGCGGGCCTCCACATCAGGGCCAGCGGACAGTCACTTCTCAAGCACTGCAGCGCTGATAACAAACCACTTATGATGAGGCTTTGGCTTAGAAAGTGTGAAAATGTAATTCCAAACATCAAAAACTTCAAATGTCCCACAGATTAATTACAATATCCAATCAAAATGGTTTCCTATATGGGAAAATTAAACATTTATTTGTTATTTATATTTATTTACTTAGCAGACACTTTTATCCAAAGCAAATAATAAAAGCATGCAGGATTACCAACAAATTACAAATGAATACTGAAATATTAAGTTGAAACATGTGTACAAAACAGTAAAAAAAACAAAAAAAAAAAAACATTTGGTAACACTTTAGTATGGGGACCAATTCCCACTATTAACTCATTGCTTATTAGCATGACTATTATTAACATGTTGGCTGTTCAACAGAACTTAGAAAGCACATATTCTGGTAACACTTTATAATAACTGAATCATTAGGTAAGCATTAGTAAATAGTCAGTTCATCCTTTATAAAGCATTGTCCCAACATTAATAGTCATTAGTAAGCAGTTTGTAAATACAGCTATAAATGCCTTGTTCTTGATTTATAAGCATATCTATTACAAATGAGATTTAAAGGCTCAGTTATCTTCCAAACAGAAAAAAAAAAATAAACAAACACAACACAGAGGGATACAGAACTCAAAAATATTTATTTCAAGATCAAAAAAAAAAAGATGAAACTGTCCAACTGTACACTTTAATTTTTCTTTTTAGTTGTACAGTTGTACAGTTTCATTTTTGCATCTTGAAAAAATATTTCTGTGTTCTGTATCTCTCGGTGTTGTGTTTGTTTAACTTGTCTGTTTGGAAGATAAATTAGCGTTTAAATCTGCTTTGTAAATGCTTTACAAGGTATGAATAGTCCTCACTTTAGATGAGCTCACACAAATAGATGGCTGGCAACTTCTAAATGTTTTATAACTACCTGACTTAATCATGAAATACAGCAGGAATATGTGTTAATAAAGCATTTATTAACACACTGAGCAACTATTATCATGTGTCTAAATAATAAGATTTATAAATGTACATTTAAATAGTTTATTAATCATTTACTTACACTTTCTAAATGATCTTATGAACCACTGACAACTCCTAAATAACTGGTTTGCAAATAACGTAATAATTTAGAAATGATAAATTGATCATTAATAAAGTATGAAAATACAATTAAACATTCTAGATATGCTCAATAACAAAACATTTATAGCTGTTTTATAAACTGCTTACTAATGCCTATTAATGTTGGAACAATGCTTTATAAATAATGAATTGACTATTTACTAATGATTAACTAATGATTCATAGTGTGCAGTTATTATAAAGTGTTACCCATATTCTGCATGACTACATTCTACATCCCTAATCCTAAACGTAACAACTTCCCTACTAACTATTAATAAGCAGCAAATTAGGTATTTATTGAGGAAAAAAGTCATATAGTTAATGGTTTGTTAATAGCGAGAATTGGAGAAGTGTGGCCAAGCATTTATTTTATATATTTACATATTTCATTTACATGTATTTTTAATTTTTTATTTAAAAAGTACTTTTAAATATTTTGTTGAAAAATCAAGTAACTAAAATTAAATCTGAAAACTATTCACTTTTCTCTATTTTTAGTGTTTTATGCCGCACTTATGCTTTTTTTTTATCAAAGGTACAGTAAAAGCACAATATTGAGAAATATAATTTCATTTTTTATGTTTATACATAAAATGTAATTTATTGATGTGATGGCTGAATTTTCAGCATTATTACTCCAGTCTTCAGTGTCACATGATCTTTCTGAAATCATTCTAATATGCTGATTTGATACTCATAAAATATTTATTATCAGTGTTGAAAACAGATTTGCTACTTGAAAATATGGTAACACTTTATTTCGATAGTCCACTTTAGATAATCTACTAGCAGTAAGTAACTTTGCAACGACATGTCAGCTAGCAGTCATTAGAGTATTAGTAGACTGTCTTTATTTTGATGGGTCCACAACATACAATGAGAATCTTTGCAAGTATATGTCAACTTATTCTACTAAGCCTAAACCTACGCGAACAGTCTACTCTGAGAGTTAGTAGACTTGTAGTTGCAAATTAATGAGAATTAGTTTACATGTAGTTGCAAAGTTACTTATAGTTAGTAGAATGTCTAAAGTGGACTATGAAAATAAAGTGTAACCGAAAATGTGATACTTTTTTTTTTTTTTCAGGATTCCTTGATAAATATTAATCTCAAAAGAAAAGCATTTATTTCAAACACAAATCTTTTGTAGCGTTATAAATGTCTTTACTGTCACTTTTGACCAATTTAAAGCATCCTTGCTAAATAAAAGCATTAAAAAGTCACAGTGACTTGGGGTTAATGTTTTGTTGCAAATCCAATGATGTTAAACAGCATCATTCAGCAGTTAATTCATAAAAATGATAATCAAATGTAGTTTACATTTCAGCCATTTGAGTGATTTTAAATCCATTTAAAACACATAAATTATGGTGGTAAATATTAGCCGACCAGATACTGAATCGCAGAGCATTTTAACATTTGATGGAAAATGTAAACGTTTCTGGGCAAACTCCCAGATGGATAAAGAGGGGGAAGAGGGGTGAAAACGAAACATACAAGGGTGATATGTGAAGCTGTTAAAACTATTTTTTTAGGGCGACTGTAAAACAGAACCATTTTACCACAGAATAACAGATTGTATTTCTGGATTTTTACTCTGTGTGTGAAAATGTTTCAGTGCGGCTGACATTTCTCAGACGGTTCTGCTCTGAATCATTGTGTAGACCTTCTTAGCTGCATTTGGACGATTCTCAGTGTGGTTAAATATACCTGACACATGCATAAAAGAATCACCTCCGAGTAAAGCAGGGGGAAAAATGAATCTATTACACAGCTATATTTAGCACTGATAACACACAGAATAATGGAATCGGGGAGAAGATTCATTACGAAACACATTATGATTTAATCAAACTGCACAAAATTCTATTCATTACTCTCTGACAAAAGGCTCATTTATTCCTACTGTCTTGTTAGCTGGCAGGCACCGCGTAAGTGCTTCCGCAAGAGAGGTGATCTGACTGAACACCAACTTCCTCTGCGAAGCCGTGAAGGTGAAATTCATAGCTGCATATGATAATGACTTCTGACCAAGGCTGTTCATCTTTGACACTATGCAAAGGTTCTTTCTTTTTACCCCTGTCAAATCTAAGGGGTATATCGACTATTTTTTACAGTATTCTGATTTGTGAGGTTCGAGTGTATTTTGAATAAGTATCGTGCATTTTGTTGCTCTCATTTATAAATGCAGCATTTCTGCCTTCTCAAGTTCTCAGGCTTCATTTGAAATGCGGTTTTCATTTGAGAAGGTGGATAATAATACTGACAAAGGAAGGAAACATTCAGACAAGGGACTTAATGTGCTACCTTAAGTCCATGTTAGCAGTGTTTACACTAAAGCATCTGGGTCTCTCTTCAGTATAGTATAGCGGCTCGGGTTCCGACTCGCTCCTGCCCGTTTGCCACAGGTTGTCCAGGAGAGGGCACTGACTGGCACAGTGAGGATCCTGCTCTCATTCCAGTTCTTCTACTTACTGGCAGGCTCACACACACCTCAGTGCGAGCAGTTTGAAAGGAAATGTAAGTAAAACTCTACAATGGTGAAACAATACGTTTTGCACTGAGTAATCTTCCAGAAGTCTTCCAAAAGTCAAATTACTTTTATTTGAGTGTGTCTGTGAAAAGATCCCATTACACATTTAACCCTCATGTTTGGACTAAAACTTACTGACTTTCACAACCTTTTTTTTTTTGACAATTTTTTTCCCACCTTGACAAACGTGTGGTGTTCCCAGTCAGAAATGAAAAAAAAAAAGAGAAAAAATCTAAATCAGTCAAAAATTGCTAATAAATTTCTCATTATACTATATTATTACCAAATATTGAACTCGTTTTTTGTATTTCTTTTTGGAACTGATTGTATGTAGGCTTCATTTATCTGAGCTTATGTATAGCAGTTTTTGGGTGAACATTGCCACAATAATTTATTTATTTATTTATTTATTTACATACTTACTTACTTATTCATTCATTCACTCAAGTTGACAAAACGTTTGAATCCAAGTTTTAGTGATAATGTAGTGTAATATATATATATATATATATATATATATATATATATATATATATATATATTTTTTTTTTTTTTTTTTTTTTTTTTTCTTTTTTTTTTCTTTTTTTTTCTTTAACCAGGAACACCAAATTAGGTAAAGGATTTCAGCACAACACAAGGGTTAAGTACCAGTAATATTAATAAACATGTAATTACAGTGTTATGATTACAGTTAGTTGTAATTATGCATAATTGATTGTTGTAATATGTAACAGGGACACTGTAAAGTTGCCCTCTTTCTTGTAGTGATCACATCTGTCAAGCTCTAGAAATATATTTTGCTCTAGAAATATATTTCATCTTAATATATTTTTCATATTCAAACCTGCAAACTTACAGTTTATATCAGCGTCATACAATGGCTTCAGAAAAGATGGAATATAGTAGTGCACGTCAAACAAACTACTTGTCTTTTCAGGTTGATGGTCACTATGTACTGTTGCTGTTGATCCGTAAAGTTTTGTATAAAAATGAAAAATATCAGGATATGGGCCTAAAAAGACATGAAGCTGAATAAATAAAGGCAAGGTTTTCATTTCAGAGCAAACTATTCCTGTAAACTATGAATAAAACTAACTTGGCTCTGAGCAAAGCTAATGTTTTCCCATTATCTTTGAAATACGCTGGAAGACACAGTATAAATGTTCCCGTACATGTTCACTAATAAACTTCTGCAACATCCATTAATTCACAACTTGAGCTTTAGCCAAAGCAAATTTGCTTTCGCTTAAATATCACATGCAGGAAACATACGGGAAAGAGTTAAAGCAGGTCTGCATCGAGGACAATGATAAAAGTGATCGTGCCTAACTAAGTTTTAGTTTTGGGCCCCTGCAGTGTGTGCCCAGAACTATTTCACCTACTTCCTGAGGTACCCGTACATGGATGGTTATGTCAGGAACCGGACCATTAGGTCGCCAAACTGTGGTAAGCTTCTGTGGGAGTGTTTTTAAGAAAACTCGGGAGGGAATCTTCTAAACTCGAGGTTAACAAGACCCTCGGTGCGATTACCAGACACCCGGGAGCTGCCGCGCACTGCCTCATTCTGATGCACTCTACGGAAAGTAAATAAGATTTAAATAATAATAAATTAGATCATTTAGAAACCTGCCTTCTCCCGTGGACCTGAGAGGCTTGGGGCTAAATATGAGAACAGTCGTACCTTCTCTTTTATGTTAATGTGGTCTCTGCCTGCTCTACAGGCCTGGAGAATGGGAAACACATGTCCAGTCCTGAACAGATGGCACAAATTGCTCTTTCATTCGGTGGACATCGGCTCCCTGAGAAACTGCAGCCAAAGCCGGTCCTTACAATAATAGTTTGAGGGGCTTGTCTGCCCTCAGACACTTAACGGCAAGGAGCCCAACTCACCTTGGGCCTCTGAACGTACTGCAGTCAAAGCGGAGGGGCTGCAGGGGTAATCGTTCACATGCTCCGCTGTGGGCGTCTCTGCAGACACAAGAGGCTCGCAGGAACATGGCACAAGTGTCCTTACTGTACGCCTCACAAAACGAATCATTGTGCGCCTGCTGTTGCTGTTAATGTCATTTTATTGTAAGACTGTTCTGTTACCGCTTGAACATTTGATCAATGCAAAGATCCTTATAGGGTGCACAGCAGTGTTTCCTGGGAGTTGTGTGCATGCTTCCACATACTTTTGATATTGCTCCCAAATGGACCAGAAAGAACTGAACAGACAACAGATAAGTTTGTATCTTTTGAATTTCTGTATTGTTTCCCAAGAATAATTACAATCTGTAAACAAGATCAAATCTGAAGAAAATAATATGAATTTACTTGAAAAGCAAAATATTAGGACTTGTTGGTTACACTTTAGAATAGGGAACACTTATTCACTATTAACTATGACTTTTCCTTCGATCAATTCCTAATTTACTGCTTATTAATAGTCAGTAAGGTAGGCTAGTTGTTAAGTTTAGGTATTGGGTAGGATTAGGGATGTAGAATAAGGTCATGTAGAATAAGGCATTAATATGTGCTTAATTAGTACTAAAAAAATGGGTAATGTTCTAGTAATATGCATGCTAATAAGCAACTAATTAAGAGACCCTAAAATTAAGTGTTACCGGCTTGTTTTTTGTTTTTTTTTTAAGAAAAAATATATAATCAATTATAATATTAATCTTGCTCCAGTGAAACATGTATTAAGCATAAATGTAAAAAAAAAAATAAAAAAAAATAAAAAAAATAAAAAAAGATAGAAAAAAAGTTGTTTTAAATTAAAAATTACAATTTTGTGAGTTTAAATTTAAAACAAGAAAAAAGATAAATAAACATAATTTAGAGAACATATCTTGAATTATAAGTTTATTTTTAATAAACAGCATATTTAAACAACACATACAATGCATTATGATTTTTCAGAGGTTTGAAACTTAAGTTTATCTCGTTTTGTATAAATTGTTTACTTGAAAACAAATAACAAAATACTGTTCTAAAATTTGTTTTACAGTACTTTGACTTTTCAAGGAAAAAGGTATAAAATAAATTAATATCCATATATCCCTAACCAAATGAAACAATGATAATATAAGACTATATATTTAAAATATAATAATAAGGGTAATGCGAGTAAAGTGGGACATTTTTTTTCAATTTTTATATCTAATATGTAGCTATCCTAAACAGAATGGTGTGTGGAGCTGAGCAATTTAGCATAATAATTTAAAACAACATCAATTATGATAAATTATTAGAAGGCACTGTAAAAGTGGAAACACTCTCAAAGGGTCTACCAAAAATATGATAAAGAATCAAATAAAGGAATGAACTGTTCTTCATTAGATGGTTATTAATATTTATAATTCCTTTGTAAAGAATGTCTCAGTGGGGAAATCTGTTTCTACTCAGGTGGCTGACCAGAAATAGGTTTTAGCAAGAACATAAATTTGAGGTAACTTTATTTTATTTTATTTTATTTTATTTTATTTTATTTTATTTTATTTTATTTTATTTTATTTTATTTTATTTTATTTTATTTTATTTTATTTTATTTTATTTTATTTTTTATTTTATTTTGCATCAGTGCTAATATTGTAAGGGTGCAGAATTGTATAATGTACAACTGTCTATAAAATGTTTCAAAATGCTTAGTTGCTTTAGTGACTTCCTTTACATTAACAGTGCAATATAAATAAGAGCAGGGATAAAATAAAGCTAATTTGACAAGAGTTTTACTTTTGTATTAAATCATGAGAACGTTTTAGTGCAGTGTGCATCCAAACTCATAAATACTCATGAGAAAGAGCCTGCATGTGAATGCTCTAAATAAAAGTGCTTTCACCTAGTGAAGTAATGTGTTTAAATCAGACCTACAAGACTGTCCCATTTGTCTATTGGAATGCTTTATGAGCAGGCTTTTGGAAGTGATTGTGTTAGACACTTCGATTTGTGAGGTACTTGTCTATTACTAACAATCATTCCCAGATGTGTTATTTTAATTAAATGTATAGATTAGTTTAATTGTTTCATATACTGCCTGAGCTGCCTGTTATTTATCTTGCCCACCCAGCACAGTTCAGTTCACTCACTGTAATTAAAAGATTCCCTGGAAAATATCCAGACTTAAACGGTTGGGTTTGCAGGAGAATGGCAGCTGTACGGCACTCTCTTAATTCCCACAATACTTGGGTAATCCATTTTGAGGCAATAATTCTTAATTAAAACACTTTTAATGTCTATAATATTTTGTTTTGTTTAGGTCAAAGTTAATTTATTTGAATTCACTGACATTCAAATGTAATTCTAAAATGCATTGGTCTTGAATGCTGATGCATTGCTGTGCAGTAAAGACCTACTAACCCTAGATTACATGTCACTATAGTTCATATCGTCCAGTGGAAATTTCACATTAATTAAGTCTATTAAACTGAATCACTGACATATAACTAAGTACATTACTACACAAATAATGCATGGTTTGCTAAGTTGTAAATAAAGGCTAAAAGGTGTTTACTGTACATCCAGTTAATCATTAATTACTAGCTTATTAATTGCATGAATTCGGATCCTTCAACTTTTTAATAAATTGTAAATAAATTGTGAAAGGCTAATATGTCCTTACTATATGTTAAGTTAAACATTAATTACTAGTGTGTTTATGCTTAACTAATGCATCATTCTGGACACTTAAAATAAGGTGTTACCAATGTTTTTTTTTTTTTTTTTTATAGTGAAAATTCGTACACTTAATATTTTATTGTACAACAACTATTCTAAAAACAATAAGTTACTTGAGGCTGTCATACTGTTCATTGTAAATATAGTCATAGCTAAAGACGTTGAACTAACATTGCTAACATTGACAATATATTCACATCTTCGTCTACCATACTGTTTAAAATAGAAATATAGGTTTCACCACAATTTTTGATGCAACGTTTTCCCACCAAGGTGGTCTATATAGGTAAAACTGATTATTAACATTCCCAATCAACCCCAATAGTAATTGATGGGTTGGTGTAGAACCCACCAAAAATATTTAATTTGAAAACAATTTGAAAAGCCATTTTCACTCATGGGCACTCATGGTGTGTGTGTGTGTGTGTGTGTGTGTGTGTATATATATATATATATATATATATATATGACTAATAACTCTGAGGCTGCAGTAAAAAGAATAGCACCACAACAACACTGATTCAGTGTTAGCACCACAAGCAGGCCCAAAGAGGCCTTGCCCAGCCATTTCAGTCTCTGTGCCCCAATCTTACTGATTTCTACCATTCCCCTTGGTGATCACGATTTCTAGAACCTCAACACCCAAACGTGATTTCTACCAAGGGGACACCACTCCAGAACACGCGACTGAAGCCCCGTCTAAAAACATAAATGTCCACCCTATTTGTATGGGCTGGCGCCAACTCTGCACTGATTTCAGCACTTCAAAATCACAGTCCCAAACCCTTCACTAGTGACTATCCTGAGCTGTGATGTCAGAGGCAATAGACAAGGGGGGGGGGGGGGGGGGGGGGGGCATAAACATCAAACAAGAAGGTTGTTGTGGTTATGATATCAACCAGTGGTGGCTAAAAGAATCACACCAACCATTCGAACTTTGGTTTCCCTCTTACTATATTGCATAAGTCACTTCTGAATGACAACTGCAAGGCAGTCAGTGAGTGTTGTTTACTTAACGCCTGACAGATCTTGAGCACGGCCTGATCTTTCCTCCAGAGGCTGAAATCATATCTAATTGTGAGAACTGCAGTGGGATACACTTTTTAGCTACTACATATGTAACCCATTTCCACCTCAAACAAACTCATGATATGGGAAATGCATAACTTATTCTTGGCTCATATTTCCTTTCTAAGTGAAATCATAACAAAATAGCCGAACATGCTAATTGGGTAGTATTTCACCCACAATACCACCCAGAGCTATTAGATGTTTTTGTTCACAGAGGCGAATCAAGTAAGACGTTTCTCCTGACTTAGAACTCTTCAGAGACTGAAATGAGAATGATGAAAAGTTTGGCCAAAGGCTGAACAGGACAGGGCTTTTGAGAGGTTTAAGGCTCGATTGTATGTCTCATATTCATTTCCTTTCTCTCTTCAAGCCCATGTGTCACACTGGGTTTTTTTCAGAGAGCCTTGTTAGCAGTAATTAACAGCAGTGGGTTCTATTGTACACCCAAGTAATTTCCCCTACTAAATACCACTGCGGCTGCCTTGAGCTTTTCATTCCAGCCCATGCCTTCCAAAAGCTCCCTTAAGTTAGTGAATTTTCCCATGATAGCGCTGTGGGTTGTGGCAGGATGGGGCTGGGGCAATACACAGCGTGTCAACGTGGGGCTGAACCACAGGGTCAGGCCCAACCAAAGGCTTTCACAAACAGGGGCCTGAACTCTATTACAAATGCAAATCCAAGCTCTAAGTAAGGATTGTTTCAAGGGTACAATGGAGCTAGAGGACTTACCAAGCCCTTCTCCAAAGGTCCCTCCTCTCTCTCGCTCTTGCTCTCTCTTTCTCGCACCTTAGGATTCCCTCCTTCGCCAACTCATAGGTCTCTTTTTGTGTGTCTTACCAAAATTCTGCAGCTTGTTTAAACTCCCCCCATTGTTCCGGCACTTTCGCTGATTTCATTCCCTGCCAGCATCCGACAATAGCCTTATATGAACAACTTTGTTACTGCCTTTGTCTGTATATCAGAGTAATGTTGCACCATTTTGGTCCTGGTTGGAAGAATTAAACCCTTACGGCACACATTGCCAAATGAATTGTGGGATTTACATCTCATTTCGCTCATTTTAAAAAAAATAAAAAAAAACAACTTGTGATACTGAATGCATTGTGTTACAAAAGCTGCTGTGAAAAATAGGAGCCAATTTAGATGCACAGTAACAGCTTAATATAGCACACCGGATACAGCCATTTCATCTTCAAAAAGGGAAGCATTTAGTCCTATGCTCACAGCTTTAATTAGAGGTGGTTCCCTTAGTTATTTAGCATACACACAAAAGCCCTGCTAGCTGACCTACAAAATGGTGGTCAAGGCATGTATTATTTGTCTAATGAAAGAAGTGAATGTCCTCTAAAGGGGTGGGTGAAGAGTTCAACAGGCTTGGTAGTCAAGGGCTAAGATAGTTGTGTTTGGACATGTCTCTATTGAGCTGCATGGTACGCCTCAGTGCCTATGAACTGGACAGATGCCCATAGATCTCTATTCTAAACAGATCACCACCAATGCACCTCAACAAGAGCCCGTTAATTCAATCTCTAGTGCATTTAAAGGCATAAAAGCAAAGCTTTCCAAAAGGTCACCCTCAAGCAATTTTAGAGGAGCTACAAGTGAAGTTCGAGAACCTAATGCAGTGATCTTAAAGGATCATCATCATAACCTCTCGATGTGACATCACCAAAGAAAATGTGAAAGCAAATTCATGCCACATAGTTGCGCAATTTAGAGCCACAGGTTGAAGGGGGCCTTAGAGCTGATCCTCTGGGTTAGGTCCTGCTCTCCACACTTTCAGGATTCAATGAATGTGTTCTACAGCTCTCTTTTTTAAGGACTACAAAGCACAGGGGTATCAATGAGCCTGAGCTTTGGGGAGGCCAGGCCTGTTGAGATCCTTACAGGCAGGGCAGGATCAGCTATGTCTTTTTAATGATCGCGCTTGAGCACACACAAGCCGCCCACTGTCTACTTACTACTGAACCGTCACCTCCAGACCTCCATCTTAATTTAGCTAATGAACTAGCACTTCAAAACTTAGCACCCTCCTTTTCTAGCACACTCCCATCTGCTGAAACCTTCACAAACCTCAAGACCAAGACTCATGGCATCGTTTGTTTTTGTCAAACGCAAATTGGTTTGAGATTCTCTGGGGTCCAGTTTGTGCCACATGCAGCTTTGTTTTTTCTCTTCTCTTTCCTCACATTGAAAATAGGGCCAGTCCCAAGAGACGGTATATGGGCTGGGCTGGGCTGGACTAACTATTGTGCTTAGTCACACCAAGGGTCAGGTTATCAGTCTTACCTCTTACTGTTTCCCAAAGAGATTGGTGGCTTCATGAAGACAGAAACTCTGCTGAAACACTCAGACTGTACAGCCTTATAAAGACCTCAGAATTTGAGAAGAAAGTTGAACACTGAACATTATTTACAATGAGTCTTAAGCCCAAAGTACACATACGTTTGAATGGTAAAACAGCTGAAGTGTAAAAGGGACTATTTGAGATTTGTTTTGTTTTCTGTGGGATTCCTTCCTTTAAAATGAACTATTTTCAGTGAATTAAACACTGGAGAAATGGCAGTTATTTTCCAATTATTTTGCACTTACTGTGTAGCACCAGTGACCCTTGATTATGCAAATTTTATGGAGTTGTAAATGTTGGGCAGTTTGTTTAGGCCGAGCACATTCCAGTGTTTAACCCCCATTTAATGGTCTATTATGACTACAGAACTCCACACCAAGAGTCCAGGGTCTTTTTCTGCATGACCAACCCTATATCCTGATATAAATCTGTTTGTAATTTGGGTCGCCCCAAGCAGCAGAAGTGATTTTGCGTTTTGTGGCCTTTTATTCTACTGAGCAATAGCTATAACTAATGGAAGGCTGCCTCTGTGATTAACACAGTCAAATGTGTGTGGCTTGGATTCTGAACATGTTCAACAAGATTCTTCTACTTTTTACAAGACTGTTTTGTTAACACAAGAATTAATATTTAGTGCTAAGACTGTGCCAGCAACTTTCTTTTAGAGGTGTGATATCTTTGTATTATTGGTAGCTATTTACCACAATTTGACTACTAACATATCTAGATATGTGTGAGCTTCTATCACAGAAAATACTGTATTATTACTCCTTCATAATGATAGTTCATAGTGTAGAATTTTTGTTTATAAAGAACAAATACAAATACTGATTTCCCTCATTGAGCACATCAGAACAGTCATGTTACTTTCTCCCTTTTCCCCAAGAGAATGTGATGTCTCATATTGGTTTACCAATAGCCAAACAGCAACACCAGACTTTTCACAAATAGTTCTGGCTGGTTGTAAAGTCCTCTCTGGTCTAGGTTTGAGTTTATAGCATTATTTATCAAGTGGGAAAGATGTTTCCTTTCAGTTTAATATTAAATACTCAGGCTGTATCTTACACTTCATATTGACCATCTTGTGCTATGCTGCAGCTTCAGAAATTTTTTCTTTCTTTTAATCTGTATGGTTTGGGGCATGTATGTTTTTGTCATAAAAAAACGGTCACATATAATGAGGCCAAGTTAGAGTGCGTCTCCGCAACAATAATATAATCCAGTCATAATATTTGTTTGGGCACATAGACATGTAATGGAAGATTTGACTGACAGTTGGAGACCTTAATTTCCTGACAGAAATCAGAGTCAGTATCTCACGGTTTTCAGCAGCTTTTTCAAAAACCTGAACTCTATTGTAAATTTGCACAGAGAAGGCAATCCCATTACTCTCTGCAAATATCTCAGAAAAAAAAAGAAAAGAAAAAATAAATAAAAAACAAGATGATTGTGTTGATAAGAGTGCTTGTTTTGGTCAAATTCAAGGAATTACATATTTAAAATATGTATTATTTCTAATAATTTATACACATAATTCTTTAAAAAAGGACAATTCAGATTAAAATATTTAACCTAATGTTTGTTCTGTGTATTTTATGTGTATAGAAGAATCACATTATTAGCTTAGCAACATGCTAATGACAAACTGACAAGAAATGGGAATCAAGTCTCCCTTGCGGTTAATTTAAGGAACACTAAGGGCCAGATATAGCCTACTAAATCAGTGCAAACCGTCTTTTGGCATTAAATTAGTACTGTCAGGATTGACTAAAGATGCACAGTGAAGAATTAGCACTGAAAAGGTGTGGACAGACGCCCAAAAAAAGGTCTGTGCATTGTCAGTAAATCACTCGCAGAATTTTCCCCTCGCATCGGAGCTTTTATGGAATTGCGGTCTAATGCTAATTTGCCCTGTTTAGTAAATCTGGCCACAATTGTATGGCGCACGGACTTGCTGCCAGAACATCTAAATCAGTTCCCGTTCAGTTAGGAAGTTGTCTATGTAGACAGCAAAGCACTTCACTAGGTTGTGGAAAACAGCCTGTTACTGTTTCATTTAAAGTGTCGCTATTATGGATTTTTGAAAATTACCTTTCATGCAGTGTGTAACAGTGCACCGTGTATAAAGTTATTGTCTCTCAAAGAGTCAAAACTCTGAATCATTGAAACTAGTCGTTTTTAAAACGAATCCCAAGCCGTTTCATGTTGACGTCAACATGAAACATTAGCATATTGCCCGCCCACTTGTTGGTCCTTTTCGCATTGGTCTGAATGAAAATGCAAATTAATTCTTTGCCACTAGGTGCCGCTTTTGGAGCGGTAAAATAGCTGTTTCCCTGGTAATGGCTGTACACAAAGCAGCACTGCGCTCACAAATGCTGCTTTATCAGGCATTATAGGCATGACGAAATGGAAATGAGACCAATAGGACCAATCACCACAGATTAGCATCACGCAAAGGAGGGGTTTGGAAAAATGAATCATTGAGCGAATCATTTGGGAGTCGCTGAGCAAGTAAGGTAAAAATAAGTGCATATTATAAGACAATGGAAGTGTTTTTTGACTTTGCATGTATGTCAGCCTGTTGTTGGGGACTCCCAAAACCAAAATATGAACCTTTCCTTACCCATAATAGGGGCACTTTAATAACATCACATTGTTTTGTTTTGTTTGATTTTTTTTTTTATCTCTAAACACCTCTAAAAAAGTGATGTACTTTACTGGGTGAATCTCGGCAGAGAAGTTCAATGCAGTTTCTATGAACTTGCTTGCCCGCTCACTTTGGCTCAACATACGGCTCTTTATGTGTGAAACACTGTCTGCTATTGTTAGCCTCCAGTTCCCACTGTGGTCTCGCCAGATTGGAGCTCCAAGCTCTGCCTGACAACATGGTGTAAAATCCTATTTGCATTGTATTTGTCCGTGGAATCGTCAAGCCTGTGAGCTGTAGAATCACCCACTACTCCCCTGCCAAGCCCTTCATCTTCATCACCTCTCTCTCTTTCCTTCACACATACACACACTCTTTCTCACTCTTCCTCTCAGTGAGCGTGCCGGCACTCTCACAGACCACCACCCACCGTCCTTAATCAACACTCTGAAGATACTCTCTTCACAAGTGCTCAAATAAGTAATAAAGAAGGCCAGACATCGCAAGTTGATTGCATCACTCAACTTAGCGCTTCAGAAGAGCGCTTCAGCTTGGCTTAGAAGATTTCAGCAGTCTTACATATATAAACTAGTAAATATAAACCTATAGTACAAACCTGTAGGATAAAATAGCATAGTAGTTCTCAAGTTATTTTGCCTGAAGACCTGTATTTTGTATACAGCAGGACATCAAATGGCGAACAAACCAAGTAAACAAAAATGTCCTTAAACTCTATTTTAAAGGTATTAATATGCACACACAGGGACTGGGATCTATCCATTGGTTGTTTACTAGATTAAAGCAGATCTGAATGTGAGCTTGCATTCCGTTGTAAGAAAAGGGTGGGGTTTAAACTGAAAAAAAAAATGATTTGTATTTGACCTTGTGTAGTATTTTAATGGTATTTCTTTTTTGAGAATGAAGGTATCAGACAACCTGTTCATGTTGGTATCTAACTAATGTATAGCTCCTCCCAAATCAAAGATAAAACGGATTAGTTCACTTCCAGAATAAAAATTTACTGATAAATTACTCACCCCCCATGCAAGATGTTCATGTCTTTCTCTCTTCAGTCGAAAATAAATTAAGGTTTTTGAGGAAAATATTTCAGGATTTTTCTCCATTTAGTGGACTTCAACAGGATTCGAAGGTCCAAGTTGCAGTTTCAGTGCAGCTTCAAAGGGCTCTACATGATCCCAGCGGAGGAATAAGGGTCTTATCTAGTGAAACCATCTGTCATTTTCTTTAAAAAAAAAGTATATTCTTTTTAACCACAAATGTTCGTCTTGCACTAGCTCGACCTTATGCATTACGTAGTCACGTTGGAAAGGTCACGCATGATGTAGAAGTACCGTCCAAGTGTTTAGAAATTGAACGTGCAACGAAAGTCAAATGCCCTTTACAAAAAAAGGTAAAACAACAATGTTGGATGATTTCGAAGTTGGAGGAGAAAATGAGATGGAGTTTTTCACCCTACACTAACTTTTTGATCCGAAGTGCACAGACGAATAACTAACTATGCGTGACCTTTCCAACGTGATAATGCAATGCGTGAAGTCGCGCATGCGCACCACAAAGCTAGTTGAGCATTTATGGTTAAAAAGTCTATAATTTTTGGTAACACTTTAGAATAAGGAACACTTATTCACTATTAACTATGACTTTTCCCTCAATAAATTCTTAATTTGCTGCTTATTAATAGTCAGTAAGGTAGTTGTTAAGTTTAGTTATTGGGTAGGATTAGGAATGTAGAATAAGATCATGTAGAATAAGGCATTAATATATGCTTAATTACTACTAATAAATGGCTAATATTCTAGTAATATGCATGCTAATAAGCAACTACTTAAGAGACCCTAAAACAAAGTGTTACCAAACATGTATGTACACAATAAGTGCATTGTACCAAATGATTAATTTAAATGTGCGTACATAGTAGCTAAGGCCACCTAATATAAAGTGGGACCGAAATTTTTATTCTTGAAGTGAACTAATCCTTAAGGCAACATGCATATTCTGTTGTTTGTTTGAACAGACAACTTTGGATGTCAACAATGAAAAATCAAGTTTTTTTTCTCCTTCTAAAGAAAATGATTTAACAGTATGTTTCTGCTTTTTGCATTGTTTTTAACTCTCAAAGTTGTGAGCCAACCAGATGTCATGAAAAAAGGTTGTCTTTTTTACAAGGTGGTGATTTCATAAGATGGGATTTGTATGGAAAAATGAAATTTTTGAAAGAAAAAAAAAAAAGGACCATGAAGGTCCACCTTAAAACTAACGGTCAGTGGCAAAAAAGCAGATTGTACAAAAACATACAAATGAGATTGTGTGATTTTATGCACATTTGCTAGCATCCAATTTGTCAAAAAGTAAAATAGTTATGAATTGCCATGTGAGTTTGTTGTGCCCCACGTTGAGAACCACTGACCTTGTAACCAATTCCAATCCCAATAGAAGAAGTTACCCTTGAACTCTTGTCTGCTAGCCTGCTTGATTGCAGAAAACTATACTGGAGGAACTGAAACACACCCCTTTGAGGTGTCTGACACAGAGGCCAACCTGACGTGATCTTCTTTTATAGTCCCTTGCCTGGGGAAAAGGCTGGGGCAGCCTGCATCACAGACAACTCTTCAGGGATCTGCAGGCAAACAAGCATAAGCCCTTCCCATTTCACAGCATCCTATGTGCTTTACTGAAGCCAAGCTATTACAAATCATGTTTTCCTTCAAGTTTGTGCCCATCAGTCTCAATTCCGAGTTAAACTTTTCAAATTATTCAGTTTTTAATAATAGCTCACTGACTCCAAACATGTGGATTAATTGCACAAGATATGTATTAATATTCATACGCTGGGATCCTGGGGAAATAAAGGCTTATTTATTGAGCACTCAGCATCAAAAAACAACCAAGTGGCACCATTTTTTAACTGTCCCTCTAAAGCTCTGACAGCTGTGTGTGCAAGTGTGCTCCATCTCATGTCTTCATCGGAGTCTCTCTGGAGAAAGAGCAGTTGCCCCCACCCTGGGCTGCCAGTGAAAACAAATCGTCACGGTGATCAGGCTTGCCAGTTCCCCACTGTGGGTGGGGATTGGGATATAATAGGGGTGAGTAATGAAAGGCGACAGAGAATTCGAGTGCTGGGGCCGAGGTGCTCCAGAAACGCCCCGGAGAGCAGGTGCTTGAGGATAATGCTGCTAAAACCCGTGTCCGCAACGCCACACAAGGCATGGGGAACTAATGAGGGGTCGAGCAGATAATTGAGTTGCCGTATTAGTCATTGAATATCAACTAGGACGTCAAGGCTGTTGGGTGCACGGCAAGCTCAGGTCCCTCATATCCAGATGTGTCTCTGTCAGGAAGAGCCATTTTTCACCCATCTCATTACTCTACGTTTACAGCTCCCTGCTCCATGTTTTACGGCGTACAGTAAACCTAGGCATAAACGCACGCTAGCCTTTCTATTAGGCTTTATAGAGGGAGGATCACGCCGACAAGAGTCTTTTATTTACTGCTTTACTTCACCACGTCAAGCTCGGGCTCTGGAGATTCGGAGGACTTTGTTGGGGATTGAGGCAATTCATGTCGTCAACACACCTCTTTTGTTCCTTCTGCCTCCCAATTGTTTTTTCCCTGCTGAATTATGCTTTAATGTTCAGATTACCATCCTCAGATTCATGTTCCTTGTTTGTCTAGCAATGACTCATCATGGAAAGCTGAATCGGGGATAAGGTGTTTAGCTCCTAATGGACTGAGACACAAAATCTATACACAATAACAATGGACAAATGGGGTATGCCTTAAAGGAAAAGTGCACCCAAATATATAAAGAAGCACACTTTGGCATATAGTTTTAAAAATAAAAGGCAGTTAAGTGAACTGTAGAGTATTTTTTGACCTAGTTGCGTACTTACATAATATCAATTATGTGTAATTCCATAATTACTTACATTGTCTTTGAAAAATGGTTAAAATAAAGCATTGCTGAATGCACTGACAAACATTTATAGTAAACTAAAATATACTTTGATGTCAATTCTTCGGAAACTTGTATGCCATGCATTTAATATATTTGTAATTATTACACAGGTAATAACAAATAACATCAAAATAAGTGTACTTACTTTAATTCGTGACATACAATTACTACAGCAAAATTGTTTAAAATGTTTAAAATTACTTACAAAGAGTTCTGTTTAAACGTGCCATTATTTACTCAACCTCATGTCATTCCAACACCTGTAGAAAAATAATAAATCCTCTTCACTCCAATCACAGCAGTTAAAAATAAAGATCCCTTTGGGCTAAACGTGCCTCTTTGACTGTGCCTCATTAGAAAACCACTATAATGGCTTAGGTGGACTTGAAATATAATGCATAAATCAGATGAACTACTTTTGCTTTTTTAGAGCTTTACTGCACCTGTTCCCTTTTTATTATTTGGAAATAAGTGAGAGAGGAACCACATATCTAAGTGGTGTCTTAATGATGCTATATATTTTTAAAAATATTAAGAAAAGTGTTTGTGATCTTAAAAATTGGATTATGCGATGTTTACTGTTGGATTTAACACACCCCCACATAAACTTAAGCAAAGATATGGAGAGACTAAGAAACAGGCACCTGAATCTCCAGCAGATCACAGAAGGAACAGATGGATTGCAGTGATGCTGTGAAAGATGAAGAGTGTGTGCCAGATCCAAGCTGAACACTTTAGCAAACTGTAATCCACAGCTTGTAAAAGGATAGAAGAACTCAGATGATTTCACAGATTTTCCCACCTTAGTCAGTACATTTAGATAACAGTAAATATAACAGCAATGGCAGATCCTGGCAGAGGTGACAGGCAGTCATCTCTGGAGCAGAAGGCCTAAAATGGAAAATGTCCTGCAGGCAGAAAATTACCAGAATCTTTTCTGTTTTTCAGTGGATTTTCCTACAGTTTTAAGTTGCTCTGGTTAAAGGTGTCTTCTAAATGAATGCATGTAATTGTAAATCTCACTGATTAAGTACAACAAAAATTTATATACAAATGACTAGAATTACTAAATAGGTACACTGACAGTTAAAATAAAACAAGTTAATTCCTCAAACATTTGAATTTGAAACCTGAATATTTGACTTTATATCAACAAAATGAAAATATACCACACTAAAGTGGTCAGTGTGATATAATATCACCAAGATCTGAAATATTTTATCCACATTTGAATGATTTTCATACCTGCTGAGAAGGTACAACACAAAACAAAGCCACAGGCATTTTCCCCCGAGGTGTTCACCTGAATTGCAAAATGTCAGTTGCTAAGATTTCATTTACCTCCATTCAGTGAAAAAGACAAATTTAAATGACAATAGATACTGAAATGATACATATATCACCTAAATGCCTCTATGGAATAAGGAATGTTCTGTGCAATAATAATAGTTTCATACTGAAGCGGGGTGACCAGGTTTTTAAAAATATATAAAAAATAAAAAAATAAATAAAAGGAACAGCTAACATAAGCAGATCTTTATAGTATGTAGCCCTTACGTTTCAATTAACAAACTCATTTCTTCCACTGACATACAAGGTGAATTTTTAGGTAAATATCTATATGAATATTATTAGGTCAAATACTCTTTTTCATATAATGTTAGTGAATGATTTTGGGAGCTTGGAAGCTGAAAAATTACAAAAAGCAGCACCATAAATGCATCATTAAATTGGTCCATACACCCACTCACTTATATTCAAGACGACAGCTTTGTGAATGAGGACTGTTCCTTACACTCTTGTAATACAAAACATAACTCCATTGGGATGCACAACATATTGTACACAGTTTAATAAAAATGTACTTATTGCAAATTATAATAGTACAAAGGAGAGCTAGTCTTTCAGATACATCCATTCATTGATGGGCTTTGATGATCAACCATATAGATGTTCTTTCAAATGTAATTTGGCGAAAGCTGAAATAAGAAAAAACGAAAAATAAAGAAGTTTCTGCTTTTCTGGACTGTTCAAGCTTGAGGTAAAACACATTTTGATCTCTTCATTCTTTAAAATTCCCTTTTTTTGTAGTGAAATTCTATAAAAAAAAAAAAAAAATTGAAAAGTGCAGAATTAGCACTGAATTTAGGTAAACCGTCTCTGATCCTAAACATATTAAGGCATTTCACATTTGTTGTTGACCTCAGTAAACCATCTTCCAATATTTGCTTAGGCTGTACAGATGCACAAGCTTTCTTACTTAAACATACTGGCACTATTTACATGTTCACATCTCATTCCTAGTGTATAAATAGCTGATATCTATAAATACAGAATAATCTTCTCTTGATGCTCCTTCTGTACAGTTGGTTAACACATGTACAGTATATGACCTCTGAAATATCAGAGAAAATTCATTGTCTCTGTTATGCAAAGCTTGTCTCATTTAGTTACTCATCAGGATCTGGTCATCTGCTGAGAGAGATGTTCACTCATTTACAGTAAAATTCAAAATTAGTTTCAGAGCGCGATTATGCTCTTGCGGGCATTCAGGCATGGACTTTTTCTACTGTTAACCATCCACACCAACAGTCTAGAGTGCACTCATCTGTAATGCATATTCTGTAGCTAATGCTTATGAATGCACTTTCATTTAGACTTCTGAATGATCCTCAAATATTATTTCAAATTTCACATCAATGGTTTGTTTCAAACCAACAGCATGCATGCAAGCAGAGGTCAGCCGCATCAGATGTGAAATGCATCCTTTGTTGACTTTTCAAAGTGAGTCATGTTGGATACGTTCACGCACGAACAAGCACAATGCCGTCTGAATGAGGACAATGTCTGTCAAAGCCCTGCTCGAGCACGATTGTGTCCTTTTCGTTAAAAGACACACCAATAAAAATCTCTGGTGAGAAAGCTCAACAATCCATCAGCCCATTGGCCAATGGTCCCTCAGGATTCGCAGGCTGCTGGTCTCACAGCTTTATCAATTTGGGGGTGGTCTGAACAAGCCCAACAATTAGTTCACTTGCTTTCTGAAACCAGTGGGAAGACAATGAGAAAGTGGGTGGTTTTGGGGTCATTCTTGGGGTTGTGTAAAAATAATTACAAGTACTTATTGACATCTGCTCTTTTGGAGCACCAATTAGCAACCATGGGAAGAAGTTCTTTATGAAAGGAAACTTAAAAAAAAATGTTTCACATAATTTCACATATTTCATATAAACCTCAAAAATCGTGTTAGAGTTGGTAAGTTTTCTTAACTTTTTTCTTAACTTTTTTGATAAGTTTTATGAATCAGTTAATTTAAAATATGATTCTTTTTTATTCATCATGTTGTATCATCAATAAAAAATCCTCACAAAATGTATGTGGCATTTTTATACATATCAAAATGTTTCAATTAGAAATTTATGAAGGTACAGATAGAAATTATAAACTAAAATAATTATTCCTTGTCTTAATTTAGTGGAAAACTGTGTGGATTATTTTAAATTGAAAACAACAATGGATATTTAGTTAGAAAAAAAAAAACATATAACGCTGATTTTTTTAATATTAATAATTTCAAATAAACATCCAACCAATAATATAATATAATATAATATAATATAATATAATATAATATAATATAATATAATATAATATAATATAATATAATATAATATAATATAATATAATATAATATAATATCTCAGAACAAAAGTTCATTAGGCCAACAACCCTCAAAATTACAGCCCTGAAGTTATAACCACCCCCCCCCCCCCCTCCCCCACCCCCAAGGTACAATTTTGGGTGTATATTGAGTGTATTGGATATTACCAAAGGGTGAATTTTTAGCTTGACCTCACCTCCCTATTTTACAGTTATTAAGTATTTGCAAATCTAAAACAGTTGTTTGTTATTATCACTAAGATGACCAAATCCATTTTAGAATTATACATAAATTAACATTTTTTAAACAAAATGATCTGTTTCACCTCTGCGTAGGTCATGGTTCTCATTTAAACATTGTGCTCTTCGCACCTTCAGCTTGCCTGCCTCTAAATTTATGCAGAACTGCTTCATCTGCTTGTAGACAAGGTCAACATGGTTTTGCGCTGATTAAAACAGGGCAATCACATAGCGAAGACTAATCAAACTTTAAAAGCATAAAATGATAAATTGAAGAAAATAGGTACACCTTCATAAATAACGCCAAACAATCTGCCTAGTAATGAAAGATTTCCTCAGAGATCATTAGGATAAAAAATAAGCCTCTGATAATGTTTGCTAGAGGAGCCCCTCTGCACACACACTCACAATTTTCAGGTCCTTGTCTTTAAGCATCATCTGGGTGGTATAATTTCCCCTGTGCCCTGCATGCTGATATACTTGCATCTCATCAACAGGACTTGACACCGCCTGAGCGAGGAAGATGAAGAGATAATGGTCTTTCAGTGGCTTCCTGGGATTGGCCCAACCAGGAAGAGGCCTGCTGCACCGCTGCAGCTTCTGCCTTTGTTTGTGCTCTTGCTTACAGCAACATCAATTGCGCACTATCGGTGAACCATTGCTAACAGTCCAGGGGCTGTGTTCTTTAAGGAGGCAAGACTCTTTCAGCTCCTGCTGAGGGAGAGCAAGGTTAGATTGAAAGGTAATGAGCCTATTAATTAAAGACCTTTCAAAGGGGACGGCCTGGCATCGTGTCCTCACCCCAGTCCTGGCCTTCTTACAAGGCTTTGGGAGGGTAACAGCAATGACTTCCTGTCCGTCTAAAACACACAGACACACACACACACCATTCTTCTCTCTTTGGCAGGTGTTACTTTAATGCTGTATTAATTTCAACTCATCTTAAACGTGCATGAAATCCGAGGACCATCTATAATCACTGATTATTCAAATGCATGCTTATCAGCATTCCCTCAAAGGAGTGAATAAATTAGACTGACCAAGAAAGAAAGAAAAGCTATGATTCTCTCACTGCTTATTTTGGGGTTATATTGGGATTTGAAAGTCAAATAATCTTTATGAATATTGGTTGTTCATAAGATTCGATGACTTTCAAATCACAAAAGTAGGCAGTGTGCTATTGGAGCCCTATAGCAATTTATTACAGATTACTAGGGGTGATTAATTCTGGCAAAAATCAATGTCCTGTCTTCATGTATATGCTATTGGAAATTTCCTACTTCCCACTTCTGAAGTTGTAATTACACGTTTGTCCAACGTGATCTCACAGAATTCCGAAGTGCTTTGTTGACAGAAAGACTAGGAATCATTGAGCCGGCAGGTTCATTATTCATATTTGGTTTTCTTTGAGAAAGGTTTTCTTTGAGAAACCTTATAAGTCAAAATGTATAAATTATTTAGTCAATATTCAACAAGTTTTGATTAAAATGTACAGCAGTGTCCGGTAAAGTCATTGGCAACCATATAAACATTACTCACACTACTGTATGCATTCACAGCTCTATCTAGATAGATCACATGACTTTTGATGCTTTTGTTACTCAGCGACTATTTTCTGGAGTAGCTGGACAACATTAATGTTGTGCAGTAAACTGTAACTTTCAAATCAATTTCAAAATTACTCAACAGTGAAAACAACATGAACGTGGAGTGTTTTGCATTTACAAACATATTTTAAGCTAACCACACTGTCAATTTGGACACGGTCTGATTTTGTGTTCACATACGTGCCAAAATCTGCTCAAAGACTTACCTAATGTTTCGATTTGGATCAAACAGGAAGGCAGTGATGATCCAGAACATGAGGTAATAAAGGTTAGACAGTCAGGCTCTTGAATCATTGATCAGACAAGGCAACTTGATTTCAGCCAAGTATACAAAAGTGGCTCCATCAATGCCAATGTTCAAGCCGCACGCATCATTGATTTTTATTGAACAGCATCGCAGTGTATTTAAAACAGAGACGCCATGCTACAAATAATCTTTAATGGAGTTTTGACGTGGATGGTGTCTTATTCAATGCATTGCCGGGAAAACAACAAATATATTTTGGGTTGTTTGTAAAGTCAAAGGTTTGTGGTTGGTTTAATGAGTATTTGCGCTTTTAAGGGAGACCAGCCTTTCCAAAATTCTGACTCAATATGCAGAAAGATCCAAGGCAATGTAAATGAAGATTCAACTGGATTGTGTCGGCATGTTCCTTGCATCGGAGACTTAAGTACTTACTTTTGTGCACTTTCCTGCACAATAATATGTACTACAGCTAAAATGGCATGGTTGCTTCAGAAATATGTTTTTATTTTACATTTTCCTTCATTAAAGGTGCAATGTGTAATATGTAGGATGATCTATAGACAGAAATGCAATATAATGTACATAACTACGTTTTCAGAGGAGTATAAGGACCTTACATAATGAACCGTTATGTTTGTATTATCTATACCAGGGGTGTCAAACTTAGTTCCTGGAGGGCCGCAGCCCTGCAGAGTTTTGTTACAACACACAAACCATCTAGTTTTCAAATAAGCCTGAATGACTTAATTAGCTGGATCAGGTGTTTTTAATTAGGGTTGCATATAAACTCTGCAGGGCTCCGGCCCTCCAGGAACTGAGTTTGACACCATTGCCCTATACGGATAAACTGCTCTACAGAGCGCATTTTATCACAATGTTGTTCTTACGAAAAAACACTGACACAATGATGAACAAGTAACTAATATTCGCAATAACATCAGTTTAATTAAGTAAATAATTCCTTAATTTACCATTGTAAAGAAACCTCATTGCTCTCTGCTGTCTCAGACGATGGCATCTTGTCCTGTGTCGGCCATTGTAGCTTCTCTAAAGGGAGGGGTGAGCGGTGGACTGAGCCATTGGTAAAATTGGTAAAATCTACATACTGCACCTGTATACTATTGGCTAGGTTTAGGGTAGGATTTAGTACGGTGGCCCAGTAGTGCACAACACAACAAAATCTCCACAACACAACGGAACCAAGCTACACCACAACGAAATCAGCACGACACGACGGAAACAAGCCACAACACAAAGAAATTAGCACAACATAATGGAAACAAATCACAACACAACGGAAACAAGTGACAACAAAATGAAATTAGCACAACACAACAGAAACAAGACACAACACAACAATATTAGCACAACACAAAGGAAACAAGCCGCAACATAATGGAAAAAAGTCACAACACAACGAAATTAACACAACACAACAGAAACAAGCCACAACAGAATGAAATTAGCACAACACGATGGAAACAAGAACCCAACACAATGGAAACAAGTCGCAACACAACAAAATTAGCACAATACAACGGAAACATGCCGCAAAAACAAGTTGCAACTAGGACTGGGAAAATAAATCGATGCATCGCAAATCGAGAAATGATTCAGCATCGATTCTAAGATTTTCCGAATGCTTTCTCGAATCAATTCTGAGCTTAGTTTTGAACAGCAGATGGTACTGCATGCTTAAGAAACAGCCGTACTCTGCTTGTTTCCAAATCCTTACACACACTTGAACCTAAAATAATCATTCATAAAATTTGTAAAGGTTGAAGCAAATTACAAGGGTGTTCACAGTGGACTGTGTTTACATTAATCTTGCGTCATAAAAGCATTCGTAGCCAAGGTGAAATTACATAACCAAACGCACATGAGCATTTGAGTGTGCAGATAAAAACTAGATTAGAGAGCCATCTGCTGTTAAAATCTGAGCTCAGAATTGATCACAGAGAGAATTGCGGTGCATTCAGAAGATCTCAGAATCGATACATGAATCGATTCTGCACTGATTTATCGTCACAGCCCTAGTTGCAACACAATGGAAACAAGCCACAACACAACGGAAACAAGTAACAACACAGTGACATTAGCACAACTGAGATAAGTGTGACAACCAACTTAACACAATGTTGCCAAATTTATATTCATCTGTTTCAGATTAAACTGAAGGTACTTTTAGAGCCACTCACTGGACATTTCACTTTGAAAATGTTGCGAAACATGTAAGAAGCAATGTGTTATCATTTTGCAGAAATCTCGCTACAGGCACGTTTCTCCAATGAGCCTGGGTTGCTAATGGACTAAATAAAATAGAGCATCTTGTTTTGTTCCTGCAGATGAGTTGTCAGGGAAAACATATTTTACTGCTTAGTGTCCACCTCTTCTCCCTCCAGCAGAGTGCTGACAGCTGTTTCTAAACTTTGATTTGCCTTTCAGTGTCAGTCAGGAAACAATGTGGTGGAAATTCTAGACGTACCCTGGAGTGCCGCCTGAACTTCACTTCCGTTTATTGGTCACCTTATTTGCTTGACTGGCCAGGCCATCTCCCACAAGGCAACAAGCCATTTCCCTGCCCTACTGAACACTTCCCAGGTTTATCGTCAAGCCACAGTGTCTGCCCTTTTTGATTTCATATCACTGTGGCTCATTTAAATAAAAATCCGTGCTGTTTCACTAGTTTCATTTGCTCATTTAAGAATGCCACTTCAATGCCAGCCTGCTCAGCAGTGGAATCAATACTTCCTCTCACACCGCAAAGGCCAGGTTTTGCAAGAGTGATGAATATTAGATAGGACACTAGCTGCCAGCGAGACAGCCCAGAAAAGCTGTTGGCCTCACTTAGCCTAGGCTGCTAAGGTTACAGAAGAACCGTGTGTCAACATGGGCTGTTTTCAGTGACCCCTTCAACCCAACTTGATACTGCAATGTCATTTCAGAGCAAGGCAATTTTCATAGAGCATACTGAAAAACATCAGCTCCAATTTGTCAGCACCCCACAATGGGATTTCAACTGAGCTAAAACGGGTTTTGTTATTGAGAGGTCAAAGTGCATCTCACTGTCTTGTCCTGAGTGTGGTTCCCATAGTGTGTGTGAGAGGGCATGAGCCCGTATCATGTGTCACACATGTACACAAACACATAAATCAAGACCAGGTTGAGGAATTAGACAGATGATTTTACCTTCTATTTGCAACTGCTGAATCCTGGGACCATGACAAATAAGTTGAGACCAATAATACTGGGTCCAGAGTTTAGCTTTGACCCCATAACATTAAATACAAATGAGCAGGAGAAGGCAGAAGACTATCATGGCAAAACCTCATCATTACCACTAACACCAATATTACTCAGGATTTGCAACATCCATAAGTCTTTGAATAGAAACACACAAATCTTAAAACATCTGCAAATATTTAAAAAAAAAAAAATACAAAAAAATACATAGGCAGAAATACCAAGGGGCAATTAAAACTGATAAATAATTACATATTAATTCTGGAAATACCCCATATGATCACATTTTAGTAATTCTTTCTGCATTTCATGTGATGCCTTGCAATTTCTTTTCACTATAATACTTCCTTGAAATCTGCACCCTGTTTGCTACACCTGAAATACATGCAGTCAGAGCACTATTACAGCCAAATTGTGACATTATTTACAGCAGTAAAATTTATTAAAGCCATATCACCTTAGCAAGAATATGTGCAAAGTATGGAAGTAAGGAGTGTCCTAAAACTTGTATGGAGAACTACTAGTATTTACGTTGCTAGTTCAAAAGATTTGTCTTAGCCTTGACAAATTCGAAAAGTTTCATTAGAACTACTGTAAGAACAGGGATTTGACCATTTCCAAGAAGTTACTGAGTAATAAGGATGCAGCACGATTGTGTGATGGTTTTACACACTTCATTAAACAAACAAAAATATATAGAGTAACTTACATTTTAGACACAATATTGACACTTGTACTTTGTTTATGATCCAACAGTGCTGCTTTGTTCCTAAACGAGTCAGCGTTTTTGAACGAACTGAAAAGAATGAGTCAATGACTCAAATTAATTTTGTTTCTGAATGAACCGGTATCTTTGAACGAATCTGTTGGGTGATTGATTTAGCGTCATTGACTCTCATGAAGAAAATCACGTGTTGTTCGAATTAATCTGCATTTTGAATCGACTGAATGAATGTCCCAGTCTTGACAAAGAGACGTCTTTCTTTCTTTCTTTCTTTCTGTTCATTCATTCATTCCATTCTATGAAAGTCAATGGGGACCATCAACTGTTCAGAATATCTTCTTTTGTGTTAAGAATGACATAATTTTAATTTTTGGGTGAAAAAATTCTTTACTGTTAACACAAAGTGTGAAAATTAGGGGGGGGGGGGGCAGACATATCTTTGAACAGTGTCAATGTATAATAAACAAACATCTATTCTGACATTTTCTTAAAAAATAAATAAATAAATAAATAAATTGGAAATTGGTAGAATTTTATTTTAAGTCTTTCCACACTTATCAGCTTCTTAAGGGTGAAATCTGTTGGGAAGGGGAGAGGGAGGGGTGATTTTCATTCTACCGCTCTTTCTAAGCTATTTAATATGCTGTTTCAATATTCCGGAGGGTGTTAAATGCAAATTCTGAGGTCACTCATAAGTCAATGTAAAAAAAATAAATTTGAGGACAGAGAGATGTATAGGAAACTGTCAGAGTCTCTTAAATGAAGCCGCTTCCCACTTTCGAACTCTGCTGGGTGAGGGGAAAAAAAGCATTTGAAAGGATCCAGAACATCTGAAGGACATAAGCCTTCCTGATCATACAACCGATTGAGTAGATTGCAGTGAAGAACTTATCTCTTTCCATCTGCTGTATACAATTTTCTCATAGTGATAAAATCTCAGGATATGAAATACAAATTCTTTGATGACACACAAGGAAACAGCAAAGTGTCCACATTATGCAGATATATTTCCCCTGGAGAAACTTAGGAAGTCATTCAGAGGGGTTCATTAACTGCATGGAGTGAAATTAAAACGAAAAGTCCAATATGAGAGGAAATCTCCACTGAGATTAATGTCATGGTCCATCTCATTTCTATTATGCAGCAAAATGTTTCTTGTTTTCATTGATATTTTAATTACCACAAAATCTGTTTTGTTTGAGTAGTTTGTGTTGATGCATTTATCGCTCAATCTTTGTCAAGGGGCAAAAAGGCTTCGGAAGCTGCTGGAAAATTATGTGAGTTCTTTTGTGGGGCAAATTTCTCAGACGGACTCACTGGAGCGATTAGTCCTCCATAATGATCTTCCTGATTCTTGTCTTAATAGCTGGAAAAGCTTTCAGAAGTTAGATCTACAGGGTTTCAGAGGGAGGGAGACTAAACGGCTTTTCTCCTTGAAGACCGCAGTGGAACTTGAACATGTTGAATGTTTGAGTTTGAGTACTTTTCACGTCAAATTAATTGTCTCCAGATAGTTAATTAAAAGTTGCCTCAAAGTTATTAATTAATCTCTCAAAAACTAGGCAATCTTGGTCAGCTAATGTGGTCAAAGAAGTGAACCTCACAGCTTGATTAAAGTTGACTAGATTAAAAAAAAAAAACCTTAACTAATGTTTGCAATTAAAAGTGTTGTTTTTACAAAATAAGTTTAATTGGACTGGCTTAAACTACAAAAGCTAAACATCAGCCTTTTCAGGGGATTCAGCTCCCAGTGTGCTTTGCACATGACTGTATAGAAAGAGTTAAAGTTAACTGTTTTATATGTTTAGGGAAATATATATATAGATTTATAAATACATATAGTTTTTTTTTTGTTTTGATTTTTTAATTATTAATACATATTAATGACCAAATACTGAATATGCAACCCTGTTATATAATAATATAATTATTTAATTAATATAAGTTAAAAGAATAGTTTAAAATTTGCTGAAAAAAAATTATTCTCTGGCCATCCAAGATATAGAATAATTTGTTTCTTCATCTGAAGAGATTTGGAGAAATGTGGCATTACATCACATGCTCACCACTAGATCATCTGCAGTGAATGGGTGCCGTCAGAATGAGAGTCCAAACAGCACATTACAATATCCACAAGTAATCCACACCACTCCATTAGCGTGGCATGAAAAACTGCATGTTGGTAATAATACAAGTAAAGCAAGCAAGACAAGTCATCTATTCATAATAGAGATAAATATGCACAGACTCTAATCACATATATCAGTGGATTTTGATGTGAGAGGACAACATGTGATGAACTTTTCACTGGAGGTGTTATGGATTTTGGCCAGAAGTTAAAATGCTTTAATGATGGATTTGTTTCTTACAAACACACAACTTTCAACAAACAACAAACACTTCACCAGATGTTGATGGACTGGAGTGGTATGGATTACTTGTGGATTATTGTGATGTTTTTATCAGTTGTTATTTATCAGCTGTCTTTCTGACAGCACCCGTTCACTGCAGAGGACCCATTAATGAGCAAATACTATAATGCTGAATTCCTTCAAATCTTTCTGGATGAAGAAACAAACTCATCTAAATCTTGAATGGCCTAAGGGTGAGTAAATTTTTAGCAAATTGTCATTTTTGGGTGAACTTTTCAGGCCCTTTATTGTACCCTATTCATACAAGAGCTCAGTTTGACGGCATTGTTTTGCATAGCACATCAAGATTTACATAGTGTTTGTTGAGATTGGCTTACATATGATTCCACTGGCCACAAACAAATTGTTTGCAGATGAAACTGTTCCCATCAAATGAAAAGTGCCAAGGACAGAGGAAGACAGCAGAGGAGTGTGAAATCAAAATTATGTGTCTGGGGCAAGTGATGCAAACATTACGCAATTGAAGTGTGGTTCAGTGACAGTGCAACTGTATTTTATGGTCTGCAGTGGAAGGTTTCAACATTATATTGTCTTCGTATGTCTCTACTCAAGACAGCAGGAAGAGCAAGGCGCTTACAGAAAAAAATAAAATGGAACGCAACAGTCAAAAACACAAAACTACTCATTCTTTCTCTTTTTGTATGATAGCAAGAGTGAGTTCACATGAAAATGAACTCTGTGAACTCCTGAGAACATAAAAGGAGCCAGAAATCACTGGAAAATCCTGGCTTGTTATTATTCATACCCAATAAAGATGTCACTTTTAATCATAACATGCAAATACACACATGATGTACATGGTGCTGTGATAAGCTCGGGAGGCAGTGCCGTGCTAATTTGGGTTTGTAACGGAAGATTTGCTGTTTGTTGGCAGTATTCTGCAGCGCAGAGGGATCAGACTGCAGGCGGAGATGGCGACGACTTTGTTTGATCTCTCGCAGGGCTTTAGAACTCAGAGAGGAAGAAAAAAAATACCCTGAAACACTGCAACCAACAGGCATTATGGGTAAGTGAAGTGGGACGTCAACATCTCACAGCTAGGTCATTTTATGAAACTGGTAGCTTTTCCAGTTCAGTAAGGTGATTTAAAGCAAATTTTTGTATAATTTTAAACATTCCATTAGACAAATAATGTGTTTATGTTTTAATAAATTGCATTAGACCATGTAAAGACCATAATATTAAATTATGTTAGGGTGTAATTACACCGTCAGAAATACAAGGTTGAGAGTTTCAAAGTATGACTTGATATCACAAGTCTTGTGTTCAAGGTCATGAAAATTCTAAGTGTTTTTAAGAAAGAGAATTGACAAAGATCCAGTTTAATTATTGCTTGTTTACTACACAAAATCATTTGGCATTTCAAGATCATTCAAGATCATTATCTTGACAAAGGATCAGATAGGTGTTTGCATTTATTTCCATTTATTTTGTTTTTATTTAAATGTGTATATTTGGTAAATCAAGCCACAAAAAGGCTTCCAAGTGAAGAAAGTTGGAAAAAAAGTTATATTATAGTTTTTAATATATATTTTAATTATTATTATTTTGGTAACACTTTAGAATAGGGAACACTTATTCACTCTTAACTACGACTTTTCCCTCAATAAATTCCTCATTTGCTGCTTATTAATAGTTAGTGCGGTAGTTGTTAAGTTTAGGTATTGAGTAGGATTAGGGATGTAGAATAAGATCATGAAGAATAAGGCTTTAATATGTGCTTAATTACTATTAATAAATGACTAATATTCTAGTAATATCCATACTAATAAGCGACTAGTTAAGAGACCCTAAAATAAAGTGTTACCATTATTTTTAATTTTTTTATAATCCATTTTCATATAAACTTTGAATCAAAGCTTTAGTAATTTAGTTGTTTGTCATTTTAAATATTATTATTTTTTTATATGTCTAAGTTTTTATTAACTTAATGTTAGTTTTAGTTTAGTTTTAGTTTAGTACATCGTTAAACTTTTTAAAGTTTATTTATTTATTCATTCATTATTTATTTATTAAAATTGTTGTATCATTAAAATTCTATTATTGTTTTGAATGTATATTTTAATTAGTTTTTATTTTTATAATAGCCATTTTCATTTTAAACATGTATAACAGTTTTTATCAACTTTTTATTAATTTTATTTCAGTTTAGTTTTAGTGCATCAAGTTAATTTTTCTTACGTTTGTTTATTTATTTATTTGTTTATTTTAAAATAGTATTTAATGTCAGAAAAGGTTGGTTTTATTTCAAGTTATAAAAGTTTTATACGGTTTTATTTTTTTTGTTTTAGTTAACTATAATAACCCTGGTTCAAATATAATAAATAGTTACTGTATTTTCTATATATATTCAGAATAATGTCTACATTAACACAGCAAATGTGACATCAGCTATTCAGTATTTTGTAGAATGGCCCTGCTGTTATTCTTAAAATTATGAATCACAAAGAGATGACACTATTATGATCATTTGCTGACTATATAGTGACAAACAGAGGAAAGCCAAAAGAGAAGTTATTCCAAATATATTCTCTTTAAAAGCACTGCTGCTCATCAGTCACCTCATTACCTCTTTAAAGAGCATAAACAATCCTGGCTAGCTGGACACGGATCTTCATTAAGTCGTTATATTGGCTTTGCTTTTCTTTAGGTCAGTGTCTCGGGGGAAGAGGCATGAAGTTCATGCTTGAGGAATGTCAGACCCCCCTGATGGAGGCCGTCACTCCACCGTCCTTCATATTAGGTGGCCTGAGAAGGGAAGCACACAGGATTCATCAGTGTCATGCTTTCATCATGATATGATCCCCTGAGATCTTCCAGGCCCATCTCATAAGCCTCCATATAAAAGCAGTCACCCGCTTAACTGCCCTGATACGAGCACAACAGCTGCTTAGCTGCATATCGTTAGGAATGTGTTCTGTACTGATTTTAAAAACATTTCAACAGAACAGCAGCCACAAATCAGAAATACGTTTTAAAAAACTAAAAAAACTAAATACCTGTTCACATGTTTATTTCTATTTCCTAAAGCCATATTTTGGATTTAGCCAGGCAAGCTACATTTGTCAAATATGTAACATAAACTGTACATTTACACTTTTTTAATCATAAGAAACAATAAATTACACATGCAAAAGTGTGGTCGAAGTATAACATTATTGAGAAACTATGTATACTTCAGTCATGAAACTCTCGATGGCATAGGTTGATGGGTTGTTAACGTAACTCATGATATTCAGAGAGTTAAATGGCTTGGCACAAGCTGATTGGTTCATGTTGCATATGCAGCCAATGAGCTTACTGCCTTGCATTTATATGGCTAGCTAGCATTCACTTGAGATTTTTGCAGCATGCTTTCAGAGTTTCTCTGAAACCCTCCACCTTCCCCAGCTCCATCTGTATAGATCTGCTATGGGTTATTTTATATGATATTTGTGCAGCAGCAGTATGTCTTAAATACTCACAGCATTGTATCGCCATATGCATTGGCAGTAGCAAGTTCCTGTACTTGCTTGCAGCAGAAGCAATAATCTACTAACTACAGCAATAACCAACAACAGCAGCGTAGCAGATCTATTCCACCAAGACCATATCCATCACCATGCTAAATATACTTCAGAGATATTTTACTCATAAGAATTTCTAAGGGTGCCAATAATTGTGGCCAACATGCATTGGAGAAAAAAACATTTATTTAATAATGTGAGTTTCCCCCCACTTTCAATTGTTTTAATTCAATGAAAGTTTAGAATTGTGTGATTTTTTTTTTTTAATGAAAGATCAAAAAGATAAATGATGCAACTTTATTTTCATAGCAGCCGCCTGCTCATGTTTACCAAGGGTGTCAATATTAGTAGGCAGCACTGTATAAATTGATTAAGAAATTGCTAGATGCATAACAGTTCATTATATCACAAATTGTGAATTTTTTGAAAAACAATTAACTGAACATCATGGAAAATGTTCCGTTTTTTTTTTCTTTCCTTTAAATTAAACCAGTTCTAAATAAACAATTTCTTACACTTATACCTAGCTTATTACAATTTTAATTTAAATTTTATCTTGTATATATTGAATAAGAATTTGCTAGATGTATGGTATAACATTTCATGATGTGCAAAATGATGAGATAAAGACTCTTAAACGCTTTTAGGACTCTTAAAACTAAAATCTTTGATGCTAAAGAATTAAACCCTGCCCATGAGAAAAAATAAATAAATAAATATGGTATTCTTCCAGAGGATCATGTGCCTGCTGAGGAACTGCCATCGAGATGAGATTGTTTATCCAGGTATTATAGACCTTCTAAAAGTGAATAAGAAAAATAATCTCTCTTCTACTACGCCGTTATGAGTAAAGCCAAGTTACTGCAAGTACAAAGTCCAGAACTTAGTCACCGTCCAATGCTCTTTGGCTTCTCAAGTTATGTGAGTCATTATTACATGGAACCATCATAACCTTCCAGCATGGCCTAACCAAGAGTGTCAGGCCTGAAAGTGCAGTTATAATTTCCGATTTGCCGCACTGAGTGCGTACAAATAAGCAGTCGCAGTGTTTGGAGCACACGCTGCAGCACAGCGCATAATGTAGCTCAACTGAACAAATACGGGCTGTGTTGATCCAGTGAGTCAGAGAGAGGAGATTGTGGGACAGGCAGTGCTTGTACGTAATTGAGGAAATTAGAAACTGCCATGGGACTGGCATGCAGTTAGCAGAGTCAACATGGCCGTGTCTCTCCGTGCTCTGATTGGGGTGTTTATTGGTAACAGGGCGAAATGACTATTGACATTTGTAATGTGATTGAGATGGATGAGGAGCACAGGGGTCTCGGTCCGGAGAATTAAACCCTGCTAATGAAAAATGACGATCTGATGATGAAAGAGCAATGGCCCCTGTAATTTTTGTTCTTGCGGAGCAAAAATTATTTCTGTTTGGCGGACCTTTCAGCCACCTGAGCAGAAACACCCGATGTACTGACAATGCAGAGCCATTCATTACAAAGGAATGCTAAAGAAAACAACACTAACAGTTAAGTTTTTATTAGGCTATTTACTGACTTTTTGTAATTTCATAAAACTTTGGTGGCTTTCTTTTACCTTTTGTTTGTTTGTTTTATTTTTACATTGGAATGAAAAAAAAAAATATATATATATATATATGTGTGTGTGTGTGTGTGTGTGTGTGTGTGTGTGTGTGTGTGTGTGTGTGTGTGTGAATCTGATAATAATAATAATAATAATAATAATAAAAGAATTAAAATAAAATCAATATTCCAGTACAAACATCTACACAAAACAATTATTTGGGAGGCTAAATGTATTAAGATATTAAGTATAAAAAGTAATAAAAAAGATATAAGTAATAAGATATAAAAGTAAAAATAAGATATAAAAAGTAATACAAATTTTTGCTGAAAACTTGCCAGTGAAGTCAGAAAAATAAACTTGTTTTCATTTTTATTATCCCACTGGCAGGTACTTTTTTCTTTTTTTAAGCATAAACTCAAATAATACTGATATATTCTTTAGAAAACAAAACTTAATATCTCAAGAATAATTTCTCAAGTAAATTATAATAAGTCAATTTATCTTGATTTAAGAATGTTTAGATATTTGTAATGGAACACAAGCCAAAAAAAAAAAAAAAACTGCAGTGTTGTTTAATTATTTTAATACAATATAGGCCAATTTGGATATATTGCAACATTTATTTTTGGCTCATGACCCTCAAACTGTTTTGATTTTTGGCCCTTCTTATTTGGCTTTCTTCATAGACATTAATGCAGACATGAATGCATGAAAATTGCAAGCGTGCAATCATACATTTGGGCAACATACCAAATACATATAATATGCATGTGCTCTAATATACGCTACAAATTCAACACTGACAATGCAACATGCCCTTGCTTTATGTTATAAATTGTAGGTTTGACACATTTTGGAACGCAAAGATGCATGAAATCATCACTTGCGTAACTAGCAGCAGTTCATGTGTTCTTAATCACCACTGTGTATTTGCACACAGAGATTCCTCACATAGTCAATTCCTTGCTGAAAATCATTCGACATGCACATGAATTTAAATTGCTCATTCTTTTAGCTCTAGAAGTCTCTTGTTTCTTCCACACAGTTTGAAGTCAGCCTTCTGTCCTGATATTTTCTTCCATCTGTGCGGGAGGAAAATCTGAAGTGCACATGCAGGAAACTTCATGAACAAATAGGAGGAAGCATCCAGAACAATGAGGAAACAAATACAAATTTCATGTTAAATGTGGTCTGACTGTGTTCTGCTTTAACTGCTTCTTTTCCTCCTGAATTGAACTGATGGCGAGAGAGGAACAGCTTTTATTCATCAGTTTGTATTTTCTTCTATATGGTGACACTTTCACCACTAAGCCTCACCACTAAGGCTCGCCTGTACCTTTGAAAATGTTAATCTCAAATAAATTCATTCATTTTGAACCAAAAGCCAAAATCCACAATATCACATTATTCTGTCCCGAAGCGCTCTTTAATGCTTCCTCTGTGAGATGTTCAAACGTTCCCTTGAAAGGCTCTTCAAACCCACTTCACAACTATGTAACATTCAAAAGGCAGAGCTTCATCAGGCCTGCGAGCACAAAGGGAGTCGAATATGAGAGGGTCTGAGAGCACCTTCAACTGCAAATAAACCCTGGAGGTTATAACATAGCTCCCGCCATCTCAAAGGAATGCAAAGTTACCCGGAGATGTAACGTTAGATGTGGACGAAGCCGAATGCAAATGATATGCAAGGTGAAGAGAATTAATCACGCTCCGGGCGCATCTCTTTCCCCGCTCTGCCAGCGGCCTCTGCTTAGTGCTGCAGTTAATTGGTACAAAACGCCGCCTTGTATCTTCATTGCAGGTAATTGAAAGGAAAGCACTTTTACCACGGCGGTGCCTGGAGTCTCGCCGTTTTTCCGATGACAGAACGCATCCTGCTGTGACACATTAGCCGGGTTCTGTCTGCTCTACCTGATTATAGGAGCGGTGTGAAGTCTCTTGTATCATTTCTACTGTAATATAGTGCAGACATATTCTGAAGACTGATTTGTATCTTAATCACAGTTAATTGTCATTGCAAGTGAATGAGCAAAACGGGCCGTCTGAGAACTGGTGTGAGAAATGCATTATTGTAATTCTAAAACACTGTTCAGATGGTAATTGTGACGCCTGTACAAGAACATTTGCAAAATATCATTTATCATAACTCCATTATGCTGCTATATGGTTATCAATAACATAGACAACTCAATGGAAGCCTGTATTTCTGTAGCTCAAACAATAGTACACATGCCTCATACACACACACACACACACACACAAAGACAAAATTAAGAAAAGAAAGGATAATTAAAACTTCAAAGACCATTTAATGGAAAGTCTGTTCACTAGCCACATTGTATTGCCTACGCCAGCTATTTTTTCAGCTATTTCAGTCATGCAAGACCAACTCCTATGTACTTACATTTCTGGCCACTCACACAATTCAAAAATAAAAGCTGACATACAGGAATACAGAAAAACTGTAAACACATTTATGGCCAAAAACTGTAAATTGTACAGTATAAATCTGTAATTTACAAACAAGAAAATTTGAATGTAAACCAGTAAATTCAACAATGCACACTGCTATTAATTTCTGTTTTGTACCCTTTACATGCTGACAACCACCATAATAATGCAGGTGGTAAAAGAGAAAGCCACATGCAGAATCAAAGATCATCACAAGTAGCTTCACCACAAGCAGAAGTATATACTAATATATAGAAGGTGTCATTCATGCAAACACAAAACCCCATCATGGTAACACACATGATACTTAAATAATGCAATAAACTTTCATTAAACAACACAAGATGTAACAAAGCCCAAATGCACATAACTGATAACAAAAACTATTAAAAAAACATGATTATTTAAACAAAATACTTTCAAATGTGGAGTGTCACGCAGGGAATTCTGGGAATATCAGTTTACAGTTTTAGACTGTAAAATATACATTTATTTGTTCTTTTTTTACTTCTAAAAACTGTACAATTAACAGCATTTTACTGTAAAATTACATTAAATGTCTGGTTAGATATTTCACAGTTTTTCACTGTATATAGTACGGGAATTTACTGTTAACCTATTAACAGTTTTTTGCCGTAGCGTTTTTACAAAATTTTACAGTTAGAATTACAATTATTTTTTTACAGTGTACTACTACTACTACTACTACTAATAGTTTTACTGAAGTTTTATTTTTACCAATTGCTGCCATATATCAAGCATTGCAGTTTCTCCCATTCATCTTAATATGAGTGAACCACCTTGGTAATATTCAGTCTTTGTTTATAGCTTTGTGATTTTTGATCATATAAATTTACTTTATACTGTATCTCACAGTTGTGATGTTGTTTCTCTTTATTGTGACTCGTGACTCAGTTGCTTGTAATTGTGACTTTTATATTTCACAATTGCACATAAAACAATTATTAATTATTTTAAATGGCAATTACCTTGAGTCGGAAACAGACTTCCATATATGTATGATTCAGACAGCATTAAACCTGCAAATGCTGAACTGATAGTTACCATCCGAACAAGAATTATACTGTACAAAAGCAGATGCAGATCTCCATGCAAATGTAAAAAAGATGTATTTCTCATCAATGATTATATGCATAAAATGAGTGTTATCTTTATATTCTATTAATTTAATTTTAAATACACTCTTCTTGCGTATTAGTTTACAGTTTGACCTATTGAACTTTGATGCTTTCAACACTTTCACTATAACACTGTTAATTGCTCCAGACGCCCTTTAAATGAAATGACATAATCCTATTACAACTTCAAATACGATTAATTTTGAATTGCACTGCTATGAGTGGAGCAATGTGATGTCACAGAAAATTTGGCGTCTACTTGCTAACCATGTTTTACAGGAGATAGTGGTGTCTGACCAATGGCATGTCTGGGTCAGAAGCCCCTCAGAGTGCTCATGTTAAGAAATCGGTTACGCTGGTTTCAGCATGGTTTTGGATCCAATAATTCCATCCAACTGTACGACATCCACAAGTCTCTTAGCACCAGTAATACGGTGAGATAAAAATAGTTATGACTTCATCTAACTCCCAGTGCGGCAGCTAGAGACTCAAAGAACTTCCTCTCATGGTATAGTTCACTAAAAGAAATAGACTTAGATGATTTATTCCAGGGACAAATGAGAAAAAGCTGACAGGGAAAACCAGCATCCTGCTTTGGCCCTCAAAACAGTCTAGTCACGATAACAAATAATTCCCTTTGATGCTCTGCTATCATTAACTAGAAGGAGAAGCACTGACTCGTTTAGAATGTGGCAATGACATATTTTCTCAGTGATAAGCTTTGGTTTGCATTCTTGGTGGCGGTCCTTGACTGGAGCCAGATGATCCAGGGGCTGTCAGTCAGAAGCAGATAGAGTCTGGCCTTGTGGTCAGAGTTCAGAGGGCCTGTCTAATATGTCTCCTTTTCACCAGGCGGTGAACATACAAGCTGCTGACTCACCAACTCCTTTAAACGATGACCTTTACATTAACATCAGCCTGAGAAAAGATAGTGATAGTGGCCCAGTTCTTCTGAAGCACTAAGTGAAACTAAGTTAAATGCCAATAAATGGAACTGAAAAAAATTAAGTTTTCAAACATGTTTACCAAACACTTTTACGTCTGTCATTGATTGGTCAAACAAATAGTTCCACTCCAAAATCATACCATTGGTTGAGTCAGTTTTGCTATGTCAGGTTGGTTGGGATGCTTAAGCAAATGTCAAATGACTGGAACACTACGGCCCAGTTTCACAAATGGGGCTTATCTTAAGTCAGGACTAGGCCTTAGTTAAATTAAGATATTTAAGCAACTTTTACAAAAAGGCCTTAGAAGAAAACATTAAGGTGTGCATCTTGAGCATTTAGCTTTTGACGTGTACAACCCAAGTTCGAATCTACCTTGTTTCTGATCAAATTCTTCTCTGTTTTCCCATTGCATATCCAAAAAAACGGAAGTAATATGTGTTTAATAGGCGTATAATTGTCCTTGGGTTGATTAGGCAGACTGGTGCATTTACTGTAGCTGCGTTTCCATTACCCTTCAGCCATTCTTGTCAATTCTTGTGTTTACACCAGCTAAGGCACGTTTCAGAAGCGTCCCAAATGCGGCTCTCTGCGCTACTTCGCTAAAGATACACGCCTATGTCTCCTTCAATTAAAAAGTATGACTAGTATGGTGGCTGTGATATACGTAAACCAGTAACACTTTATTTTGATGGCCTTTTGAACATTCTGTTAAAACTAAGTAATATTGCAACTACCTGTCAACAAACTTTCATTAGAGTATTAGTAGACTGTCTGCTTCATATCTGCTAACTCGTTTTTGTGATGGTCTCCCAACAGACACTCTACTGACTGTAAGTAACTTTGCAAGTAGTCCAACTTATTCTAACCCTAACCCTACCAGTCTACTAATAATCTACTAACACTCTAATGAGAATGAATAGATATGTAGGTGCAACGTTACTTATAGTCAACAGAATGTGTTAAAGGGACCATCAAAATAAAGTGAAACCCGTAAACCTACCAACATCCCTCGCCATGACTTATTGTGAAAGGAAAAAAATGATGTTTTAAGGCCAGGAAACACCAAGCCGACTTCAAAGAACTAGCAGCGATGAAAGCTGACTGTGTTGTCGCCTCGCGTTAGCATCGTTGGACCAAAAAGCTGCACGTGCATTCTGCGGCTGCGTCAGAGGAGTTAGCTGTCTATATCAGCAGCTATCAATAGTAAATATTCGTCATTTAAATGGAGCAACTGAAACAAAGATATACAAGATAAACGCGTATGAAACGTAAACAAAGCAGTGCTTATTTACCATTTTGAATATCAGTAACATTGATAACTTCCATCATTTTAAGCAGCTCATGTTGTCATGAATACATTCGCATATTGGAATGCTTGGGTAAGATCATGTCACATAAAAAATAAAAAAACAGCCTTTTGTCTGTCTTCATTTACTTGCCAGCTTTCATCACTTTCGCTTTAATTTTCCTGTAAGGACTCGTTCGCTAAACTGGACATCCAATCAGTGTTGACAAGAACATCCAAATCGATGGTCCTGACGGCCCTGACGGCCCTGACGGCCCTGACGCCAATTCAACATGTTGAATCAGGCAAACTACCGCCAACGTGAGCCCGACGAGTGGAACACACCATACAAACTAGCCCGATGTTGGTGTGTCCCGGGCTTTATTCGCATAATATCAGTTAACGGAAAGGTTAAATTGTGCCTGCAGAGCTCCTTTTTATTGATTGTGTAGCTGAGCATTAACATCTGACATCTGAATCCAGTCTTCCCAAAGCCATATATTAATTAATATAAAAATGTATTTTTTTTACAATATGTTTGGGAGTATTTTTGTGTTGGGAACCTATTGAGATAGGCCACTTAAGTTTTACTTTAAATTGAGTAATGATGTCTTGATTATTTCCTGAGTTTTCCCACAGAACAAGTCTCATACTTTTCATGTTTAACAGAACTCTTGGCCTTGGTCAAAACTCTACTGGGCTATTCTAAATCTTTTATCCGTTTGGTTTCTAAAACTGATCCGATTTTAATGACCTTCCCTCAGTAGTGTCCCCACAGAGTCTAAGAGAATGTCTGAGAGTGTGTATGCTGACAGTCTGAAGTGCAGCGTACAGTACACTTATTAATCTGCCATCCACAGAGGAATCAACAGCAAGAGGATTACACACCAGTTCAGCGTCAACAGCAGCTCAGAGGAAGCATGACTCCCAGTGCTATTTTACAGACACACTTTCCTGTATGAGTCATCTGAGTCAAAAGTCTATTAAACTGAGACGAAGATAATTACCACCGCAAAGAAAACAAGATGCATTCTTCTTTTTTCGAGGGGATTTTTGCTGTTAATCAGACAAGAGAGTTAAGAAACAACAGGATGAGGAGGAGGTGTTGTCAGGAAATGACCTGTGTCAAAATCAAACTCTTTTATGGGTTTCCAACACATATAAGTGTCATCGTGTAACATGTCAGAGCATGTCCACTATACCCACAATGAGTTCTGAGGCTCTGTCCCACATGGCATCCTCAGCTGTCGCAATTCTCTGAGGAATCAATACTTTGTCGCATGGACTGTTGGTAATAGTTTGCTGTGAATCCCCACCAGCACAGCGTGCATCAAGGACACACACCGGCCACACAGGGGGTACTTGTGAGCACTTTTCTGAAACCTAAAATGACAAATGGGACACCCTATGGTCTTGTGGGCTCCGTGGACATGTGCGAGCAAAGGGCATGAGACTGCAAGGCAACATCAAGATGATTCAGAGGTGTATCACCAAAACACGTCTTCTTAAGTCTAAAATAAGGAATTCACTTGAGCTCAGTTTCCAGTATTTTTTGGCATTAATGTTGATTAATAGCAAAAATCATGTATATACCCGTTCCTTGATTTTTTTTTTTTTTTTTTAAGAAAGAAAAATCGGTCTCACTTTACTTTAAGGTCTAATTTTCACTATTAACAAACTATTAACTATGATTTTTCCTTAATAAACTCCTAAACTGCTTATTAATAGTTAGTAAGGTAGTTGTTAAGTTTATGTTTTGGGTATAATTAGGGATGTAGAATATGGTCATGCATAATAGGTGCTTTATAAGTACTAATAAACAGCTAATGTGTTTATAATAGGCATGCTAATAAGTAACGAGTTAATAGTGAGAATTGGTCCCTAAATTAAAGTGCTCCTGAAAAATCATTGATTGTAAAAGCCCTACAGTTCATATACAGTACAGTTTTTTTTTAGTTGTTTTGTTGTTGTTGTTGTTTTTATTGTTGTTTTGTTTTTGAAGAAAGACATTAATACTTTTTTTTTTTCCCAGCAAGTATGAATTGAATCAGATCAAAATGACAAAGACATTTTTAGTGTTGTAAACCTACAGTTTCAAATAAATGCTGCTCTTTTGAATTTTGTATTCGTTAAAGAAACCTTTAAAAATGTATCATGGTTTCCACAAAAATATTAAGCAACACAATTGTTTTCAATGCTCAAAAATGAATAAATAAATAAATAAATAAATAAATTAATTAATAAATAATAATAATAATTATATATATATATATATATATATATATATATATATATATATATATATATATATATATATATATATATATATATATATATATATATAAATGCATATTGGAATGATTTTTGAATGTTCATTTGACATTGCAGACCAGATTAATGGCTGCTGAAAATTCAGCTTTGCCATCAGAGGAATACATTACATTTTAAAATATATTAAACTAAAAAAAAAAAAATGTTTATTATTATTATTATTATTATTATTATTATTATTATTATTATTATTATATAATGTGTCAGAATATTACTGTTTTTACTCTATTTTTGCTATAAAAAAATGCAGCCTTGGTGGCGATTATAAGACATAAAAAATAAATAATAAAAATTACCATAGACCATAGACTTTTAATTGCAGTGTATTTTGATCGTTCTGTTAAAACCTGCGTATTATTTAATCTGTAAAATATATATATATATTTTTATTTCTTTTTATATTGAGGGATACATCTATATACATTTTTGTGGTAATCAACATTAAGCTACCTTTACTGTAGTTTGGGCCTAACTTGCATTGAACTCGGAATTTAAAGTCCCCATGATATCAAAATTAAAGTTTTTTGGGTGTTAGTATCATTATGTTAGTCTTAAAGGGGTCCTATTATGCTTTTTCACTTTTTGAATTTTAGTCAGTGTGTAGTGTTTATGTTTGGGCATAAAAAGGTCTACAAAGTTACAAATTAGGGCTGTGCAATTAATCGTATTCGATTATCATGAGCATCTCGTCAGTAAAGCCGGTTTCGTGATTAGCAGTAAATCGCCATCACCTGCTTTCAGATGGAGCGGCAGCCAGTTAATACACAGAGCCGTAGTTCACCGACAAGCTAGGCAATAGCACTTTCATAATCGAAGACGAATCGCCTTCGATTATGAACGAGGTTTAGCATAGCTTGTCAGTGAACTACAGCTCTGACGTCAACACATAGAATAACAGTGCGTGTTTCAAGGCACTTCAGTGGACCTTTAAGTTTAAGTTGGGTTTTACATTTCGATCAAAGAAGCTCTAAATCAGATTCTAACTGAAATCACGCCAAATATGTTATAAGTTGTCAGCCCCTGTTCACGTTCACACATTTTTTGAGATCATCCCTGTCTTTATTTGTAATTATTTACACTTTTGCATATTTTTATAGCTCCTTCCCATGAATCCTCTTCACTGCCCCCGATTTCACCTCTGGTTTGTTGTTCTCTCATCCTCGCAGGCTACCTTTAATCCAAGAGACTGTCAGATTTAAGCGATCCTTTCAGCGCGAGGCATTCAATGGTGCCAGGCAGAGTGGGAACTGGCAAGATAACAAGCCACACAGCACCGAGAAACTGCCCGGGTTTGCTCCGCGGATTACAAACACTGTATCTTCATCCTGCTTTAATTAACATGCTGCTTTATCAGGCCGATCGCAAAAGTTTTCCTCTGATAAACAGCGCACGGGGCTGGCAAAGAATGCCGAGCTGCTCTAAACAAGTCACGTTAATTACTCGAATAATGTTTTCCTGTGTCTTCAGATCATCCCTTCATCAATTTTATGTCTCCGTTTCAGTGGAAATGCTTTTTGACAGGTAGCGGTAGACGGCCGCTCTCATTCTGCCAGGTTTGTTAAAGACGGGCGACGGGGGAACGTGCCTCTTCCTCTAAGTAGCTCTTACACTGTTTTATGCACAGCTTGTGATGTCAATCCAATGAGTGTGTTATTATATTTTAATATTATGGCTGTATGACATTATTCCTCGGCTGTGGAAATGAATAAAAAAGTGATTTGTTGACAGACCCTCCTAAAGGAGACTGTAAATGTGTAATCTGGTTTGCTTTCTTCATGGCTATTTTAATCTAAGTTCTTTTTTATGACTTTATGATTTCAAATTTGTCTAACGGCAGGCTCACGACACTTGGAATATTAAAATCCGTCATGGTTTTGGCAGATTGAACATCAGATTGTTGCTAAAACAATCAGGATCATCAATCCAGAGTATTTTGTTCTTTGTTGATTCCAGTTTCTACAGACTCTGTCTGGCCAAACCATCAGCAATACCAATATGCCAAGAGAAAGAACAGATATTGATTATCCAGCAGAGGAATGTTGGCAATGCTGCATGTGGTGGAGCGCAGGCTCCAGCCTCAGAATTTCAGGGTTTGTTTCCTGAATCCCGTCCAAATCCATCCTGGATCTTAATTCCAGTGAGAAGCTGCAGCCGCCAATGTCCAAAAACAGCGTCCAAGTTCTTATAGTGGGGAAATCTCAAGGAGCATTACGCTGACTTCTGGAGAGGTCAGACTTCATCGTTTCGTCTACGTACATGAAAAGTCGTCAACTGACCCGTGCCAGTATATTCTGTCTGCGTAATCAAGGTTGTCAGCTCTCAGGGTGGACCGCCGTTGGTAATGAAATTGAGGAGAGCCGAGAATTTGCTGGATTTCGCATCTCTCGCACAGATGCCAGGATACCAGCTGCCTGTTCCGAGAGAATAGTCACACTGAGAAATAAGGAGATGACAGCCAGCTATGATTTCTCCCGGTAATACACTGCGGCTGATGTGCCGCCCCTCTCCAGAGCTGCCAGATGGGTGCAGTGGAAGTGAGAAAAGGTTGTGGTAGACAGACACTACATTTAGAGACTCTGATGATTACACACTGCCATCTCGCATACAGCCTCACAAACACCTCGACTAGATGGCAGAAAGAAACAAAAAACACCATATTAAGACTCCTTTAGTGCCAAACACCCACAACAGTATGTGCTACTGTGACACACATATTGTGAACAAACCTAATAGCCTAAGCAAGAATGTTTTCAAAGCTGTGCAAAGATACAGGATGAATGTTTGATGAATTATTTATTTATTTTTTATTTTGTTATTTTTTTTGCTTTTCAGTAGTCAAGTGAGGAGAATATATATATATATATATATATATATATATATATATATATATATATATATATATATATACATACATAATCTGTGATGTATCTGAGTTCATTTCTTTAAATGGTTTCCAGTTCTGTTCAGTTTGTCTAAAAGCCCAATATTTTCTGCTTTCAAAGTTGTCTTTATTTATAGTAAGTAAACTAAATTGAACAATAAAACGGTAAGCATTGAATAACATGTCAAAAAAAAAGGGAGAAAAGTTTCAGATTTACTCAATCATATTACTTTTGATTTACGTAACAAAATGGTGTATGTATATATCTATTATTCAGTTCAATTCAATTCAAGTTTATTTGTATAGTAATCATTGCAAAGAAGCTTTACAGAATTTTTTATGTTTCTACATTATATTTAGGAGTAGGTTATTAGTGGTGACTATGGCAGAAATGTACAGTAAGAAACTGTTAGTTACAAATGACATAATCAAACAGGTGGTGAACATTATTAACTGCAATGATTATATGTTGCGATTAAACATTGCGAAATTTGGTAGTTTTATATGTTGTTCCAGGGTTAGCATCATCTGAGGTCTTCTGGAGGGTTAGAATCATCTCTTCTCAGGTGTTCGGTCATCTCGGGTCTTTGTAAGGGTTGGATCCAGACTGAAGCTTGTATAATCAGCAAATGGTTCTGACATCTAAAATATTAAAATTATTTTTGATAAAATATCACGCAAGAGCAATACACAATACCTGGTAAGAACCCAAAATGGTGTAGCATTATGCTGTATTTCAGTGAAACGTTTACATACATTTACATTTTTTTTTTATTGATCACATTCTGTTTAATTTCACCTATAATATAATCCGCTTTGTAGCACTGGAAAAAGGATTTACACAATTTTCACTAGGAGTTTGCTAGTAAATTTCACAAATAATTACAAACGGCAAGTAATATACTGAATTAAAGTGAATTTTTGAAGTAGAAACACTGAAATAGTATTTCCTTGTAAAGCATACTCTAGTAATCTTTGTTTTACAACTTTATAAAATCTTTTTTTTTTTTTTTTCGGTGTGCGGGAAGGCCTCTGCTCTGAGCTGTTTGAATAGCAATAGAGCCGTCTCAGATCTACCTCTGATACCTTTGCGGGGTGACTTTCTATGAACTATTTATAGCAATTATGATGCAGCAGAATTGCTCAGAAAGGCACTTCAGCACTGGCAGACATCACGCTGAAGTCTTTGATCTGCTGTATACAAAGCCCATTGAAATTCGTATTCGGTCAAGCAGTCTCCGCAGCCCCGAGTTCTGGCTGGAGAAAAAGAGACAGGAAAAAGATAAAAGTATACAATGCCTCTAGCTGAAAGCAGCATCTGGAGCCTGTATATGAACCTAAGTAGCTCACTGAAAGCTGGCCACTTTCATATGACTCGCCCTGTCAAACAAAACACAACACTAATGCTGCACTGACCTCATCTGGCAGGCGTTACTACTTAATATTCAGCCAATGCTATCAAGATTCAAGATTTCACGCTTTACATCAGTAACAATGTAATTACATATGTAATTACTGAATGATACAAAAGAACAAAGTGTAGACAACATGTAATTACTTTAGGGAGATGCTTGTAAATATATAAGGGAAAATGTACAGTCAGCTGGTGGTTATCACACATTAAACTCTGACAGGAAGCGTAAGGGTCTTATATCAACCTGAAGTGGTTTGTTTTGTGAAAATGACAGCCTGACTGTATGTTAACCTTCTTATTACATGACTACTTACCAAATAAATAAATACAATGAACGTGAAATATTTTGTTACGCTCTGAAAAAAGTGAAACAATTGTGTCATTTATTGCAAAATTATAGTTTCTGGTTTTGTTCAGCTTTCCGCTTGACAGCAGGGTGTTGATGTGCAAAAAACATACGGGCTAGCTCTACTGACCGCGCACATTATTGTGGGTTTTGTTAATTTTCTGGTGTTTTTTTTTTTTTTTTTTTGTGCATAACAGAAAACATGGTGCATATTTAAAAATAATAATAATAATAATAATAATAATAATAATAATAATTAATAAACATAAAAATAAGCATCAATGTCTGGCAAAGCAATCTAAATGAAATATTGAGTAACGAAAGGTTTTTAATTTTATCTAAAGTGAAAATTATACCCCCATATTATAGCTGATTTAGCTTTTATTTATGTTGAAATTAAGTTAAATATTAAATAAAAATAAAAATAGAATATTTTAAGTCAAATATTCAATATATCAATAATAATATCAATAATATTGTATATATTAAATAAAAGAAAAAGTAAGAAAGAAAGAAAGAACTTAAATGGCTATAACAAATGAGTGTGGTTTTTTTTCAGCGTGTAAGAAAAATTCAAGAGGCATAAATCTAGCTCAGCTGTGTAGGAAATAATTTGCTTGGGATAATTATACTGAAATTATAGAAACATATTTAACTCTATCTGTATATGCTATGATTGACCAATGAGAATAAAGTGTTACATAGAGCCATGTAATGAGCTTTGTTAGTATTATAATTATTGGATTTAAACTTGCTTAAATATAATGAAACATGGAAACCATAGAAAAAAAAATGTACATTTGAATAGCTTAAATTGTCTTTGAGCAAAAGCACAGGTACAACAAGGGAGATAAATAGCTTGAGGCCTTGCCGAGTGAAGTACTCCACTTTATGCAGCTGCAATATAATATACAACACATTGTAGACAGCCACATTTATCAATATTACAAAGCAGCATAGTGGTTATACGAGGCAATAACAATAAACAAACAGTGTACATTTGGAAATGAGCTCCTATATATGACAGATGTGTAGCTGCTTGGCATCATATAATAAGAGGTAAAAGGCAGATACATGATATTAGACAGCCTCACTCTAGCTGCTCATAATATGAATAGCTTGCGGGTGGAAATTGTTTTTGAATCTTGCGGCTTACATGTTGACATTGTGGTTTGTCTCGCTAACCCTGAATGGGAAAACAGTATGTGGTTTGTGTGGTTTGGGCGCTGGAGTTTGGCATGGACTTTAATGATATAGATCTGCTTTGTGATGCTCGGTCAGAGCTGTAATATTTACAGCAGGAATAAAATGCTGCTTTCACAGCTTGGTATTGTAATGGCAAGCAGTGATGCCTGTATTATTGAAGCTGAAGATTACAGATTTGCCTGAAGGTTCAGGAATAAATAGTGTAATTGCTCAGCGATCAAGATGGCTAATGTGTGTTTATTATATCATGCCAGGTACTTAAAGAAGTTTCTCTGCGCTGAAAACTTTTAAACCACAAAAGTATCAAATATGCAATACAGACATGTCATGTTTGGCTGATGTCAGTGCTGAGATACACACAGCACAAAGTCACACAAGCTTTGTTATAAACTTATGATGAATAAACAATGACATAATTTTAATTTTGACTGAGCTTTTTCTTTAAACAGTAATTTGGTTTGTGTTCAATTTAGGAAAGGTTTCCCCTTGCAATGCCTTTTATGATTTTAGATCAATTTATCAGCAGGTTTCAAACTTGAAAACACAAATCAGAGTATTTTATTCAAAGTCATTCCCTTTGCTGTTGGTGATAATGCTCTCGTGTCATGGCTTGCGAAGTTGTGCTCAACTGCTGTGACTAATTTGCCTCTGTAGTCCTTTATTATCTGTCTGAAACACCTCTCATTATCATACAGATTTTGTGCAGCTTTGATTTAGCTTTGCTCTGAAGCAAACATTATTCACCAAGGTACATAACGTCTCTTCAGTGGACATTCCTACTGCAAAGTTGTTTAATAATAATGTCTGGCAATGTCTGGGGAGGAGACGATACTGGAAAAAACAAATATAAATATTGGATGGTACGTTATTCCATAATCATTTACAGTATGCCATAGATAACAACCTGACTTATGGAAAGATGTATTCTTGTAGCTCACAATCAGTTTATCAGCCAGGAAGGCAATATATAATTCTGATTTAAGACGCTATATGAATATGAATTCAAAATGCAAGTAAACACACACCAGTGGCATATTTACTATATTAATGCACAACAAGGTTTCAACCATATTTCAAAGACAAATTAATATAAATTCCCGTCCCACTTTATATTAGGTGGCCTTAACTACTATGTACTTACATTTGAATTAATAATTTGGTACAATGCACTTATTGTGTACATACATGTTTTTACATTGAACTTATATTTTTAAAAATACCTATATGTAATTACATCTGTAATTAATTTCTGTAATTACATTTATAATTACACTGTCGACCCATCCCTCACACCTTAACCCACCCTTAAACCTACCCATACCACCAAACCTGTCCCTAACCTTACCCGTATCCCTCCTCAATAGCAGCAATAGTGTTTTGCAATACAGTATGAACACAATAAGTACATTGCACTTATTTTTTGATGTAAGTACATAGTAGTTAAGGCCACCTAATATAAAGTGTGACCTAAAGTCCTACTTACAGTAAGTGGCTCCAAAAAAAAAAAAAAAAAAAAACTAATTGCATACATAATACATTTTCATTTAATTGCAATCAACACAATTAAACATTCAGTTCACTCTTAAGTATATTCTATCTTTTTTTTTTCTATTTCCATAATAAGTACTCTTTTTAATATGCTGAAATGTATTTCTTTTCCACAAGGTAAAATCATTGTAGCACATGGCTTCCAGTGGCTTATTGCTTTAAAAATCCGTTTTTTGCTTCACACAGATTTGGTGTAGACCATAGGAAACACATTTAAAAGTTTACATATTCCTGGTGCTCGGCGGGCTCATAGGAGAGGTTGTTTAAAGGTAAAGTAAGGGATCAAAGCACTTCAAAGCAGCTGTGATTCATAAGCTGTTTAGAGCAGAATCCCCGCTCTGTAGAAATGGATGGATGGTGTTCACACGGCATACGCAGAAGGAAGTGCGTGCTCTGGGCTGTCGCTGATGGGGGAGGCGTGATGAGCAGCTGGGACTGGCCTCTGCCGGACCGCCCCGTCTCATGCTGAGGTGTAAATCAGGAGCGGAGCGGGCCGCCTTGGGTGATGGATGCCTGGGCCATGCCCACAGACTCGCACTGTTCTCATCTGTCACGGGCTAGCAGTGAGTGAGTGTGACTTTATAGCACCAGGGTCACATTCTGCCATGATGGACTGAAGAAGCCCACAATAGTGGAGCGGATTTATTGCCTTGAAGTTGTTTCTGCATTTCTAAATAAGCACAACCTGTTGATCCTGTGTGGCACTCTAATGAAATTCATGGGAAAATGGGAAGCTGTGTAAACCATGAGCAGAATAAATGCACTGCTAATCCTTGTATCAGAGGAACGAATCACTCCAGCGCTGCCATTCAAAACATAGACATGTGCTCCGTCTCATAAAGGCAGGAATGTAAAGAGTGCATGGGAGGAAAGGGACAATTAATATTTTCGGTGAGAGGAGCAAAAATATTTATACAGGGGGACTAAAATGGGACAGTTTATTCATTGTGGTGGACTGAACATCACAAGCAGTAAGAGGAACATGCATCTCAGTATTCAGATATTAGTCAATCAAAATGTGTTTTTAAGTGACAGATTATTTGGTCACTTTAATAGCTTAAAAGCATATATCTATTTATTGTGTAATTTTATATATTGTTTGATTTTCTTTGTATTTATTTGTAATAATAATAATAATAATAATAATATGAAACTAAATAAGACTAACTTGTATACACTGCTGGTCAAAAGTTTTGGAATAATTAATATTTTTAGTGTTTTTTTTAATAATTCATATTTTTAGTCTCATCAAAGCTACATTTATTTGAACAAAATACAGTAATATTGTGAAATACTATTTCTAAAATAACTTAACATTTAATGTGTTTTCTTTTCAGATTTAATACATACATTTTATTTTGTAACATTGTAAATGCAGTTACTGTCATTTTAAAGCAATTTAATGTGTTCTTGCAATTTAATGTGTAAAAAATAAGAATTTTCATAATTTATTTTTTTATTTACCTCTAAACTTTCAATGGAGGACTATCGTGGTTTCAACAAAAAATTTTAAGCAGCGAAAACTATTTTCAACAGTGACAATAATAATAATAAATATTTCTAAATCATAATATTACAATAATTGCTGCACTGAAGACTGGAATGAATTGCACTTTAAATTATATTAAAATAGAAAACAGTTACTTTAAATTGTAATAACAGTTCACATTATTATTGTTTTTACTCTATGCTTGATCAAATAAATGCAGCTTAGTTGAGCAGAAGATACATCTTAAAAAAAAACATTTAAAAAAACTATATATTTCAAATGCATATATTGTTAAAACTGTAGGTTTGTTCTAAAGCTAACTAGAGTTGACAGAATTTAATGAACATTAATAATTGACATTATTCTATATTCTGTGAGCCTGATTTATCTCTTTATTTTGATTTTTTTTTTTTTTTCTGTGGATGACAAATAATGGCACTGATTACTATGTGACTGAAGTACATTGTTTGGAATTAAATTAAAATAAGCACTGGTTTACGTTCAACTATACATTAACTAAATGTTGACATATTGCAAAAAATTATAATTACTTAATTACTTATAATTACATAATTAGCCTAACTGCAAATTTCTTAAGATATAATAAAAGGGTTGTGCATGATTTAGAAATTAATTTAGAATGTCTTTGCTACAGAACATTTGGTCCCATATCACCAAACCTGTCCCTAACCTTATCCGTATCCCACCTCAATAGCAGCAATAGTGTTTTGCAATACAGTATGAACACAATAAGTGCATTGTACTTATTTTTTGATGTAAGTACATACTAGTTAAGGCCACCTAATATAAAGTGTTATCCCTCCTCAATAGCAGCAGAAGTGTTTTCCAATACAATATGAACACAATAAGTACATTGTACTTGTTTTTTTATGTAAGTACATAGTAATTAAGGCCACCTAATATAAAGTGTGACCGAACATTTTTATTTGTGCCACATTTAATTTTGTAGTCACAAGAATTGATTACCCATAAAATCCATAAAGTGTATTTTTAGAAACATTAGAAGATGATGTTTGAATGTTGGAAATGACATCTACAGAAAATGTAAACATTTATATGTAATTAGTGGTGTACAAACACAACATTTCTCAGATGAACACCTTCAACAGAACATTCTCTGTTCTTGTCTTTTTTGTTGATGTGTTGGACTAAATATATCTGTTGCGTGTCTGGGTTGAATTTCTTTGAATTATATTTTCTTGGAATTATAATTCAAATAAATACAGTTAAAGTCAGTTTCACTTCCTATTAACATCCTGCGGTTCACCACCAATTCAGTTCAAATTCACACTCATGAATTTGAACGTAGCCAAGTCTTAAATTCTCGATTTGATGTACTACTCTGAAACACACTGTGACTGTCCACTCAAACTAAATGCAATAACAGGAGAGAGACGAGAGGGGGGGGGGGTGGGAAGAATCAAGAAAGAAAAGTTGCAGTTTATCTTAACATTGCAATTAAACTGGCAGCTGTGTTTCAAGCAGAGCCAAGCCACGGATCGCTGGGTGCAGGCAGGCGCCCAGTGGCCTTGCAGACAGGGCTAATCTAGTTTCTCTTTCCTCCTCTTCTTTGCTTTGCGCTCCTTGGCACTGCCCACATTGTGTGCTGGTGGCAGCCATTCAAAGATGACTGCAGGAGGTAGAACTGACCGGCCCCCAGTGCCACATTTCTCCGTTCGGCGAGGAGGGTCTGGAATAACAAACAGGAGGGTATTTCAGCGGCGAGAGCGCTCCGTCACTCACTCAATACAGGGGTCCTGGCACGGGCTGTCTGCTTCCAGAAATTGGAGGAATCATTAGAGGAATGTCTTCACATATCCCTACTTGACATCTCAGCACGAACAGGGATTCGGAGGACATGAAAGTGAAACGTAAGCTCAACAAGATAGCTTTTCTCCCACACTGTTAACCCCATCACCAGGCTGTGACAGATCAGCCAAAGAAAAAAAAAAAAACTCAAGTCTGGAAAAATCTAATAGGCTGACCCAACGGAGGACAGAAAGTCTTTGAGCTGAAGAACAAGGACATGACTCCTCGTTTCTGTGTTTTTCTTTTTTTTCCCCTGCTAGAGTAATTCTTGAAACGTATTTTAAGAAATAGAAGTTAAATAATCTATTCATTGTATTTATTCACCTTATTGAGAAAAAGAAAAAGAAAAACATGACAAAATATTATTATCAATTTTGTTATCATATTATTATTTTATTAGTTCTTTAATTTCACCTCTATAAGGGTGTATTTTTCTAACCACACAACAGTTTTTCAGGTAATTACAATACATTTTTAATCACAACATTTATGGCCGTGACCTATAAAGTCAAATCAACATAAAAAATAAATAAATAAAAACACCCGTCTTCTGTGTTGACACTTGAGTTTAATAGGACAAAAATTATTTTGAGCTGATAATATTTGTTAATATCAAACTTTATTTATAATATCAAGTTTATAATTTGATTTATGATCATAATGATGGGGATTAAATAAAAGAACTGGAATCATCTGAATTAGCTAGGTTTTCTTTCTTAGTTTAAAATATAACAAACAATCTTGTCATCCATTTTTTTCATATTAAAAAATCATGATTATGGCGGAGGACTCCATCAACCAATACATTTAGGTTTTGCTTATTATTATATTTTTTATCAAGTTTTTTGTTAATTTTGTTTTTATATATATATATATATATATATATATATATATATATATATATATATATATATATATATATATATATATATATTTAATTATGCAAAAATGAGTGACAATCGTATTTATATATTAGATTAGATTTTATAAAATTGCGACTAGTAAATAGTGAGAATTGGTCCCTAAACTAAAGTTTTACCAAATTTAATTTATAAAATTTCATAGGGTCAGAAGAAAACAAAAACACCCTAAAAAAAAAAAAAAGCTCTCGCCTATAATTATTTATTTTTAATTATTGTTAGTAGTATTTTAACAAGAAAATGCTTGCAGGTGTTCTGTTGAAGAGTTCAATTGAAAAAAAAAAAAAAAACAGAAACGTTCTGCTTTCGGGCCACATGATGTGATGACTGAGGCCAGCGATTGCTGCATGAGCGCACTGATCAGGTTTGACTGCTGGGGTCAGAGGGCAATTTGAAGTCCAGTCTTGTTGTGCAATAAAAACAGCATGACCCCTTAGCAGTGCTTTAATTCCCTGAAAACAAGCACTTATGAACTATTACACACAGTGACAACTGAAACTTTCTCTCCGTCGAACAACAATTCTATAAATAATAAGCTCAGTCCTTGTGTTTCCTTAAAAAACATAATCATATTGTGTCCAGTATAATGTTTGACGTATGTGTGCACATATTTGTGACAGACAATGACAGACAGATAGGTAACACTTTACAATAATTCCTGTTAGTTAATAAAATAACTAAAATGTACCAACAATGAGCATTTATTACAGTATTTACTAGTGTTTAGGAAACATTTTGATTAGTGAACACACTACCAAGAGTTTTCTCTCAGTAAACTCCTAATTTGCTGTTTATTAATAGTAAGTTATTGTAGTAGTTATTCAGATATAGTCAGATAAGGGGCAGGTTGAAGATATCTAGAATATGGTCATGCAGAATAAGGCTTACTAATAATAAGTGCTAATTAACAGTTAATATGCTAGTAATATGCATGCTAATAAGCAACTAGTTATAGTGTTCCCTAATCTAAAGTGTTAACAATGTTTGTTAACATTAGCTAATAAAAATACAACTGTTCATTGTTAGTTCATGTTAGCTCAGGTCCATTAAATAATATCAACAGATACATCTTTTAAATTGAATAACGTATTAGTAAATTTTGAAATTAATGTTAACTAATAAATTATTGTTTATGCTAATGTAGTTTACTAATGTTATAAAATTGAACTTTATTTAAAAGTGTTACAGATGAATAATTCACTTAGTGTTATCAAATGAAGAGTAAATAATAATAATAATAATAATAATAAATCCACTAGGAACTGTATACATTTTTAAATGGCTTACATGCAAATAAAGAGATTTAAGAGTTTACTGAAATGTGGAAACCACTGTCAGAATGAATCATTGTTACTGGCAAGATTTAGACACAATTTAGATAAAAATTATTAGACTTAAAATATTGCAATTTTTCAGAGTGTGGAGTCACCAACCCTTTATTTGAAGCAGCTGTTGTGGCCTTATGAAAGTCTAATTTTAAGAGCACAACGTTGTGTGTTTATGTGTTCGTATGAGGGTGGGATAGAGATTATCGGGGGTCTGATGACTTTTTATGCCCCTCTGAACTCACTCTGACCCCATTAACACAAACCCCAGTGCATCTGAATGGACTTACAAATCTCTACGTCTATTTACATAATAATTGTAAATCACAGAATCAACCTTGAATCAGTGTTGAAATGTCAGAGGTGAAATTAAAAAAAATTTCAAAAACATTATTCACGAGGTAAAATTATGCTTGTCTCCCATGTAACTAAATAATATTTAAATACTTCAGACATCTTCAACCGAATGCACCAATAACGCACATTTGCTGTTTAGAGATGTATAATGAACTATAAATGTGATTTATTGAGAGACCCAGGTGCATTTTCAAGATTATCTTTTTCTCGTGTGTATTCTATGATTGCGTTTCATGCTTTGCACACTTATACGATTATTCTAGACAATAAAGACACCCATAATGACCATCGGTTGGACGCTGGGCACTGAGCAGACTGGCCAGTGGTTGTTGTTGTGATGAAGGGCCACCGCCGTGACCCGGCCCCAGAGGCGCAGCTGCGGGCCCCTCGGCCTTCACAGGCCCGCCGTGATTAAGATGTGATCAGTTAACAAGCGGCGTGATGAGGTCAGCGGCTCGATCGACAGCGGCAGATTGCCTGAGCCGCTTAGATTACTGCCTGGAAGAGATGCAGCTTCAGGTTTGGCTTTTGAACACTGCTGCCACATCAGCTCTCATCTCACCCATTGACATGACACTAATATCCCTCAAGTAGTTCACGCACCCTGGAGTTGGAGACCCCCTCTCGCTCCCATTTACTGCGGCTGGAAATGAGAATTAGTGTTTTTGAGTCTTTGAGTGCGATTCAAAGGCCAAAAGCAGCAGAGGCAAAGCACATTATGGGTCAGTGGAGTGACATTCAGTTCACTTCACAAATGACTGAATCACAAAGAAATCTGCACTTCAATTTAAGATTAATAAATACATAAATAAAAATGATTTCTAGTTATATGGTACTAAGCAAGGGACACTAGTTAGGAATCAATAATTGTAAATGAGTTTTATGATTTTTTTTTTTTTTTACACTACTGGAAAAAAAGTTTGGACTAATTAAGACTTTGCAATGTTTTTTTAAATAATTTTCTGCATATAGGCTCTGCATAGGCATATAGGTTGCATATATTTGACCAAAATAAAGTAAAACTGTGAAATATTATTACAATTTGAAGTAACTGTTTTCAGATTAAATATAAGTTATTCCTGTGATAGCAAAGATGAATTTCAGAAATCTAATTCTAATATGCTAAAATATTATTTCATATTATTTATTATTTCAAATATTACTTTAAGATCTCTCTCTCTCTCTCTCTCTCTCTCTCTCTCTCTCTCTCTCTTTCCAAGAATTTCAGCCTTTTAGAGAAATGTTTTTTATATATTTTTTTTCCTGTTTAAAGCCTATGTGTAGTTCTTAGAAATGTAATATTTTTATTAATTTCTGGTACAAACACTTTCCTTTGATGAATTTTCATGAAACTAAAAAAAAGAAAACCCATTCAATGATTAAAGTTAATCACTTTCAAATACATTTTAAAGGTAAAATATTTACAAAAAGCATGACATTTTTTTTAACCCTCCAACTCTAGCACTCTCTATTCTAATTATAATTATATATAAAAAATAAAAAAACTTGACTCTTTTAGACTTGCACTCTATTCATTTACTAACTGCTTGTTTTCTTATTAAAAAAAACAACTAACACTAGCTTCTCTATTCTTTTTGTATTCTATATATATTTTTTTCTTTTTATTCATTATAGAATTAACAAAAGCAAAAAAGGCCTCTAACACTAGCTTGCTCTATTCTTTTTCTATTCTATCTGTTTTCTTTTCATTTATTATATAATAATAATAATAATAATAATAATAAACCTTGCTATGTGTTAAGCTAACTGAGACTTGTTATAGCTCTTGTGTATCATTGCTGTTTTGTTGATTTTGATTGCTTCGATTGTCCTCATTTGTAAGTCGCTAGCGTCTGCTAAATGACTAAATGTAAATGTGAAATACTGAATCACAAATATCATGAATTTATACAGTTTAACATTTAAAAACTCAAACTAAATTTGCCAGGTCAAGATAAATTTATTATTATTATTATTATTATTATTATTAATGATATTGTATGATCTATTACATATTATTGTATTTAAAAACAACTGACCTTGACACTGCGATATACTTAAATTTCCAGTTTTATGGTTTTCTTGCCACATGACATTTTTTTATTTCAAATATTATTTTAATTTCAAATATTTTTATAAGATTTTTATAGATTTTATATTTTATTATAAAAAGTTTAGCCTATTTTAGCCTGTTAGAATTTTATTTATATATTTATTTTTAACAAAATGTATTTATACCAAATAATTACTGTTAATTCATAAATTAAAAACATTTGTGCTAATTACAGAAGACCTGAATCAAGTCATTTCTGCATGAAATGAATTAATAATGTATTTTTTCTAGATAGAACATTCATGTTCATGAGATTCATGTTCTTGCTAACCAAAATGTCAAATGTAAAAGCACAAGCAATATATTTTGTAAATTTAAGGGTTTTTCATTCCCTGAAGTAATTTCTCTCAGAAGTAAAATTGCTTGAACTAGCGATGAATTTATCAGCTCTCTTCCAGCACACTGATGCCTGCAAGGTCCTCTCAAAAACCCACCACGGAAATACATTTCCAAATCTGTCAGTTAGACAGCAAGATTATCACTAAAATATTTGGTCTGTTATTATAATATAAACCCTTTTGTACACTGCAAAAGGCAGTAATGTATAAATACTGTATATGCCACGTAATATTTTTAGATTAATTTAGATGTTACACTTTTTAGGTTAGCATTTTTTCAGTGTAAGTCTCACTATAAGACTAGCTTATAGCTCAACACAACTAGTGCCAGCGCAACTGTATTTATGAGAAATATCGACCAGCACATTGTTTCCATCATAGCCTAATAGTTCACCTCATTTAGCAGGTCTGATTGGAAAATCACAGCGTGACACATCTCACTCATTGATCTTAAATGTCACTCAAGTGACTGTAAATCTTATTAATGGGAGCAGCTGAGCCTTGACAGCTCCAGACGTTGAAAAGCTCAAGTCGTCCCTCTGCTTCCTACATTGTCTTCCCCTCAATCTGTCCCAGAAACCAGGGCTGCGCATCTACATGTAGTCTGATCTAGCTATAATGAAGCCATATGGCCTGTCTGCTGGAATGCTTGCAGGCAGTGCTGGGAGCAGAGAGAGGAAGCGTGAGCTGCATGTCTATGCCTCCGCTGGCCAGCCCGCAGTTTTGGCAGCCAAAATCCGCTCTGGAAACAGGTTGTTTTTATGTTAGCGCTCGATGAAATGGTGTGAAACGCTAGTTTAACCGCTGTTGCTGTCTGTGAGTGGGTGAGGGGATTGCAGCTTGACCTAAATTCACATGTTGGGAGGGAATTTAAATGACAGCGCTGAGGGTGGAAATCAGCATTGCGTGGCTAGCGAGAGACAAGCTAAACAGCAAGATGATAAAGCAGCGGACTTACAAAATTTAACTGAACACTTAGACTTCTTTAAAGTTAAAAAACATCAGGTGTGTTTGTCCTCTGGTAAGTAGACTACTACATTAGAAATATGTGTATTTTCAAAAATCTGTCTGCCTTCAAAAAACCTGTCGCACATGTACATCACTTAACAAAGACAGCATGGTTTTCTTTCATTATTTCCACTGAGGGGAAAATAAGATTATATTGTCTTATATTAAAAAAAGTTAGTTGTATAGTTCTGCATTGTTTTAACAACTTGGAAGGACATTATCTGTTATTCAACAACAACAACAACAACAACAACAATAATAATAATTAATTAATTATTATTTTTTTTTTAATCTAATATAATACTTAAAATATTTATAAAATAAAATTAAAAATTCAATTCTAGAGTATATTTAGCTTAGACCTTTTTATACTACTAGTCAAACAACACTTGTAAACACTAGGCTGAATGTGAATTTTTTTTTTAAGCCTTTTGATATAAAGGGTGTTTAAATACTAAAATGAATATTTTGCATAGAATTATAGATTGTATAAACTGTAAATTGTAAATTTTAAGTTTGTTTTGGATAGTGAAAAAAATGCAAGTAATAATGGTTCAACATACATATGAACTTAATTTAAAATAATAATAATAATAATAATAATAATAATAAATCATATGATACACCTCATGAATATGACTAAATAAATTGCTCAATATTCATAGTTTTTATTACTTTTTATTCTAAAATGTGAGAAATAATAATAATAATAATAATAATAACAATAATAATAATAGTAAGTGCTTTCAAATATTTTTATGGTGTTAAGTTTACTTTTAGAGTTTCTTTATTTGCATTTGTTGTCTGTACGACCACAGACATTTGTTTATATTACAAAATGTGTTTACTCTTCCATAAAGTGTCATTTTAAATTATTATAATTAAAACCAAAGAAAGAAAGAAAGAAAGAAAGAAAGAAAGAAAGAAAGAAAGAAAGAAAGAAAGAAAGAAAGAAAGAAAGAAAGAAAGAAAGAAAGAAAGAAAGAAAGAAAGAAAGAAAGAAAGAAAGAAAGAAAGAAAGAAATGCTGGTTATGCATAAAGACATTTAGAATAAGAAAAATTAACTAGGTAGTAATTGTGGCATATTAAAGGAGGATAATTTGTTATTATTGTTATTATAGGATTTGTCCTATTCCATTGTAGGATTTAAATTGATTTTTACATTACAGTGCACAAGTAAATCATTAAACTGCTACAAGCAGGAGAAATGAAGGAATAGTGAACGTATCTATCTATATATATATATATATATATATATATATATATATATATATATATAAAATCTAGTATTTTATTAATTATTTACATATGATTTTAAGCTACATTGCTCATTACTTTGGAAGCAGTGAGTTTCAAAACAAAGAAAGAGTTTCTGAAGAGACTTTTTTTTTCCTTCTAAAGAAAATCCAAAAAGTTGCAATTTAGGGAAAGTAAGGGATATTCATTATCATCAGCATGATTTAAGAATAAAAGTCAACGCGAGTCCCCATTTAGATAACAGGCAAGCATTCTGGTGTATGTGCAGATGGGTGAGACACTTCTGGTCTCGGTGTCAGACTGACAGTAGAGTGTATGTGGGAGAGCGGCACCTTGCGTGATCAGAACAAAGCAAGAGAGCATGACAGAAAATCCCTCAATACCCGCCCTTTAAAAAATGCAGGAGAAGCGAGCATGCAGAAGCAAGTTACGTAGTTAGGTGTATAAATTATACACCAAAAAAAGTCTACACCACAAAGAAATACCCCACATGAGGTAACAAACTTTTTTGCATGCAAAAGAGAGGAAGCTCTGATGTCTAAAGAAATATATTCCACTCCAAGATCAAACGAATGAATTAAGACATTACATTTCGCTTTAAGAAAATGAAGCCAATTTTCAGGATGTTTTATGTTGTGATATTTTCATTTTATTATGACAATTTTCTCCACAAATTCTCATAATAACATATAGGATGTTAAACTATATGTTAAATAATAACCAAGATGAATAAACAATTTAAACCAATATTAATAAAAGAAAATAAAACTTATTGATAACATAACGGCTCATACTTTTTATATACTTTTATTTATTAATAGCATATATTTTAATTTATTATTATTATTATTATTATTATTATTATTATTATTATTATTAGATTAATTAAAGCTGTCCTATCAAGCAGTTACACTGATATAAAACTATGTAACTAACTATACAATTTCCTATACAAGTTTTTGTTGTTGTTGTTGTTGTTGAAATCATTATTGTCATTGTTAGTTCATGATAGCTAATGGATTAACTAATATTAATACATAGAACTGTAAAGTTATCAAGGTAATTATATAGGCAACAATATGCTCCAGAAAAAAAATCAGAAATGAATACTATTATATTAATATAAATAATAATAATAATAATTATTATTATTATTATTATTATTATTATTTAGCAATTAAAATAACATCATACGTTTAAAAAAAATCTGTCACTCGAATGGTACGCTTCCAAATAGTACTAATGTATAAAACATTTTTTATTAATATTTATGCATTATGTAATAATATGTTCATTAAAGGTACTAATCTGCACCCTTTATGGATAAGGCACAAACATATACCTGTTGAAAAGGTACTGCCATAGTGACAGCTTTTTTTCCTCTTTTTTTTTTCTGAGAGCATTATATTATTTCATAAAATTAAATAAATCGAAATGATCAAAAACTATTTATTTTAATATATTTTGAAATGAAATTGAGTTATTTAGAAAGTAAACTGACTTCTTTACTTATAAAAATTAAGATTTGACACAATCCTCATAAAAGATTTGAGGAAGACCAGAAAACAGTGAAACAGCGCCACCATTCTTGTGCAGTCAGCTGAAGAAAGTGCAGCCACTATACAATCTTCCTCAAGACCTCCTTAAACCGAGCAGGGATGCTTGACTAACATCACTGTGCAAGTCATGGTCTAGCTTTATCAGCCGTGACTGTGTGAACGGCCCACTTCAGTCCTCGTGATCTATAGATATGCTCTCGGTAATGTCATCTCAGTAGGGAGTGCAGTCTAGTGTAAGGTAGGGGCCGTATGAGACATGTTCAGCATGGCGAAAGTGTCCTCCCGTCTCAGAGGGATACAAAGGCCGTACAAACTTGGTCTTCCATCCCGAGCAGAGGGCTATTAGCCACCATCTTCTATCCTGCAGCTCCTCTACAGGTCGGCGTTTACCCCTCCCATTTGTTGGTGCATGTTGCAAAATATTTGTTTGATATGAAAGGCTCTAAATAATGCATGGATCATTCAATAATGCAGTGAAGCTGAGGTAGTTTGGAGTCAAATGCACGCTGTTTTAAAACTGATGTGCCTGCCTCAGCCAAGCCTGACCTTCAGCATTTCAAAATGGTCATTTCGTGCCGTTTGAAATGAATACCTTGGAGGCTCAAGCGCTGCGGGACTTCAGAGGAAATATATAGCCCCGCTCTGTGCAAAAGGAACAATTTCATAATGAGAATATAATTTAAAAAGCATTTATCTGTTCAGTTAAGTTATTGCAGTATTCAAAACAGATGGCTTAAGTATGGAAGTCTGGTATTCTCACATACGACAGAATTGCACAATTTATTCAATATTGCACATAATGATCAGTTAAGTTATTCCAGTATTTAAAACTGTAATGGCTTATTATCCCAGCTAACAAAAAATAATTTAAAAATTTATTGAATGTCCAGTTTTTTATTTATTTGTTTATTTTATTTTATTTTTTTTTTATTTTTTTTTGGGGGGGGGGGGGGGGGGGGTATGTGAGCGTAAAACATGAACAATGTATTAATACCATTTGTGTGCTAACATTTTGAGAACAGTACTCTATAAGGAACAATTTTTAAAATCACTTAGATTAAGTGGCCTTAACTACTATGTACTTACATTTAATTATTTGGTACAATGCACTTATTGTGTACATACATGTTTTTACATTCTAATTTTATTAAAAAAAAAATAAAAATACCTGCATGCTATTACATCTGTAATTAATTTATGTAATTGCATTTATAATTACACTGTTGACCCATCACTTACACCATAACCCACCCTTAAACCTACCCATATCACCAAACCTGTCCCTAACCTTACCCCTATCCCACCTCAATAGCAGCAAAAGTGTTTTGCAATACAATATGAACACAATAGGTACACTGTACTTATTTTTTGATGTTAGTGCATAGTAGTTAAGGCCACCTAATATAAAGTGGGTCCAAAAGTTGAAAATAAAACAATTATTGGAGTACATTTTACAAGAAAATACAATTACATTTTTTATACTTCAAAATTTCACATTTAATTCAATGTTACTTGCCATCTTTTTTTGTGAAATTTATAATAGAAATTTCTGAGTGCAAAAATTTTGTACACCATTTTTTTTCAGTGTATAGGTACAACCCAATTTGCATACTTATGAACTATTCTAAACAATCTGTAGTATAAATAGTGTGATTAGTGCGTCCACACTCAAAATTAGGTGTGGAATGCCTGAAATTTCATCAATTATACAATTTGCACACTAGACAGATGAGTACACAGTGCATAGGATAAGCATAGTGTACAGTGTGTCATTTGGGACGCAACTTATTAAAGACCAGATAATTCCGTACGAATGTTCTGCTAAAGTTGCTGGAAGAACATCTGTTCATAACTTTGAGATAACCTTGCCAGAACGTTCTGAGACCGTTAGCTGGGTTACCACTGGCTCTTTTTGAAACCGAAAAACCCAAAATCAAGTTAACAAGGCAAACAGTGAAGTGTCAAATGTGTTACGCAGTCATAAGAAGCTTAAACCCCCGCCTGAGGTTCTCAAAGAAAATGTATTTCATAACCAGGCACCACCAAGCAACAAAGCCAGTGTATTTATAACAAGCAAGGCGGATCACGTTGATGTATTTGTGACACTCTGAAATATCATCAGGGCACAGCCCGGATTGTCACATGAAGAGAGAGCTATGATGATATAACCCGGCCTGAAGAGTGACTCATCCACTGTTAAAGCAGCTGTAGGTGGATTTGGCACTCTCTCCAAAGGAAAAGCTTCTAAATCTCCGGAACGTATGGCATTGCGGATTCTAAACCGTTGTGCTGGAATGATAAAAAATGTCTCACATCCATCATGGAGGAGGATGGGGTCAAAAAGAGGCCACTGAACTATGGATATTGGGGCTTTCGGGCAACAACAAATGTTTCGAGTGATAAGATGCCATCGTTCGGTGTCAATTACCCATGATTCTGAGCCAATCAGTCACATGGGTCAATACTAGCAACTTTCTTTCACCTAATCCTGATGCAGGGCATGATAAACTGTGATATTTTGAAACCCCACCTCTATTGGTTGGAGATTTTAGTTTGGTTTAAGGAGCACTGACCTTGTGTTTCCCCAGCTGACTGCAGCTGCTGACTGCCAGCGCCACATTTCGTCCACACTGCAGATTTTATCCATCAGCCTCGGGCTACTCCACTGTGCAGGTAGACATTTCTTCATGCTTGTATGAATTCAGTTCAGCTATTAATAACACTCAAGCTATTAAAACCTACTTTCTTTGAAGCAAATCTTTGAAGGTTCACCCAAACATGAGAATTCTGTCATTTTCTCTGTCTTTCTTTCTTCTTTGGAACGTTATTTATAACAGGACGTTCACGCTGATCGTGAAAATATTCATTTTTTTGAGTAATTATGCCTCAAGATAACAGAATGACTATAATGCTGATACTATTATTTAGAATAACTAAAAATATAAGTGTATAATGTAGGAACCTTGTGCTGCTCAGTGCTATTTTAGTATCATTTATATAGTATTGTATTTTTTGTTTTGTTATTGTGAATTGAATTATGTTTTATATGTATTTATAGCTTTATTTAAGTTTATTTGGTTTTATTTAACTTTAAATGAGAATTAGAAAGCATTGCTTTAGCAACTAGCTGATTTTTTTTAAGTTTGTAAGATTTGTAATAAGTAATAAATATGTTTTTATTAAAAATTAAGTTTTTTTATTATATTTTATTTCAGCTAATGTTCATTTTATTTAGAGCATTTTTTTTGGTTATAGTTTTAGTTACTGATAATAACCCTGCTTTTCACTGTGTGTGTAGCACCTACAACTCTGCAGACTACTCATTTTGAAGGATCCCATTGTTAGACATGAGAAGGACTTAATAACTTAATTAAAAAAAAAAAAAAGTTTGATCTTGATATTTTATGTGACACATTTCAACAAATATTTTTATTTGTTTATTCATTTTTTAAATCTCATATTTAATTTATGCTTTGCAAATAAGCTGTCGAAGGATTGAGGGATGGAGACTTCAGTAACAAAGTGGACCTCAGGGTTTCATAAATTAAACAGCTAAATCAAACATGTATGACAGAACCACATTAATGATTAAGATAAAATGTTTGATAGTGATCTTATCACATATTATGATGTGAGCAGGGTACTGAAAGGTGCACTGCCATTCAAAGGTTTGGGGTCAGTAAGATTTTTTACTGAAAAATAAAAAAAGTAATACTAATTATTCATTAAGGATGTATTAAATTGGGCAAAAGGGACAATAATGACATTTATGATAAACCAAAAAAAAAAGAATCAAATAAATGCATTTTTGTGGAAACATGTATCACGGTTTTCACATAAAATTATAAGCAGCACAACTGTTTTCAAGACTGATAATAATAAGAAATGTTTCTTAAGCAGCAAATCAGCATATTATAATGATTTCTGAAGGATCATGTGACACTGAAGACTGGAGTAATGATACTGAAAATTCAGGTTTGCATCACAGGAAAAAATTACATTTTAAAATATATTACAATAGAAAATAGTTATTTTAAATTGTAATAATATTTCACTATATTACTGTTTTTATTGTATTTTTGATTAAATATATGCAGCCTTGGTGAGAATAAGAATATTTGTTGTGATGTCTGGATTGGTGGATGTTGTACCATGTGCACAGTATTAACCAACTACAGACTCCCTAAGGACCTGATCATAACTTGAAAAGAGGAAAACACAGAACAGACATCAGTTAAGTTTCAAGACTGAAAACAGCAGCCTCATCACTGGTGCTTTCCCTGACAGCTTCTGATTAAGAAATTAGGTCAAGTCTGCTTGCTTGTATTTGTAAGCACACTGCATTCGAAACCCAGCAAATATCTTCATTCAGAACACCGCAATGCAGTGTGCTAAAAGAGCAATCATTCCTCATGTTAATGTATGTTTACTGCAGATTTGGTCTTGCTTGAGTGGCTGTGTGATGCCCAGATAGCAAGTGCCATATGGTCACCTGATCCTGTGCTGCTGCTATCGCACACATTCCCTCCAGTGCATGCTGGGACATCACAACAGAGTCTGTCTGGCTGCTCCACTTCATGCACCTCTGCCTCACCAGGAGAAAGTCTGGCAGTGGGAGCTTCCATTTCCTCCAGCTAAGAGTGTGTGTGGGGGGGGTTAACATGCAGTGCCGCCAAGCATGGCTAATGCAAAAGGACAGTTCCCGCTTATTATAGAACCATTGCGGATAATAAAATCTGAATCAAACTGCCAGCTGAAAGCCACTGGAGAGTTTCCTCCTATTTAATTTTTAAAGTTATGGAAGCACTTGACACTGAGGTGGATCAAATATCACTAGTTTGCGTGCAAATACTTACTTAGCAAGCTACTGTAGCCAAATTTCCAAATAAAAAAAAATAAAAAATAAATAAATAAATCAGGTGAGTGGCCATGCAGTAACAGATTACTCTTTTCTGGAATGTCACAATTGGCCCTGAGTGGTTGCAGATGACATCTCATCTCATGATAGTTTTCACAGGGGCAAGTTTAAAGGGGTCCTATTATGCTTTTTCATTTGTTAATATTTACTTGTGGTTATGGTAAAGGGTGTGTCATTTCTGGAACATGCTCTAAGTGGTTCGCCAATCACAACGCACTGGACCAGCTAACCAATCAAAGCACATTTCATGTTTAGGATGGAGGGGTTTCATCGAAACAGGAACTAAACGGGGCGTTTGAAACAGACTGGGAAGAGAGGAGCTGCAATAATGTAAAAATTGTGAAAAATAATGCTTCTTTGGAGCCACCAAGCATGAAAACTTATTCCAGTACACCCCAAAAACCAAATCAAGATTTCATAAAAGGGTATAATAGGACCCCTTTAAATATCCAGTGAGTGGCACTAAAAGGTTAATGCTCAATAATATTTAATAATAATAATAATTCCTTACATTTATATAGTGCTTTTCTAGGCACTCAAAGCGCCTAGAACTTTACATTGTGAGGAGGGGGGGGGGGGGGGGGTCTCCTCATCCACCACCAGTGTGCAGCATCCACCTGGATGATGCGACGGCAGCCATAGTGCGCCAGAACGCCCACCACACACCAGCTTACTGGTGGAGAGGAGACAGAGTGATGAAGCCAATCAGCAGATATGGGGATGTTATTTGAAAATAACATAGAACTTACACTTCACCTAAGTGATAGTGTTAACAAAAGTAAACGTGAAACAAATATGCTGAAGCAACTATGCCAGTTTTGCTTATTCAAGTCTTTGAACTCTTTTATCATCACTCACATTTCACTGGACTCGTACCCAAATGCTTCGCATCGCAAGTTTAACACTGTACCAGGGGAGCTACTGAGCATTTTTACTATGTCAGAAAAGTCATACATATGGAGCTATTTATGTGATGCAAATACTGAAAAGTATTAGTTTATGAAACGTTTTGAGGTCATAACATACAGTAGTATTATGCAAGGAACTGTGCAGAAATTAGTCTTTAATAATTGATAATCTGCCCCTGAAATCATAATTTGTGTGAAAACTAATAAAATTAGTTGATTTTTACTGCCTCTTGTTTTCATTTCAGCTGGAAACTGCAGTGAATTGTATGTATAAGTAAATTTTTGGGAGTTTTGCAAAAATGTAAGTAGAGGTAAGTTTTCCAGTGAGCCTATGTTGGTCACACTACTGAAAAATGTTTGTAGCACCACTACTCTTGTAAGCTATTCCTCAACACTGGAAGGAAGAGAGAAAGTGCTGATTGCTTCCTCTCCTCTCAGAATGTACACACATGGCTTCCTCACAGCTGTTCTTCTCCTTCTACTTTGACATCTCTTCTCTCAAACGTGATCAGAAACTCTGATCACATTGTCTATGCACATTTTTCACAAGCATTCATAAACAATATCGTACCATTTCAATATTTTTTTTTTTAAGCTGTCTATTATGGTATAATCTATTGCAGATAGTCATGCCTCTAAATGGCATATAAAAACAAACTGATCGGTCACTTTATGTGTCAATCAGACAATCTCTTCCTGTCTAAGTGGATGGCCAGAAAACCCTGCAATGTGGTCCAGACCTTATGCTGTTAATCCAAGGTCTGGTTAAGTGAGACTACTGTTCACATGATTTACTTGTATTTTCTATATAGTGACATTTGGGGAAAATGTATCTGCAACCATGCTATATGTTTTGAATAGTATCATGCAACAGTCATATAAAATGAAACTGGAGTATGTTGCATTTCCAACGTTTTAAGCAAACCACAAACATCAGATATTGTCATTGAGTTCATCTGGAGTGTTCTCATACAAAACAAAATTCCTATTAACTGCTCAGAGGCCTCTGAAAATAACTGAATATCGACTGTCATAAACTCTAAGCATGTGGGACGTGTCTGTTTTTCACCATTCATGACAACACGGGCAGCAAGAATGAAGATTCTGGAGCTTCAGCTGCACGCGCACACTCTCCAGCTGGCTGTCAGACTGCTGATGCTGCGCCGGCATGTCATTTACATAAGGTAAACACTGACTCGCTGACTAGTCAACAACTTTTCTAAACAACTTGTCAACTAGAGTAGTCACGCAAGCCTTACCACACACATCGTAACACTAAAAACTGAATGAATATTTAAACTTAAGAAAAGTAGTCTCACACTCCCTGGTTGGCAGTTAAGGTCTGTTCACAACATACGGCAATATTATTTGCTGGAGGTCTGCTTTTCTGTATTGTTAGTTGCAGTGGGTGTTCCTTGGGCTGGATGAACGTTACTTGCGAGGTTCACAATTGGCCATAGCTTTTGAAAATCTGGAACATCACAGATAGGATGTATTTGTAAAAAAAAAAAAAAAAATGTCATTCTGTCATTCTAAGAATCAGTTATCCAAGGTCAGACTCACTACAATCTTCCTAAGAAAGAAGTTCAGAAATTTATTACGATAATTTCTATGAAGTTCATAGGAATGTGCAGTTCTTGAAATATTATTAAGAAGTTCGCTTAATGTTTTCTTTCTTTTCTTTCTCTTTTTTATTTCCTTAAGAATATCTGATTGTATGGTGGTTCTTGTCGAAGACTCGCTGATCAACGTTAATGTAAAGCATCCAAGGCTGCCCTTTGTGCACCATCTTCAGATTACTGTAATATTCACAATAAGAAAACAAACCATTTTTGGTCATGGATGATAGACAAGAGTTCTGCACTCCACGTTGTAATGCACCATGCTATCTTTAAAGAGATTGTCAAGATAGAGGGGCCTGCTGCATTCATTTGGATGTTGCCAAAATTTGTGTTGCAATTTTTGCTAAATCTTAAGAAATGTTTTCGGAAATACAACATATTTTTAATTTTATTCCTAAGTTAGAAAATATGAAGAAAATAGCAGTTAAGAAGAATATAATTCTTCTGAATGTTTTATGAATCTCACCCATGCTCACAAAAAGCTCACATTCTGGAGAGGAATGTGTTTGTGTCATATTTTTTATAGGCTATATATTTGTATGTTGGCAGAGGCAAATCAAATTGAACAGTGAAAATGCTTACAGTACACCAACTTCATCATCTTGCCTACACTCAAAAACAGTAGGTTTGTTTGACTCCTGCCAAGGCAGAAAGCTGGATGACTTTAAGCTGGATGCATACTTTGTCAGATTCAGTAATTAACACTGCATATAAAGAATTGAATGCAAAAAAGTATGTACACAAATAGTGGCACAACTGAAGGTGTTCAGTGCAAAACAGTACAAAATGGGACAGACAACTAATTCAATGACATGTGTCATAGTGACATGACATTAACACCGTCAAAATTTCTAACTGGCATGCACTGATTCATGCTAGTCAGATGCTAATTGGTCTATCTAGCACAGCATGAAGTCGCACAATAATATCTCACCATCTCACAGGAGATCAAATGAGCTCCAGTGTCCTCACTCCTATTGGTAGTCTCCCATTGCATCACTGCTCATTTGCATAAAGCTACATTTTTCTCAACTCTGGATACATCCACACTGCATTTCCAATGGTCACACATGAACATGCTACAGCCACAATTAGCGATAGTCTGGTCTAGGAGCTTGCTGCTCATAAGCATTAGACCCATTCTCTCTCGCACGCTCATTCCCTCCCTCCTGCTCAGTTATGGGAAAAGTTAAAAAGCAAAAATATGATGGTTAAGTGTGAATCATTGAGTGAGAGTCTTGCCAACGTACATGCCATTGAAAGCATATAATAAATATAAACCAAAACTGGGCTGCTACTCAAGTTGAACTCCAGTACAACTCTCAAGTACAACAAACAAGGTTGTCAACCATGTTTTGTGGAAACAGTAAGTCACACAAGTCATATTTTGAAAATGAAAGGCAATTATTTCATACACAATAGTGTTCTTCAGTAAATGTACCCAAATGTTTTACTCTCAAATGCCGCACCATAACCACATCATGGAGTGAAATAAACTAAATAAATGTGCAAAAGTTTAAATGAAATAGGATACAGCCAGTTCCTACAGCAAGTTGTTAAGTAAATGTTGTTTTTTCGCTCAAGCATATGATGAATGAATATATATATATATACATATATATATATATATGTATATGTATATATATATATATTTATTTTTTTATTTTCTTTATTTTTTTTTCCAAGAAATACATATTTATATTGCAATATTCACTGGTGACTCAATTAATACTAACTGTCAAGTATAGATACACAAAATATGCTGACTTAGAGTTACTCATTTAAATTTTGACTTTACATTAATGCAAACATGCATATGATGTCTAAATTGGTACTGCCAAAATACAGTATGTAAGACACATCTGTTGGCGACTGCAAACAAAGGGTTTTGACCGGGCACAGAGAATCCGGCAGATTCTCACAACCCGCCGTGGCGATAATGAGTTTTGTTGGGTGGTGTGAGGAGCCATTTTCAGCAGACACTTGAAAGTATTTCTCCCATGTGTCTCCGCCACCCCTACACAACAAGCAAGAGTCTGGGGTCACCTGCAGAAGTTCTGCACATGCTCCCAAGGCTGTAATTTAGAAAGGTATGAATGAAGCTCGATTGCGCAGCATGACAGCTTAATTAATGACTTGACATGCATGAGTGGCAAAAGAGTTTGGCTTGGGAATGCAAGCGTTGCGTTTGCCATGGCGAGATGAGAAAGGTACTTGTTAATTATAATAATATGGGATTTTGGTTCGCTCGATAAATTGTCCCACAGGTGGGAGAGACAATAGCAGATGATGCAGCTGCAGACCATGATGGGGAAATGATGGCAGCGGGGAAAAAAGGGAAGACAAGCAACTCATCACACTAAAACACCCAACTGGAAGGTAATTGCACATCAAAGATAAAAACACGGTGCTGCGATTGAGCTGAGGGATATGCGTTTTCAGACAGCTGCACGATAGTCAACAAAATTTTCAGCTCTGATCGGATGAGGCGAGACTCGCTTTTTCAAAGAAACCTCAGTGCTGTCATGTCAAATTATTGTTTATTTTGTTTGAATAACAAAATTTGCACTTTCTTACAGTTGAAGATTCCATCCCTCACAGGGTTGGGTGAAATTCAGAATTTATTTTTGATTTAGCTCCCTTTTAATTCATGAGATAGAATCTGAATAGCGTTGACCTAATTTCCTGAACAGCAATTCAAAGAAATAGTCAGACAACAGAGGGATTTAATTAGTCCAACACAGATTTTGCAGTAAAACATAATTAGATGATTAAATATGACTAATTACTGATTAGACATATTTTTTTCTAAACCAAGTTCAGTACTGTCAAAATAATTAAGACATTGAAAAAATGGATTTTAATTTTGTTATAAAGCAACAAAAAAATTACCACCACAAAGTTTCTGCATAAATTACAAATTCTAGATGACACAGGCTGATGGGTCATTAATGCAAACAGATGTATTTGCAGTGTTAAACTACTTGGCACAAGTTGATTGGTTCATGTCGCATATGCAGCCAATAAGCTGCTTTATATTTAAATGGCTGGTTAACATTCAATAGAGCAGTTTGCAGTGTGCTTTCAGAGTTCCTCTGAAGCCCTCCACCTCCCCAGCTCCACCTGTGTAGATCTGCTACGGGTTATTATATATGCTACTTTATTATTTGTATGCTCTAAAACAACAGCAATAACCAAAAGCAGCAGCAATTCAGCAGCATAGCAGATCTGTTCTGTCAAGACCAAATACATTAACTTTGACATATACAATATCATGCAATAATTTTCTGAGAGTTGTCATGCTATAACTATAAAAACATTGAATTAAATGAAATAAATATATAAATACACATCTGCACATGGTTGATGTATTTCTTTTCTTTCATGCTGTGTAATACACAACCACAAATGCTTAAAAAAACGTTTGGTTTCAATCTTGCTTTCATGCTTACCGTGAATTTTTTCAAAATCCCTTCCAGTTATTTTCAATTGTGTACAGAAATGTACATAGGAGCTCATGAAAGAAGAGCTTTAGGTTTTGAATAACTGTGTGTATATGATATATACAAAAAATATAATCTTATGGCAAAGGTGTTTGCAATGTAAGGCAAATGTTTGCTTTTGAGACATGTTTGTGATATTTTAAATGCAGTGCTTCATTTTGCAAAAGATGTGAGGCATTATGCATTTTGTGTGTGCAGTTCTAGGATTTGTGTGTAAAGTTTGGAAAATAAGAGGCAAAGATTTGAAAATGTGTGTAAGCAAAAAACTGTAAGTAGTCTATACAACAATATTCCAAATTGCCATATGATAGCTTTGCGTCAGGAACAAATCAAATTTAAGCTATTATGAATAAGATTCAATAAATTTCAGTCTGCTTCTCAAATAAAGCTATCATGTAACTTTCAAAGATTTAAAAACATGATACTTAAAATATAGCTCATATGGACTACTTATATGATATCATTATTTAGCTATATCTGTCATGTTGGAGCTTGCCAGTCCTAGCCTTCATTTGGATCTCAAAAGGAAAATTATGAGTTATAGATTTTAGACCTCATGATGAATTGAGAGCTCCACTGATGAATAAGTCAGTACTTCTCCACATTGCTCACTAGGCGGCTTGCAACCGTAGTTCACCCGTCGTATGGCGAGGGCCGAATAGGGACCAAAAATCCTTTCAACCCCAGTCTGTTTACTGAAATCTACCTCCACAGCTTCAGCCCGAGCAAGATCAGAGCACTGCTTTGATGTGTGTCATGAGCTGTGTACAGTCCCTCATCACAGGCAATCTGATAAGTGAATTATCTTCCCTCAGATCCAGACTCTGATAACTGTGCAGTTACCGCACTCCAGGATATCATTTAACAGAGCTGAACCACAGCACGCACACGGACAGGCAACATTAACAATCTGACCCAGCCATCTCTTCTGCTAACCTCTAATAAGAGTGTTTAAACAGAACAAAACAGATCACTCAATGAGTGATTATATGGCAGATTGGCCATTTGAAGGAACCCACACTCCAGGAGAGGAAGTCAATGTGGCAAAGCCCTGGAGCAGAGAGAAACACTGGTCTCAAAAGGCCACCGTGTAAAGGGACGGTCACGCAGAGATGAAAGTGAACTGGGTTTCTGTGAAGACTCGCAAGGTTTAAAATGACCCTGCTAAAAGCAGCTTTGCCTTCTAGAAGAAGCCAGCCTTTAACAGCGGGAAACCACGCAGCTCAACCTCACCTAAAGCTAAAGACAGGGGTCACCACTAGCTTTGTAGCAAAACCCAGTGAGCAGCCATGCTGTATACTTGTCTACAGGCTACATAGGCAGCTGCCTTCCAAAGTATCATCCTAACTCAAAATGAAGGAGTAATTTGAAGCGCTTTAATTTCTATAATTATTCTATATGAGTGTGTGTGCGCACCTCACGTGAAGTGCAAGAGAGATTTGGCTCCTAATTGATACAGTTTGGCATAAGCATGTTACTAAGATAATAATGTGATACATTAATAGACAAAAATAGACAGCACTCACAAACATTCTGTAAAGTATTTTTATTTATTTTTTTTTTTTATGGTTTAATATAAGAAAAAAATGCAGTTTACCTCGTTACCTCAGAAACACACTTAAGTGATTTACTGACTATGCCCTTGTTCAGAACCTAAGTTTACCAAGTGCGACATGTTCCTGGATCAACATCTTTGTTGACCCTGGAACAACATTGTGATTAACCAATCAGATTTGAAGAACCAGTTTATAGTTTTTGGGAAGTTTAGGCTTACAATCAGTGTTTGGTGTTTGTACATCAGTGTCATTCATCTATCATTTCCTCTGATTTTAGGGATTACTCATAGTTAAGGTCAGGTTTAGGTGTAGGGATATGGTCAAGACTAAAAATAAAAGGCGTTGCATGACTTTGTGAAATATTTAATTTAATTTAAAAAAGTACATTATTTCAAATGTGAAATTAAAAATATATTTAAATACATGACAAACAAGTTTAAATAGAAATTACAGTACATTTTGGTGTATCATAAATGCTTGTCAGTATATTCAGCAGTTCACCGTATTTCAAATAGATGCAATTATGAAATTGCCTGTAAAGATGTACTATAGTACTTCAGTAGGTTAAAAATAAGACCTAAAGTTCAGCTAATTGCATTTGATTTACTGTAAACTTTCACTATAATACATTTTTACTTCATTTAAGTTAACATGCAGTTAAGTATCTGAAAACATAACATTCAGTTTGCACTTAAGCATATTCTTTTAAAATATTATTTTCGTAATAAGTACTCTTTTTAAATGTATTATTCACACTTTGCTAAAGTGTCATCTTGGAGGGATTTTATTCCCCCTTTCCATCTCATCCAGAACATACATGACACATTACCATTGGGCACAAATAACACAGGGGGATAAACAGACAGAGAGTAATACAGCATGAACACAAGAACACACAATAGCAAGCAATTTCATCATAAATTTACAGAAGAACCCACCCAAGCACACCGGGTATGAACAGCAGTTACTGATAATAATAATAATAATAGAGAGAAGCCTCAAGCTCAAAGTTAAAAATGAACAACTAAAGCAAATGCATAGTAGTTTTTTAGTACTAAATCTGAACATGGTGTTTTACAAGAATAATTACATTGAGAATGGCTGCAGCCAATAGCTACTCTGATAAATGATAGAACTAGTGAACCCACCTGTTACAGATATAACAATATAACCATCTGTTCTACTGAAGAGAGATTAATCTGAACAAAATCAGCACATGAATAGGCATAACACAAACCATTATTATTATTATTATTATTATTCTTCCCTCCTATGGAGACAAATGGAGATGTGTAGCACAATGTCCAAGCTGATTTCCAAATGAAAGAGGAAAATAAAATACAAATAAATAAAAGGGGGCTGTCCAAGGCAGTCCAAATACAAAGAATTTGTGAACACAGTGATAAATTTGTGTGAAAAATAGAAAATCAGCTCCTGTTAACGATGAGACACAGAATTGTTCTTCCTCCAGGGGGTATTTTATTAAGTATTCACACATGGCTGGATTGGACCGTACTGACCAATAGGAAACAATTATCCATGTTGTCTATGTACTGCTTCAGCAACGCTCTTAACAATAATTATACTGCAAAACTTTAATAAGTTAATTCAAAATTCTTGTAGGCACACCAAAATTTTAAAAAAGAAAAATGCTATTCTTGGCACTTGTGCCCAAATGTCCATATGTTTATCCATCCCTGTTTGTAACAATGAATTTTTGGACTGCCTTCTCTGTAAATGATACCAAACGTCTCCTCAGGCAACAGGGAACGTTCTCAGAACTTTTTTTAATGTTCTGTCAAGGTTCTCTCAAAGTTATGAACAAATGTTAATAGAGCATTCATTCGAAGTTAACTAGCTTTTAAAAGGGTCCTATTATGCTCTTTTACAAAGTCTTGATTTTATTTTGTGGGTGTACTAGAACATGCTCTCATGCTTGGTGGTTCGAAAAACACATTATTTTTCACATAATTTACATTATTACAATACCTTTCTCCCCAGCCTAGCACAAACGGCTCGATTAGTTCCGGGTTTGATGAAGGCAGCCTTCCAAAAAATGAGATGTGTTGTGATTGGTTAGCTGCCCCAGTGCATTGTGATTGGCGAACAGCTTGGACGGGTGTTTCAGTACTGCCAAAGTAGCAAGTTCTGTCTGCTCCGGTATAGTTAAGGATGGTGTCAATATTGCCATATCAATTTGAGCCTGAGTTAAAAATAAATTGCAACCATTGTTTCCTGACGTCGTCTGCTTTAGGAAAGCCAAACAAAGATGTTTGGGCACAGGGGTGAAAAAAACTAGCGTTTCTTCGACATGGCAAAAACTTGACGCTACAACAGCACTTCTTCATCGTCGTCTTGTCTGATACACTCAACCAAGTGTTCTAACCACAACCTCGCCCCTACCCACCCCCTACCACTCAAATTTCCATAGGGGGGATTTATTTTAATTATATTCAAATGGGCCAATTTGTGATTTCGCAAAAACCCCAGAAAACAACGCTGTAGTCCAAACGAGCCATTCGTTGTAGTTCTTGAAAAGGGATTTTTTAAAAACTAAATATCTCCCTTTGGAGTGGACTTTGAGATTTGTAACTTTGTAGATCTTTTTTATGCCCAAACATACACACTACACACTCACTAAAATTTAACAAGTGAAAAAAGCATAATAGGACCCCTTTAAAGGGGTCATGGGATGCAAAATTCACTTTGCATGATGTTTGAACATAAATGTGTGTTGGAAGTGTGTGTACACATCCACCCTATAATGATAAAAGTCCACCCAGTGGTTTTTTTTAAAAAAAAAAAAAAACTATTTTAAAATCCCCTTTCTCAAATCAGGCTGTTCTGAGATTCCTGGCAGAATGACGTAGTACGTCTTACCTTAGACCTGCCCTGAGTGAGCTGTGAGCTGTCCGCCATTGTGTCGACTCCGGTGCCGAGGAAGTCAAGAATATCTCAGATTAAGCGGTTTAGGTGTTTTGTTGTTGGATGTACTAATGAACATAGTAGTCGTCATTTACTCCCGACATCTGAGCCGCTGAAGATGCAGTGGATTAACTTTACTTTTGTTTTTGAAGGGAATGTGCCCCGATCTACCTAAATGTGTCTATCTTCGCTCAAATCATTCGTGATCCAGCTTCATCTACAGAAGAACTGAGTATAAAGGTTTTTTATGAATCTTTGCAAATAACCTTTCCTAATAATGTACTAGTTAGTAAGTTTCACATCTAAAATTTTGACAGGGTAAAAAGAGTGTTTTTTACACTACTATTGAGAAAGATTAACCAAAGTATGTTATAGTTTTTTCATTAAAGGGGTCATCGGATGCAAAATTCACTTTGCAAGTAGTTTGAACATAAATGTGCGTTGGAAGTGTGTGTACACATCCATCCTATAATGATAAAAATCCACCCAGTGTTTTTTTTTTTTTTTTTAAACCCTGTTTTAAAATGCCCTTTCTCAAATCAGGCTGTTCTGAGATTCCTAGTTGATTGACAAGGCCATCTTACATTTACATTTACATTTATTCATTTAGCAGACGCTTTTATCCAAAGCAACGTACAAATGAGAACAACAGAAGCAATCAGACCATCGAGAGTGCAGCAGTATACAAGTGCCATGAAAAGTCTCAGTTAGGCCAGCACAGTACATGTAGCTAGTGTTTTTTTTTTTTACTCTTTTAATTACTTTTTTTATTTACTTTAATTTACTTTTTTTTTCTCTTTGAATTACTTTTTTAATCTTACCTTAGACCTGCCCTGAGTGAGCTGTCATCCGTCCGCCATTGTGTTCACTCCGGTGCTGGGGAAGACAAGATGTTTCCAATTAAGGAGATTGAGGCGTTTTATTGTTGGATGTAATAATGAATATAGCAGTCGTCGGTTACTCCCAACATCTGAGCCACTGAAGACGCAGAGTATTAAGGTTACTTTAGTTTTGAAGGGAATGCGCCGATCTCTGATCTGCCTATATGTATCTAGGTTCATGTGAATCATTCGCGATCCAGCTTCATCTACAGAAGAACTGAGTATAACTTTTTTTTTTTATGATTCTTTGCAAATTGCCTTTCCTAATAATGTGCTAGTTAGCCAGTTTCGAGGCTGAAGTTTAAAGTCTCCTCGTCACTCCACGGAAGAGAGGGGCAGGGTCAGCAGAGCTCATTAGCATTTAAAAATAACATGGACTAAAAAATGGCTTGCTGAAAACAGAGCTGATTTTTACAGGGGAAAAAAGGTGTTTTTTAAACTACCATTGAACTTGTGGTAAATGGGCATCTGATGACCCCTGTAAGACCCTAAAGAATCCTATCAACTTGTGGAAAATGGGCACACGATGACCCCTGTAAGACCCTAAATAATCCTATCAACTTGTGAAAAATGGGCATCCGATGTTCTCAAAACATTAGGTGCGTCCCAAATCACGTACTTATGCACTATTCTATATGACATTTTGTAGTATAAATAGTGCAAGTAGTGTGTTCACACTGAAAATTCCGAAAAGAAAATGTGCACTTTAAAAACCCAGCTGATGCCCTTAAATAACTGAAAAAACGAACTGTGGAACTGCATACACTTTTCAAAAGGTACACTTTTGTACCTATTAGGTTCAAATATGTACACTTCAAGTACTAATATGCACCTTTAAGGTACCAAAACGGACCCTTTAGGTACAAACATGTACCTTTTGAAAAGGTACCACCCCAGTGACAGCTTTTGTACCTTTATTTCTGAGAGTGTACACTCAACTCTCGCAGATTTAATTACGTCGCAAAGGAGGCGGGGCTATCAGATTCCAATTATAAAGACAAAATAACCTTATAGACTTCATGGTTGAGAACATAGTGCACAAGTACATAGTGTGTATTATAAGTGCATAGTGTATAATGAGTTATTTGGAACGCAGTTATAGTTTATACGTGTTTTTTTTTTTATTTATTTTTTTTTAATATGACTTGATTTAGAATGTTCAGTTCAAAACTAGCATTCCCGTGTTTACAAAAATGATAAAGGGAATGTTCCATTAACATACAGTACACATAACCAAGAAAAAAACCATTGGATGTTAATTGTGATTTAATTACTCAATTGGAACATTAGCAACATATTTTTTGTTAGCTGAGTCACTTTTGTTTTAGAACAAAGGCACCAAGTTCATCTCAGATTCAAACAAATGTTGCTGAACCCACTAACAGGTTACATTTACATTTACATTTATGCATTTAGCAGACGCTTTTATCCAAAGCGACTTACATTGCATTCAAGTTACAGTGTTTACATTTTTTATCAGCTCTTGCTTTCCCTGGGAATCGAACCCATGATCTTGGCGTTGCTAGCGCCATGCTCTACTATTTGAGCTACAGGATGGTTACATCCATCTTGACTGCTATCAGAAAAAAATCAAAACGATATCATGTGAGAATATGGCATGAATAATTGAATCCATATAGATGAGCACCTCAGCTGAGACCTTGTGGAAAACAATCTTTTTATTTATTCCAGCCGGTTCATTTCCAGAACGAAGGCAGAAAAAGCGAGCGAGGAGAGCGTACACCCGGAGGGTGAACTTGAAAGAGATTAGACTAATTTCAAGCAAACAGAGCGACGAGGGAGCGCGGGTGTTATCTGGCTCTGAAGAGAGAACTTAAAACAGTCTGTGATACGGGGCAGAATTAAAGCATTATTAATTGCATAGGCGTATTAAACAGACCCCAGCAAGTGACCTCTTCTAATATGAGGGAAGCATGAGAACAAAATATGTCTTAATCTGCTCAGCAGTGCTTAGATAAATGTCAAGAGTATCTATCACCTCAATTAACCAAGCAGAGAAAGTTGTCAGAGTCTAATTCTCCTTGTGACAAGAGCCTGGCGTTAAGAGGCTCCCACTTCACTGAGCTTCACCGTTCCTGCTGTAGATTAATGCCCCTTCAGACAGCACAGCCAATAGCGTTTAGCCTCTCTGCCCGAGTGTACAGCTCACTCCCAAAAACATATTCCACCTCCACCTGCCTCTCTCCGGCTGTCTCTTTCTCTTCATTTCCCACTGCAGAGGCAATATGCTTGTAATGATTGTTGGTTTTAACCAGTAACAGTAGCACCTGGAGAAAGCTGTCTGTTAGCATTACATCTGGCGCATTTAGCCCTGGAAGTGTGCAATCTGAATGTACTTCATGGGTGCATGGGTAAATTATTGAGCTGAGTAATGATTTGGATGAAACTGTTTTGCAATCTGGTATGCATTTTTGTTTTTATCAGAAAATATGCATTTTATCAGTAATATTTCTAATTAGCTATCTTAGTATTACAAGGTTAGAATTAAAAATGAAAAAAATAAAAATGAAAAAGGAGATATGCTTATTTCTTATGCATCAACACTTGTATTTTAGTTACTGTACCATATATTAAAATAAATGTATATTTTTAAAAACTTGTTTCAGAGATTACATCTTTTAAATTCATTTTGCTTACTACACTGACCAAAAGTTTGTTTGTTTGTTTGTTTAGGCATAAACCTTTATGCTTAAAGGGATAGTTCACCCAAAAATTAAAATTCTGTAATTAATTACTCACCCTCGTGTCGCTCCAAACCTGTAAGATCTTTGTTCATCTTCGGAACACAAATTAAGATATTCTTGATGCATTCTGAGAGCTCTCTGACCCTCCCATAGAAGAAGTATGTTTTAAGAAAAAAAAAAAAAAAGAAAGAAAAAAACAAAACAAAACATGTACACTACTATTTAATAGTTTGGGTAAGTAAGAATTTGTCTGTCTGTTTATTAAGAAATTAATGTTTTTATGCACATATGCATTAAATTGTATCACAGTTGCCACAAAAAAGAAAATAAGCAACTGTTTTTAATATTATTATTGTTAATATTAATACTACTACTACTAATAATAATAATAATGTAATGCATGTTAGAATAATTTTTAAAGGATCACGTGAGAATGAAAACTGGAGCAATAATGCTGAAAATTTAGCTTTGCATCACAGGAATAAATTATATTTATTCCTGAAATAAATTATATTTAGCCCCTTATTTATTTATTTATTTATATAATTTTTATTTTGGCAATCTATCCCATGCTCTGCCTTTCTTCTATAGATGAATATGTTATGCACAGCCTCTATGCAAGGTCGCAAAGGAATTCCTTCACCCATGAAGGCTTTTCTCTCAGCTCTCTGCGGCCAGCATGTGCACCATATGCATTTCTATTCCCTCATTTAAGTACACACAAACAGATGGCAACCTTTACTGGAACCAGCATCGCCATGTGTGGCCGACAGTCTAGACTGTGCAGAGTTTGATAATGCCACTCGCACAGTTGCCCTCAGCCAGGCAAAAAAAAAAATGGCATAGTCAGGTCCAGATTTACTTCAAACACAGCTGCCAATCTCATGCCAGAGGGACCGGACACTGTCACCAAGCCATCATTTTCCAGAATAGCACAGCAAAACCCGAAAGAAGGTCAAAGCTGTTTTAAATAAAGCACTGTACTCACTGCCTTGCAAGAGTGGTCTCAAGGGTAAAAAAAAAGAAAGTACTAATTCATTTCCCTCTCAAAATTGCAATTAAAACTCAATTTGGTCACTTTGTAATGAGCACAAAAGTGGGGGGAAGAAACAGGAAGTGCAGTTAATACAATTTAGCTGCACATAAAGAGGCCATACAAGTGGCCTAGTTTTTAAGAGAGAGGATAGATTAATAAATCATGCTTTGTAATGGATTTGACTCCCACAGCATTGTCATGACAACACTGTTTTGCATCCAAGGAGCCGCCTATCCGTGCCCTCGACCGCTCACCCACCTGGTTGCAATTTCTGCCCCGGCTGACCACAGCAAATTGAAGCGGCTGCAACATGACACTGCAAACAGTGACTGGCACCAAGGCCGGCCTGATTTATCAGACTCTTGTAACAATACCAGATACAACCTTCGTTTCTCCGCCCGATGGCATGTGAAGATTTATAACCAGGGGAGAGAAACATGGAAAAGTGTAGCTGAGAAAAAAAGTCAATATGATTCTTTGGGGGATGAATAACGATTTGTACAACACTGATCTGGCTGCAATGGATCAGTGTCTGGATATCATTCTCCACCTTCAAGGAAGCATCACCTGAGGCGTATTGGAAAATTTCCCTGCCGTTTTGAACCGCTCACCTCATTTGTATTCAGATTACAAGCTCTTGGAGTGGAAACGTAGAGCGAGGCGCTTACAGAAAATCTTTTGTATCACTTGCGTTCTTTAAAAGCACTTAGGAGACGTCAGGTAGCTGTCACGTCTTTAGTTTGTTGTCAAATTAAAACGTCTTTTTGCAGTGTCTTCACTAAATGCTATCTCATGCCCTGAAGGCTTGATTCGAGCATAAAGCCAATATTGTATTTACTCTCACTCCGTTAATGTCTCTAGATTTATAGTCCTACTAACAGTCGACTTTATATCACGATGATTTAAAGCAGCTACAAATTACATTGTCAAGAGAGGCAGTAAATTTAAACGCTACATCCGTAAATTTGAAAGGTAGGCTATCTATTTTGGTAACATCACCTGGATGAGTCCCAGATTCATCCAGTGTCCACCTTGAAGCTCCTTGAAAGATCGGCCCACCGTTTGACAGCTCACTTCGACTTGTTAGTATTTCCTGAAATAAAATCAATGTTATTTTTGAACCTCTTCCTAAACGAAGCTGATAGAACTCTGTCTGGAATTGACAGTAATGGTGTTTGAACACCCGGAAACCTCATAGATGATTGAGCGCATGATTGATAGACAACATTTCTGGAATCGCTTAAGTTCACGAAGTTAACAAAATACTCCAAGCTATTTGAAATGGAATTACATAAAAATGAAGATAAATTATACCTTCATCTGAGGAAAGAAGTTCCATAACAAAAAGGATCATTTAAATGACTGCTACGATTATAGTGTAATCCACCCTGATGCACAACCCTCACTCACAGATGAATGCAGTGCTTTCAGTCTTCAGATGCACTCGTACAGTAGCTAACATCCAAAGTCAGCGTTAATTGCTATCATCTGATTTGCTTAATGCAAACCATTTTGCCTGTGAATTATCATTCAGTTCCAATCGTGCAGTCTGCATGACATTAAAAGGACTTATAACCATTCTGAACTATCTGAAATCACTGTTGGGCGAGTCGCTGTGTAAACCTTGAAAACATTTTCTTCATTATGATAAAGTAATATCTAATTTCCTTAATCGCCTTGCTCTTTAATCATTGTCTTTACGAAGCTTAATTTACTCGTTTCTCCATTAAAAGTGCGTTGCCACACATTAAGTCTGGAAACATGTGTTTCTTCATCTGGGTTCCCTCTTAAGCGCACAGTGTAATTCAGGAGTATGGTAGCTAAGTTGCAATTTCCTGTAATTTAAGAGAAATGGCCTTTTCATTTTATCAGATCTTTATTTCCTGAGCAGGCAGGTCTTTTCTCTAAAACTAAGTAAGACATTTGGTGGCAGGGGGAGAAGAAAAAAAGAGCTACACTGAAAAGAGCCCAGTAGCAGCTCACCTTACTTAGCAATGAAGCCTTTTTACTCCTGCAGTCTGTTTATTATTATTATTATTATTACAAAACACATTTAACATTAAATCTGATTAGTGTTATTTTAATATTATTTATATATTGTTAGTATAGTTTTTTTGTTTTTTTTGGAATTAGCTTTTTTTGTTTCAGCTTTGATTTTAATTTTAGTGGTTTAGTTATTTTTGTAAATTTTTTGTGTTTTTTTAATTTTGTGTTTTGGTCATTTTTATTTGTTTTAGTTTTTAAATATGCTTAGTTTTATTATATTTTTATTTCAGTAATTTTAGTTTTAGTATTTTTAGTAGTTTTAGTACATCTTTAACTTATTTTATTTCAATTAGTTGCCAAGTTTAGTTAGTTAGGGTTCATTTTTTTTTACTTAAAGTTTTTCATCTAATATTTATTTTAGTCAATTAACAAAAAAAAAAAAAAAAAGAATTATTCAATTAACAATTACTTTGGATAGTATAAGGTTACAATACAACACTGACTCTGATATCAGACTGAGCTTTGTATACCTGTCTTTTGTTAAATTCTGTATGCAGTATTGTCAGTTTTATGTTTAAATGAAGCAATATCACACTGAATATCAGAAGGGCTATGATTCAGGCACAAGTATTCACAGCCGGTCTGATATTCAAACCAAAAGCATGATTGCAATATATTGTGTTTATAAAACAGTTTGAATAGGAAGTTCATTTTGAGTAAATTACTTACGAAAACAATTGCTCTAGCTTCACTCATCTACTTTGTTTTAATATTTATGCTGACTTCCGACGCAAAGAATGATACTTTTTTAGTTTCAAAACATAAAAACTTACAAGAAAAATGTATTTGCAAGAATGTAAGAAATGTATTAACTTTGTCTTAAATGGGTGGTTGACTGTTTTTTTTTTTTTTTTTTTTTTTCTAGGCTTGATTGTGTTTATGGGGTGCAGTCAAACATGTCTTCATGCTTAGTTTAAAAAAAAAAAAAAAACGCATTATTTTTCACATTTCACACAATTTACATTTATTCCATCCACACCTCTCTGTCCCTTCTCCTCTAAACGCCCCGATTATTTCCTGGTTTTATGATGTCCCTCCCTCAGAAATACGTGAAGGGCTCAGATTGGTTAGCTGGTCCAGTGTGTTGTGATTCGCTAGACCGCCTCTACTGTGTGCCTGAGCGTCCCGCCTCTCAGCTCAGCGGCGTGTGCTCCGGTTGTATTGTAAACAATGGCATCATCTATATTGCTCATCAATTTGAGCCCGAATGAGGCACAGAAGATATTAGTGATCGAGCAGTGATCGAATGAGGCACAGATGATATTAGGATCGAGCAGAACCTGTGCAAGTACAGCTTTTAATGGTATGATTTTTTTTGTTTGTTGTTGGTTCATACTTTTAGATATGCTGTTATTTGTAAGTGCTACTGCTTCTGTTAGCTTTTAATATACGGTTTTTATCCCAATTAAAGCCTTAATACAGCACGGCAACCGCACACGCATCCATGTATAAAGCTTCTCATAGCTATTTTTCTCTAAAGCAGCGCAGCATGGCCTCGCCGCCTTCGTTACATGTTCCCGGGGGCGGGGTTTATCTGGGGTCGTGACTTGTGACGTTTCGGACCCAGGAAGTAACTCGTTGTAGTCACTTACAGAATTGTAAAAGACGATACGTATCTCCGTTTGCATTGAACTTTCAGCTTCGTAACATTGCAGATATTGTTTATGCTCAAACAGCAACATTACACATTAACTAACGTTAAAAAAGTGAAATCGCAGTCAACCACCCCTTTAATGGAAACTTTTGAATAAAAGCCTACAATTAATGATCAAAAATTGTTCCTGTGATAGCATTGCTTTTTATCATGTTGTTGCTTCTCATGCCTTATTGCTTTATATTGCAAGAACATGTTTATGTATATGTTGATACATGCATTTTGAAACATTTAAAAATTACAATTTTTTTTTCCTTTTCCAGTTTCTTTTCTCTCTCTCTCTCTCTCTCTCTCTCTCTCTCTCTTTTCTCCACAAAATAATAATGATATAGCAGTTTCATCTGAGTCTTTTCAGGTAGTACACAACTGCTGTGTCAACAAAACTAAACTATAACTCAATACCACAAAATAACTACGAGATCTGAGGGGTGGGGTGGGGGGAGGTTTATCCTTGAGTTATTTCTGTTTGTTCGGTACGTGGCATAACAGTATATGCAGGCTTTGGGGTGAACCCTTGACTGAATCAGGAGGAAAAAACAAACATGCTGACACTCACTTGCTGATCTGTGCTGTGTGTGCTGCCAACTGGCTCTCATGATGATGTATTGACAGATGCAGTTCTCTCCTGTGCTTCTCTGGGCCTGAGAATTTGGTTTACAGCAGCACCATGGGAAATAAAAAAGGGGGATGCCCAAGGGCCTGGCTAGATGAGGATGAATGGAGACATTCCTGAATGTCAGCAATGAAACTATTGGGCCAAGCTGAGACACGCACCTTACAGCTGGGGCTAAACAAACCGATCTTGGTTTCCATAACTTTCCTCTGCATTCCTTTCAAATGATCAAAGGCAGCAGAGCACATTTTACTAACTAACCTAAGCATGAGAAAATTGCTTCCATCAAAAACATAAAGCAACCTGCAGCACAAAAAGATAAATGAAGTGACACAAAACAAGCTAAATGATGGCTTAACTTCAACAAAAGAGGCCAGAATTTCAGGTTCTATGAAGCCCCTTTCTGTATCAAAGGGGCCAAGATTGGTCTGGTTAGCACTACACGTATTTTATTACATTACAGGAAGTTGAATTAAATTAATTAAATTGATCAAAAGTAACAAAAAAGACTTACATTATAACAATAATAATAGTAATAATAATAATAACAACAATAATTATTTTTCTATTTCTATTGCTGTTCTTTTGAACTTTCTTCACATCAAATAATAATTAAAAACAATAATAAGAATAAAGAAGTTATGGTCCCACTTTATATTAGGTGGCCTTAACTACTATGTACTTACATTTAAATTAATCATTTGGTACAATGCACTTATTGTGTACATACATGTTTTTACATTGTACTTATATTTTTAAAAAATACCTATATGTAATTACATCTGTAATTAATTTCTGTAATTAGATTTATAATTACACTGTTGACCCATCCCTTACACCTTAACCCACCCTTAAACCTACCCAGACCACCAAACCTGCCCCTAACCTTACCCGTATCCCACCTCAATAGCAGCAAAAGTGTTTTGCAATACAATATGAACAAAATAAGTACATTGTACTTATTTTTTGATGTAAGTACATAATAATTAAAGTGTGACCAGATATTCTACTGACTATAAGTAACTTTGCAAGAACGTGTCAACTTAATCTAACCCTAACAGTCAACTAATACACTACTAACACTCTAATGAGAGTCAGTAGAAATGTAGGTGCAACATTACTTATATTCAATAGAATGTGTTAAAGGGACCATCAAAATAAAGTGAAACCCAAAGTAGTACTCATTAAATAAGTAGAAAATAATAATAGAACTTAATAATGGGTCACACTTTATATTAGGTGGCCTTAACTACTATGTACTTACATCAAAAAATAAGTACAATGTACTTATTGTGTTCATACTGTATTGCAAAAACACTTTTGCTGCTATTGCGGTGGGATACGGGTAAGGTTAGGGACAGGTTTGGTGGTATGGGTCGGTTTAAGGGTGGGTTAAGGTGTAAGGGATGGGTCAACAGTGTAATTATAAATGTAATTACAGAAATTAATTACAGATGTAACTACATATAGGTATTTTTAAAAATATAATTACAATGTAAAAACATGTATGAACACAATAAGTGCATTGTACCAAATAATTAATTAAAAAGTAAGCACATAGTAGTTAAGGCCACCTAATATAAAGTGGGACCAATAATTCTAAAAAAAAATAAAGAAGCTGTTTTCACAAAAAAAATAAAAATAATAATAAATATATATTTATATACACACATAGATAGTACACACTGTGTGTGTGTGTGTGTGTGTGTGTGTGTGTGTGTGTGTGTGTGTGTGTGTATAAGCACAATATTAAATTTACGGTACTTATTATTTAATAATAACGTCTCATTTTAACAATAATAATAATAAGATAATAATAATAAATTTTCTTGAGCACCAAAGCAGCAGAATGATTTCTAAAGGATCATGTGACACTGAAGACTGGAGTATTGATGCTGAAAATTCAGCTTTACCATCACAGGAATAAATTACATTTAAAAATATATTAAAATACAGAACAGTTATTTTAAATTGTAATAATACTTCACAATATAGTTGTTGTTGTTTTTTTTTGTTTGTTTTTTTTAGTATTTTTCAACAAATAATTGCAGCATTGGTGAGCATAAGACTCTTCTTTCTTCTATTTTCAATAAACAAATGAACAAACAAACAAATAAATAAATAAATCTTACTGACCTCAAAGTTTAGAACGGTATTGCATATATTTTCCCCTGTCTGCTGCAGTTTTGGGGCTGTGTTGTCATGGTGCAGCCAATCAGTGTTGTCATGATGTCATTTCCTGTGACTCCAGAGTGATTAGTCACATGGCATTTATGGCTCAGGTGGATGTCGTGCTTGAAACTCAGGTTGCATAATTCTGGCAGGATGTGCCACCTGAGAAACTGCCATGGAGATGAATGGGAATGCCATTGGATACTTTCTGCGGGAAATACAGACCTCCATGGGTAAATAAACTACTACAGGATATCATAGCAAAACTTCCTTCTCTGAGAAAAAAGTGGCACTGCAGTAAAACGGACCTCAGTTGGCAAATTAACTTTTGCCATTTTCATTTCTCCGTAAAAATACTGTTCTCTAATTGGATTAGGACTTTGATCGGAAGTGGAGCTTCAGCGGGTGGGAGTGTTTTTCTCTGCCGAGAGCCAAAGAAGCACTGACCCCTGAAGTGTCACCCTCACGAGGCCGGTAACAGTACTGCTGTAAAATGAATCATTCCTTCACACTCACTTTCCCAGAATGGCCATGGACTGAGGTGACAAACACGAAGCAGGAGACCGGCACAGCTGGGCCGCGTAAAGCCTGCAAGAAAAACAACGAGCAAGGAATAAAACGTGGACTTAAACAATGTTTTATGAGTTCTGACTTAATGATGACCACCTCAGAGAGAGTTATATAAGCTGACCTCCATGACCACATGTACAGGATTAAGCCACTGAAATCACCACAATTAACACCGGACGAATATGAAATATCACAGATTTAAAAGATTTGTTTAACCCTGTAAGTGAATGTGTGTCAAAATATTATGAAAATCAATACTAAATTGGTAACACTTTACAATAATAGGACATGCAAATCCTCCTGGGAAGTTTGTATTTACCAGTTTCAAGTCATTTGGTCAGAGCAATAATAATGATAATAATTATAAAAAAAAAAAAAAAAAATACTTAATAATAAAAATGTCCATCAGAGTGTTGTTGTTTTTTTTTTTTTACATTTATGAAGGTGCTGTAAATTGAACCGTACTGTATATGCACAATTGTATATTAATAATGTAATCTGTACATTCAAGCTGAATATTCAAATAGTTTCACTGTAATAATAATGACACTTTCATTCATAATCATCAATACAGAAGCATCCATTGCATCCAACGTGTTTTCTCGCTGAAACGCTGTCTCTGTTGCTTTAACTGAGATTAACAAATGCTGTGGATGAATGTTGATGTTAACAAATGAAACATTGTAAAGTGTTACCACTAAATCCTTTGCCTTTGTATTATGAAAACAGGAATTTTAGACACATGAATGCTGTCTCCATTAACAGCCACTAACTGCATCCAAATGTCTGTGTGCTGATGTAATGGAGAGACAGAGAGAGAGAAAGAGAGAGTGGGGGGGGGGGGGGTCATGGGGAATTGAAATTAATGAGAGTAATCAGTGGCAAACAGCGAAGGAGGCAAGGGCAATTAATATAAACAGGCTACCAGCAGGCCGGAGATCAGTATTGAGATGCAGCATGGCCGCACCGCGCAGCAGATGTCCTGGAAGAGCCAGAGGACAGCAGCACAGACAGCCAGCCAAAGCCAACCTGACAGTCTGCTGGCACTCCCAGATAACATGATCATTTCCCCATCAGCAGCCACGCTCTCAAGCCTCTTTAACACCCGCTGCTTGCTCCCCGTCCACATATTCCAGAGCCGCGAGGAGTTTGTCCACAAATGCTCTTCCAAAAGGACGTTCTGACAGAGCACCTTCAGCTGTGAGAGGACTGATTTGCTGTGCTATAAACGTTTAAGTGGAATGTAAAGGTCATGGATTCTTTTTATTCCTGTTAAACGTGTGTCAACATTTTTACTTGAACAGTTCTGTGCACTGCATTTCACTCATTCATTGTTTATGTGAAATGCACAATGTGCTTACAGCATAAAATGAATGCTGCAGAGCTGCCTGCTGTCTGTAGAGAGCTCTCTGGAAAAGCTTCACAATGAAATGAAGTGTTAATCTACAGCTTGGTCCATGAATAGACTACACAGTGTTTAGTGTTTTGAAGAAAAATTGAGGCACAAATCCAATATCCCCGTTTTTTTTTTTTTCTTGTATTTGTTAGGAAATTATATGTTAGGAAATTATTATGGTACAAAATTTTAAATAACATAAAATACATAAATAGATAATATATATGTATATATGTATGTATGTGTGTGTGTGTATATATATATATATATATATATATATATAGATTATTTAGTGCTGTCAAACAGTTAATCACGATTAAGCACATCCAAAATAAAAGTTTTTGTTTAGATAATATGTGTGTATATACTGTGTATATTCATTAAATATATAAATACACACACGTGCATGAACATATTCATTAAAAATGTTATGCATCCAATTCTCATTATCATAATGCATAAATTGCTGTAATGTTTATTATATTCATTATTATACACTAATATTCATTATTATAATGAAAATAATAAATAATCAAATAAAATATATTAAAAAAATAAAGAATGTTATGTATATATAATATAAAATAGAAGAATGTAAATATATGCATGTAAATATTTTCTAAATATTTACTGTATGTTTGTGTATTTATATATACATAATATACACAGTACACATACATATATTATGTAAACAAAAACTTTTATTTTGGATGTGATTAATCATTTGACAGCACTAATTTATTTAAAGTTAATATATAAAATTATCATTTTTTATAACCACCTTCTATCAACTATACAATAATATCATGAAATATAATCTTGAATTTATATAATGTTAATTGTATTAAAACTCTTAATGGTAACACTTTTCAGTAAGGTCCATTAGTTAACATTAATTAATGCATTAACTAATATTAACTAAGAATGAACAATACATTTATTACAGTATTTATTAATCTTTGTTAACATTTATAAAGGTACAACTGTTTATTTTTAGTTCATTTTAGCACAGGTCCATTAAATAGTATTAACAGATACAACTTTGGATTTTAATGTTGAACTGAAATTAATAAAATGCTTTACAATAATTTTTCATTGTTAGATTATGTTAATTAATGTTAATAGATGGAACCTTATTGTAGTGTTAATTTGAATTATTATTCACTATTTTTCCCCTCACAAAATTACATTTAGCTTGGTTCAAAATTTTTTACACAACCTTGCTACTGCATAATTCCCTTCTATTACAGAAAATTTTTAATTTAAACATTTACAACCATGACATCTAAGAAATATTAATGGGACCCTTTCTACAGTACAGCAAGGCAAGAAAACTGGTCACACTTTTTATTAGGTGGCCTTAACTACTATGAACTTACATCAAAAAATAAGTACAATGTACTTATTGTGTTCATAGTGTATTTCAAAACACTTTTGCTGCTACTGAGGTGGGATACGGGTAAGGTTAGGGACAGGTTAAGTGTTATGGGTAGGTTAAGGTGTAAGGGATGGGTCATCAGTGTAATTATAAATGTAATTACAGAAATTAATTACAGATGTAATTACATAAAGGTATTATTACCAATATAAGTACAATGTAAGAACATGTATGTACACAATAAGTGCATTGTACTAAATGATTAATTTAAATGTAAGTTAAGGCCACCTAATATAAAGTGGGACCAGAAAACTACATCTCCTTCTATTTTCTACATTTATATGAGTTATAGTGTTCACTACATTTGTAAATGTAAATGTAGTTTATCAATAAACATATTGAAAAATTGCTCTAATGTTATTGCTAGAAAATGTAATCCCACAAATCTAAATGTTGTTAAATTAAAGTTTGGAAACTGATAATAATATAATATAATATAATATAATATAATATAATATAATATAATATAATATAATATAATATAATATAATATAATATAATATAATATAATATAATATAATATAATATAATATAATATAAACAACTGTTAAAACATCGTATAGGACATTTAATTTTACCTCCTCAATTGAACCACTTACTGAGAAAGTTTGAAGTCCAATATTTTACCCAATTTGTTTAAAGCGTCCTATACACTGAGAAAATGTAATTTTGAAAGAACAACTCTTTTTTTTTTTTTTTTTTTTTGTGGGTTAAACAATGAAAAGAAATCTTTGAAACTGAAAAAAGGATTTTTAAATTGTCAATGATGGCAAAAGCAAAATAAACTCATTCACATTTACATCAATCAGCCTGTACTTCACACGAGGGAGTTTGTTTTGATCACTGCTGCCGTAGAGGGCAACATTCCACAGACTAATGTACGAGCGCGCTCAGATGTTACAGGGTGAACAGAGGTCAGATGAGAAATGGTGAACACGTCTTTAGGTTCTGTCCTTCCCACATGCATAAACACAACACAGTACACTGATGCACTACAGCGTACTGTCTGTTTGCTTTGCAGCTCTAATTCTTATGGATGAGGTTCTTTCAGACTTGAGACAATAACTCATTTAATTAAGCAATTGATTTGTCTGGGCTGTCAAAGGTTTAATAGATGAATTACTTGGCTCAAGGAGTTTTTTTTCTCTTTCTTTTTGTTTTACTAAGGACATTGTCACATCACATCAATAAATAATGTTCACTTTTAATATACTTTATCATAGTTTCCAAAAGCAATAATTTAGGTATTTGTAATGCACTCAGAAAGAGATTGATTTAAAGCCAAGCAATCAGCAATAAAGTAAAATTTAAAATAAATAAATATTACACTTTGGTACATGAACAGCTCTATAAAACATTGAGGTTGCATAAAACAAATTGATTTTCTAAAATAATTGCTTTGCCTTTTGATTTTGACACAAATAATGGGTCAATTGTGCCCCCATGTGGACATTTCATTTATTTTTATTTGACAAATACGCATTATGAGCCAGCAAAGTCCAAGAAGTGTAGCAAGCTGATGTACTATAGAATATAGATTATATGACATGTTACAGCAATTTAAAAAAAAGCTAATAGTTTAAGTTTAAATTGGTTTCTATGGAGCAAAACTCAGATTCCTTTTAGTTCCACAATGAAACAGAAACAGAATGTAGATGAAAAGTGTTTTAATCATAGCACAGCCATTCAAGTTTGAATTCGGCCATAAACAAGCGAACACATTAAAGACTTATGTGCTATTTTCTAACCTTTAAAGTAATAATTCAAAAGTAACAACCAAAAAAAAAAAAAACTAGCCAATTAAAAAAGTTCATTGTTCACCCCTCCAAAACATATCTGAGAGATTTACCATCAAAACGTTAACATGGGCTTTATGAGAAACACACGTCGCCATTAAAGACAATCTGAAGGAGCAATGATCCACAGACGCCAGTGAACTGTATTTTTGAACCTGGACGTCATAACTGCAAGCTCGGCCAAACCACTTATTAAAAAGAAAGAGGCCACGGCTATAAAGACAGAAGGCGAGGAGCTTGTTATTTTTCTTTCGGGGAGGTGAACAGGAAAAAGATCAATGGTTGTGGTGGCGTCTTTTGCCACAACTATGGCACTCTGTGGCATTTAAAAAAACTGCTCGAGAAAAGATATTATCGAAGCGTCAGCCTTTGAAGCGGACGCCAAGAATAATTTCCCACATATAACATTCCCCACTGAAACCACACATTGCTGTGGTACTAAACACCCCTCCCTGCCCGGCTCACACTCTCTGCATATTCCTCCAGAGAGAAGTGCTGCTTCATCTACTGCCCAATTAGAGACTGATGAGTCAAAGAACTTGCTTCTGGCCTCTCAAGAACCACAAAAGGTACTTTATTCCCTTAAGGCGTGAATACTGTAAAACATTCCTTCCGCAATAAAGCTACAGAGCTAATGAGCATGAACCATAATTATGGGAATGAGGGAATGTAACAGCGCTGCTGGACAAAAGTGTTATGTGGAAGTAATTTGGAGGTAACTTCACCACGGCAATGAAAAAAATAAATAATTAATGAAAAAGCTTAAATGTCGGTAACATTAGTTAACACTAATGCACTAACAATGAGAATTACATTTTTTACAGTCTTTATTAAGGTTTGTTGATATTAGTTAATAAAAATACAACTGATCAGTTCACGTTAACTCAGGTTCATTAAATAATATTAACAAAAACATTTTTTTGATTTTAATAATGTATTAGTAGGCTAAATGAAATTACCATTACCTAAGATTAATCAATGCTTTTAGACTTATTTTTTCATCGTTAGTTCATGTTAACTAATTTATTTACTTATTAACAACTGGAACCTTATTGTAAGGTGTTACCAAGATGTCACTGTGTTTGAACAAAATAAGACAAAATAAAATAAGAATAAATATAAATAAATAAATAAATAAATACATAAAGTCATGAGGCACAGAGCTGTTAACCGATATTTTACTGTGAAATGATCCAAGTATTGATAAAAGTAATTATAAATAACCAGAAGGAATAAACAGATTTTAAGTATTTTAAAGAAAACCCGTGAAATACTATGGAGCTAAAGATGACTTTAATTTTCCAGATGGTTTGAATTCTAACCAACCCAAAATCACAAAAGTAAATCATATATATATATATATAAAGAAGAAAAAAGTAGTATAAATACTTAAAACAAATCAAAGTGAAAAAACCTCACACAAAAATCCTTGTATAAATTCAACCAATTGGATTTCTGTAAATAAAAATAAACCAAGAAATAAAGGTAGAACCGCCACCTTAAAGTGGTAATGTGGTTTTGTGTAATTCACATAAAAACTAAAATTACTAAAAAAGCCAAAATTTATATATATAATTTTAATTTTTTTTTGTTTAGAAGTAACCTGAAGGACGAATTAAAAACCTTTTAAGCCAATTTTCAGAAAACTACTTTATAAATGCAACTTAAGTTTTCAATCCATATCAATACACATCAATTTAGATTTTCTATTTAAAACAATAATAATAATAATAATAGTGACAATGAATCAATACATTTTAAAGAAATATTTTGCTAGGGTTCAAACTGACTGGAAACTCTTCTTCTGAAAATAAAAAAAACCCACAAAGTAAGATCCTACTACAGATGAATATCTAATAGTACATCATCCGTGTTAACAGTGCATCTCTTCACTGCTGAGTCAAAACATGTCCAAACAAACCCAAACAAACCTTGTGTGTATCTTTGACTCTCAGTCGCAAAGGCTCAGCAACTCTTTTGAATCGTATGTAATAACTGGTAACTGTCTGTCTGTGATGGCACTTTGTGCTTCCACTTTCACATTCACAAACTTTACTTTCCAGCGATTATTGTCCATTGGTGAACGAATGAGGCCAAACACTTTCTCAAAAATCCCAAGGCAGGCATTGTCACGGTGGATGGTCCCGGCTATGGCCACTAACACCAATCCATGAGCTGAAGATATACACTTTAACCCTTGACCCTCCATGTTCGGGCAGAACAACAGATACTCTTGTCCTGCAAAAGCATGAAGCCGCTGGCTGACCAGCTCTGCCCCGTTGAACTCATCTACATGCCGCTCTCCAGTACATGAGAGAAGCCGAAGTCTCACATCCGGCCAGAAATGCTGAGGACCCCAGTCTTGAGCCGGTTGCCCTTGAGTGGGGTTTTGAGAGTTCAGCAGAGTAAAGAACCACTGGCAAAACTGTTTTCCCAAAGCTGGAAGGTCTGACAGACCATCTCCAACATCTTCTGAAACCACTGTGTTCTTCTCACGCTTTGAGATCTGTTAGAAATATCGACCAGGTCAAAATACAACCCATAAACCTTTAACTTTATAAATGATACAATTTTCATGTTTTTTCAGGGTTCAGTTTTTAAAGAATGAAATTTAAGCACTTTCTTTTAGTGAAGTTACTTTACACAATTGCCATGATATTTACTACAGTTCAAAAGTTCTGAGGTAAGTAAGATTTTTTTTTAATTCTTGAAGAAATTGTTACTTTTATTCATCATGGTAAAAAGAAATAGAATATTAGATATAAGTATATTAGAATGATTTCTTTAGGATCATGTGACACTGTAAACAGGAGTAATGGCTGATGAAAATTCAGCTTTGCCATCAGGAATAAATTACATTTTAAAACATTAAAATAGAAAAGAGTTATTTTCATCTGTAAAAATATTTCACAATATTACTGTATAAGGAATTTTCATCAAGTAAATGCAGCTTTTTTGAGCATAAGACTTTTTATAAACATTAAAAAAAGCTTACAGACCCTAAACTTTTGAAGGCTACTGTACTTTTAATAGCTCTGTGTCTCTTTCCAAGCATTTAGAACACACCCTGTCTTTTCAAATCACAAGTTCTGTAAATCATACATATCGTGGTTTCATTTTATTGGCCATTCGTTGCAAAGTCCTGCCTATTAAACAGCTGATGCAATGCACAAACAGATAAGCTGGGCATCCAGGCAGGGTAAAATACAGTACATCAATGTTTAATATATTATCAGATTCAACCTATATGCAAATATAATGCAGTAAATCACAGCTTCTGGAAAGAAGCAAAAATGGCATAAGATCTTTGCCCCATTGAAATCAATAGTTTAGAGGGTCAGGCAGTGTAGGACATGATGGGTGGGGTGTAAAAAATGTTTAAACGCAATTTAAAATAGAAATTCTATGATTTAAAAAAAAAGAGAAAAGAAATCAATGATTTAACTAACTTCCATAAACCTCTACTGAAGCCCAGTTTCAACTTTCAACTTCTTGCCTTCACTGGTTCATTTAAAAGGCCCTGCAGACTGACAAATAATTTAATGATAATTTAACAAGTTAAATGTCAACACGTTATAATAAACTAGTTAAATTAAATAAATACAATTAAACTAGTTTTAATTGCTACTGTGATGTATAAATACTCTAAACTATATTAAAATAATATATCATTTTTTTTTAATTACAGTAATTTAAATTAAACTGTTGTACACTAACAATGTGAAATAATGGATAAATATGCTTAATTGACATGGAAATAATATGAAAAATAAATCCTTAATATTCCTTAAAATAGTTTTAATTTGTCCTTTTGTCTGACTGCGGCGCATAATACAACCCAAACATGTTTTTGACATTGTGTTTAGAGATTCACTCTCAATACCTACCTCACCAGATGACCAGTACTCAGTGGTTCTCCTGATCAGCTGTTGTTTATCACTATTAGGGAGCATGGTAACTCCTTCATTGGCAAGATACTTAAAAATGACATCCCGGTGCACCTTCTTTCTCTTGAGGAGCTCCTCAGCATCCTGTGAGTAAGTTATGATGGCCTCGATGGCCTCTGTTGATCAGGAAATAAGACTCTTGACAGACTGACAATACATAGCTCATAGAAAGATATTTATTATAACCTGACATAATACAGAAAAGTAACAATTGCTCAGTGTCGTTGCCATCAGACATGGGTAATGTTTACAGAAGAGTCAGGAAAAAGGTTATCTTTACAGTGCTGTCTTACCTTGCGTGCTCTCTACAGCGATCAGTCGATTCGTTACTGTATCTTTAAGGGCGAACAAGTCGTCCAGGGGTAATAATCTTAACAGTTTTCGACAGCCACTTTGCTCTTTCATTGACAACTTTGACATACTTACACAACTTATCTCAAGCTACACATATTACATACTTCCACCGTGGATCCGCGCTATGAGAAAGTAGAACAAGCAGTTGCTTCCGTTGTTGTGACGCACCACAGCGCCTCCACAGTCCAGGGAAAGGCGATGCACCAACCGTCCCGTCAAAATAAAAGTTCAAGGAGCCATTATTCACAAATGCAACCAAAAACGTCGGGACTCAGGACAAGATCACGATCCAGTTACAGGTCCAATGACTCGGTATTTTACTGGATCCAAAAAAAAAATTGAATAATATCAATAACTTGCATTTTTAACACTATACGTTTTGTTATAAAACTAGTTAACACTGCTGAGTGGCACTGAGGGCAAATTTGTCCTCTTTCTCTCTTCTGACCACCACAATCAATTTAATTGATTGTTGTTCCTCATTTGGAGAGTCATAGAAACATGGATGTTTTTTGTTTTTTTCTCTTGATGTTGGAGCAAATGGTAACACAAATTTGTGTGTAAAATGTTTGTGTGTGCAAACATTTTGGTGGACAGGTGTTATAGCCTACACAGCTTTTCCAATCAAATAAAATCAGTATCAACAAAATGCAACTTTACCATTTATAAATCTATTTATACTAAAATGTATAATTGCATAAATAATGTCATGCGATTTGTTTTAAAATTAACATTTTGATTCTAGAAATATAGAACATATTTAGCCTACTACAACCTTATTCAATTTCTGCAGTGATTCCTACCTGAAAACTGTTAGACTATGCAAAACATATTGGTGTAGTTTTTTTAGTTTAACTGTATATGTTAATATTATACAGTATGACTGCCAAAGTCATGTGGTCTAACCAACAATCAGAAATATGAATTACTGATTTTGTTCAATTCAATCCGCTTGATCTGCTGACACAAGGAAATAAAATCTCAGCATTCTGTGCAGAAGGAAGGAAGATACATCTGATTATTACCTTAAACTTCACACCTGCTCTTTCTTTGTTCTGTTTTGTCAGGCCTCAATTTATTTTTTATTTTTTTTTTTTTAAATCGAATCACTCAAATTCAACATTTTACGTTAGACCTCAACTTTTGCTGAAATTAAGATCTCGCCTTCTGACAAGCTAAGCTGCCTTGATTTACAAGAATTTGCAGAGCGACCTCCAGTGGAAGGGGTTTGGAATAACCATCCTAGAAGAAAGACGGTTGTTATGATGATTAAATAGAGATAGGATTTAATGATTATGATGATTCATTTTAGTATGGGCTGTTTGAAATTAAAAACAGAGCACAGCTTTCTTACAATGCTGATGGATTTTTTCATCCTTATTGGAGACATATTTCATTGCTATCTGACATATATACTGTATATATCAGGTGTAGGCAACATCGGTCCTGGAGTGCTGCTGTCCTGTAGAGTTTAGCTCCAACCCTAATCAAACACACCTGACGAAGCTAATCAAGGTCTTCAGAATTACTAGGGCTACAGGTAGGTGAGGTTTTTTTTCAGGGTTGGAGAGCTAAACTCTGCAGGACCGACGTTGCCTACCTCTGGTATATACAGGTGCATCTCAATAAATTAGAATGTCATGGAAAAGTTTATTTTCATTTATTTCAGTAATTCAATTCAAATTGTGAAACTTGTGCATTAAATACATTCAATGCACACAGACTGAAGTAGTTTAAATCTTTCGTTCTTTTAATTGTGATGATTTTGGCTCACATTTAACAAAAACCCACCAATTCACCATCTCAACAAATTAGAATATGGTGACATGCCAATCAGCTAATCAATTCAAAAACACCTGCAAAGGTTTCCTGAGCCTTCAAAAATGGTCTCTCAGTTTGGTTCACTAGGCTACACAATCATGGGGAAGACTGCTGATCTGACAGTTGTCCAGAAGACAATCATTGACACCCTTCACAAGGAGGGTAAGCCACAAACATTCATTGCCAAAGAAGCTGGCTGTTCACAGAGTGCTGTATCCAAGCATGTTAACAGAAAGTTGAGTGGAAGGAAAAAGTGTGGAAGAAAAAGATGCACAACCAACCGAGAGAACCTAGGGCTGGGCGATAAAACGATAATGATATGTATAGCGATAGACGCGTGATCGATATCAATAAAAAATGTGTTCGATAAAACGTTCAATATTTTTTATTCTTCGTCGGAAGAAAACAAAGGTTGCATTAACAAAGGCACTGCTCTCTGGTAACCTAGCAACGTAGGGAGTGACAGCTAACAGCCAATCATGTAACAGTATCAGTTTGGTTGCGCCATATTGTTAGCTGCTTTTCCACTATCGGGCCGAACGGTTCTAAGAACGGTCAGGTACGGTTCCAGTTGTTTTTCCACGTGAGCCTGGTACTGCGCGGCACGATTACAAACCGTTCTCGGCAAGGTTAGACAACCGTGCTGGTAGAGTGCGTGTGCATGACGTCGCCACTCAGGATCTGTCACTTGTCTGTTGCCTGGCTGCTAGTTTTTCCGTAGCTTGCTAAGCGCGCTATTTTGAGCAATGTAAACACAAATTAGTAATAAAATCTAAAGAAATTTCTGTTTTCCTCCATAACACGGTGGTTATTTACACCTCATATCATATATAAACACTTGTGTTACCACGGCAACGACTGACGCATTCCACAGAGATCCGTTGTCAGCCCCGCAGTGGAAAACGAAACCGTATCCGTGCTGACTGGCCCGGATCGGCACGGAACAGAACGATTAAGCAAAGAGAACCGTTCGGCCCGATAGTGGAAAAGCGGCTAATGTCGTCTGCAAATTATGCAAGACCGTCGTCCCCGCCAAGACTGGTAATACCACGAACTACCTGTTTTATTTATGTTTACAAAACACTGCACATATTTTAAAAACACTTTATTCACCAGAAGGTGAACAGCTAGTGAACTTCCTAGCACTAAACTTGGGACAAAATTCTCAGGTTTCTCTTTTTATATTTAACACTTTGCACTATTTTATTACACTTTATTAAACATTTCTTACATTTTCTTTCATTTTGCACCTTAAATGTTAAGAGATAATTGTTAAGTGTTCATTGTGACTTTAGACTTATGTTTACATTTTAATTATTTGAGTTTTCCATGATTGTTTACATTTCTGTCTTAATAACTGAGGGGATTATGATCAGAGGAAGGTTAAGTTTAAAATAAAAATGTTTAAATGTAATATATCTTTCTCCTGGTCCTTATTTTAAATGGGTCACAAAAAATATCAATAATTATCGATATCGACCGATATGAAACACTGATATCGTGATACAGTTTTCAGCCATATCGCCCAGCCCTAAGAGAACCGCAGCCTTATGAGGATTGTCAAGCAAAATCGATTCAAGAATTTGGGTGAACTTCACAAGGAATGGACGGAGGCTGGGGTCAAGGTATCAAGAGCCACCACACACAGACGTGTCGAGGAATTTGGCTACAGTTGTCATATTCCTCTTGTTAAGCCACTCCTGAACCACAGACAACGTCAGAGGCGTCTTACCTGGGCTAAGGAGAAGAAGAACTGGATTATTGCTCAGTGGTCCAAAGTCCTCTTTTCAGATGAGAGCAAGTTTTGTATTTCATTTGGAAACCAAGGTCCTAGAGTCCGGAGGAAGGGTGGAGAAGCTCATAGCCCAAGTTGCTTGAAGTCCAGTGTTAAGTTTCCACAGCCTGTGATGATTTGGGGTGCAGTGTCATCTGCTGGTGTTGGTCCATTGTGTTTTTTTGAAAACCAAAGTCACTGCACCCGTTTACCAAGAAATTTTGAAGCACTTCATGCTTCCTTCTGCTGACCAGCTTTTTAAAGATGCTGATTTCATTTTCCAGCAGGATTTGGCACCTGCCCACACTGCCAAAAGCACCAAAAGTTGGTTAAATGACCATGGTGTTGGTGTGCTTGACTGGCCAGCAAACTCCCCAGACCTGAACCCCATGGAGAATCTATGGGGTATTGTCAAGAGGAAGATGAGACACCAGACCCAACAATGCAGATGAGCTGGGAACTATACTCTCATTCCGGCGTAATAATCAAGGAACTTTGCTGCTGTAACATGGCCGCAGCAGGCGCAGTGATATTATGCAGCGCCTGAAAGTAGTCCCCAGCTATATTATAACTAGTTACCTAGCTGGGGACTACTTTCAGGCGCTGCGTAATATCACTGCGCCTGCTGCGGCCATGTTACGGCAGCAAAGTTCCTTGATTATTACGCCGGAGTTGCAACATCTAACAACTGGGGTGCCTGGCTGGCAGAGAGCCAGAGACACACACATTTTTAAAGCACTGTGCATTATAACCAATCACATACGATACTGTTGAGCTTATGAATACAAGGACCAATCAGAAGCGTTCAGATGAGTCCTCGCTGAAGCGCCGCTATTTCGTCACCACGAGCGCTTGCTGATTGAATTCTCTGGCCAATTTTCTCCTCAGAAATAACAAAGTGAAGATGTACTGTACTAATGTAAGTAAGATATTAATTTCACAGTGTAAACAGCTTTAGAGATTATTATGGGAGTTTTTGAGAGTGCTTGAACCCGCTGGTTCTTTGCTCTTTTTGTACAATGAAAGTGTTATGGGCTAATTAACTCACAATGTTTTAATTAAATCCACATAAAATACAAAGTCAGTCGTATTATATGTTTATGGTATGACACTCATTTTATGGTATGACATCTGGTACTTAAGTAAAAAGATGGATTTTTATGCAAAGATAATATTACACTATAAGGCTACTAATATGCATATCGCCCATTATAGATCAACTAACAATCTATAAAGGTGCAAAATGCATTTACTTACACATATTTGAGAATCGAGATATTTCATGATATATTTTGGGAATATTTCGAATAAAAATAATAATAATACATAAGCCTATATCAGTTATAGAGTTGTATTGTGGCTGCTGTGTGTCATATGACAAGCATGAGCAATGATGCCCCTGACATACAAAATTATGTCAAAATAAATGAATCATGATGAAATATTCATTTTAGTTGAAATTGTTATACACTGTGTGCAGAATTATTAGGCAAGTTGATATTCTGGTCATATTTTTTTTTGCCAAGAAAATTTTACCAATTCCAAACCACATCAATCTTAATAACTACTATTGATTTTGTATTTAATCATTTCTAAGTTGTATATAATTGTCTATGAAGGCTGAAAGTCAAAAACTCCTTATTTCAGGTGTGCTGAATTAGTAGGCAGGTTTTCTTTTACAGATAAAATGAGCCAAAAAAGAGATTGAACTAAAAGTAAAAATAATAATAATAATAATAATAATAATAATTAAATGCCCATGAGAAGGATGCAATACTAATTCAATAATAGAATTAGCAAAGTTAAGGCATGACCATTGGGTAGCGAAATGCTCATTGGGTCAGCAGGGTCAGGAAAAAACAGGTGGAGAAGAAAATACACGTTAACTGCAAGAATTAAGGTGACAAATTAGGTGTGAAGGACCAGCATCACATCCTCTTGTACCACTGTTTGAAGAATTTATCTTCCAGAACCTGGCAGTAAGTTTTAGGAGCTCATTTTATTCCATCTCCTATCCTAAAAAGTCTGTCTTGCAGAGATTGCACTTCTGGAGAGTCCAGGAAGGTGGCGCTGGAGACTAAATGATTCCTGATGGTTTCACACCTAATTCGTCACCTTAATTCTTGTGCAGTTAACGTGTCTTTTCTTCTCCACCTGTTTTTTTTTTTTTTTTTGACCCTGCTGACCCAATGAACATTTCGCTACCCAATGGTCATGCCTTAACTTTTCTAACTCTATTATTGAATTAGTATTGCATCCTTCTCATGGGCATTTAATTATTATTATTATTATTATTATTATTATTATTATTATTATTATTATTATTATTATTATTATTTTTACTCTAAGTTCAATCTCTTTTTTGGCTCATTTTATCTGTAAAAGAAAACCTGCCAAATAATTCAGCACACCTGAAATAAGGAGTTTTTGGCTTTCAGCCTTCATAGACAATTATATATAACTTAGAAATGATTAATTACAAAATCAGTAGTAGTTATTAAGATTGATGTGGTTTGAATTTTCTTGGCAAAAAAATATGACCAGAATATCAACTTGCCTAATAATTCTGCACACAGTGTAGATTACTTCTAGAGATTGCAATGATACATGACATGGTGAAAAATGACTGAATTAATAATACTTAAAGTAGGTTAGGATGAATTTTAATATTGTGCCCCCTAAAAGCACAAGTGGCCCCTGTCTGGCCCCCCTAGTTACTGTGGTCTAGAACCGCCCCTGGTTAAGATACATGAAGAATGTCCTCACAATGACTGAATTTATGGTCACTATACACTATAATTTGCAAAATACTATTTGTTTTATTACCATATATATTTTTTGTCTACTTAACATTTACTTTTACACTACAATGGAGAAAATATTAACCTAATAATAAACTAGTAGATGTCTCCAAACTTTTTAATTTGCTAAACTCCTGAATTAATGTTGATGCAATTTCATCAAGACGACGCATGATGGCAGCATATAGCAACTCGTTTTATGCTTACTGATAGTTAGGGAAGTTCAGTTCAATGGGTTGGAAAAGATGGGCGTTTTTCTGGGATAAGGTGATTATCACAGTGGGACTCCAGTCACCACTCCCCGTGTTCATGGAGCAGTAGTCTCAGTCAGTCTCTCTGCGTCCCTACACTGCTCACGGGACACACGGACACACACACACACACACAGAGAGACAAAAGCGCTGGGAAGGGGACACGCGAATCACCTCTTCCAGTTTATCTAGAGCGGGATATTTGCCTTCAAGAGTGGATTAAAAGGGACATTTTACTCAGGAACTGAGGCAAGTTGCGTTTTCATTCATTTAAAAGTTGTTGTTTTTTTTTCTTTCTTTCTTTCTTGATGAAAGCCTTGTGGGTTGCCAATAAGTTGTGAACTTCGATTCGCTGCACATTCATTCATTCATTCGTTTTGAGTATAATTATTTTCATTTGAATCTTAATGGGACTTTCTTAACATTTTTGTTTTTAGTTATTGTTGCACAAAGGAAGTGTAGCTCTAAATTTAAACAAACAGGCTGAAATGCATTGACTTTCAGTCGCATTAATACACAGGAAAACAGGATCGAATTTTTATTTAGAGTGCAAACCGGCTAAATGAACTAAAGAAGTAGAGTTATCCTATCCGAAGAAGGTAATGAAGAAAAAATGGATATGAGCCTCGATTAATAAAAACGTTTCATGTTTGGTTTAATCTCTAAGTAACGTGCGCATTAACCGGAGACTTTGATGATAAGAAGTATAAAGAGCGCAACAGTGTTTGCATGGATTGTGAAGATGGCAACACACACACACACACACACACACACACACACACACACACACACACACACACACACACACAGTGACACAGAGAGGGCGGTGAACGTCTTAAAGTTAAGTGGCAGAAACAAAGAAGCCTGTAGCCTGCCGAGTTTGAGCTCAATCTAACAAAACCGTGTCCTTACTCCACTTTTTTTTTGCTCATTGTCCCTCGTTAGTAAGTGTGTTACTAGTGCTAAGGCAAACATCACTCTTGCTCGTCTGATTTTGGGCTAAAGTATTGTTCATCTCCTGTTAAACTTGGACACGAAATTCGTCCCTCTCAGTGTGGGGAACAGACATGAGTGACACATGATACCTCAAATCACTGTTGGGGAAGATGTCCTGTTACTTTTCTAAGTGATCGGATTGTATTGTTAATTTTTCTTAGCGAATACTAAAATTGGCAATAAAATCCCATAGATTTACATTAAAGTGACTAGAATATCATAAGGACTTGTGGGTGGGCTGATTTAGTAGGCAAGCACTTTGAACACTTTAGAAAATGTATGGCAACGTAATAGTTACTTGGGGTATATAGAGATCACAGCAACACATCCAGTGTTAGGAAAAGTTACTTTTAAAAGTAATGCATTACAATATTGCGTTACTCCATAAAAATAGTAATTACATTACTTAGTTCCTTTTTTTGGAAAGTAATGCATTATATTACTTTTGGCTTTACATATGTTATTTTTGCTTTACGCCCTTTAACACCAAAAGTTAAATGAATAAGCCTCAGCCTGAAGAAATTGTCAGTGCCTCCTGCACTGATTTCTCTCAACACAAGTACAGGAGAGGTGTCAGTAAATAAATGGGGAAACAACATTACGTGTTACTTGTTTGAAAAAGTAACTCAGATATTTTATTGTAACTTTAATGTAACTTTTAAGTAATGCATTATTTTATTAGTTACTTGATAAAGTAATCTGATTACGTAACTCGTGTTACTTGTAATGTGTTAACCCCAGCACTGTTGGCAACTACAGTACTCAGAATACCCTAGCACAGGGGTCGCCAAACTCGGCCCTAGCGGGCTGTTGTCCTGCAGAGTTTAGCTCCAACTTGCCTCAACACACCTGCATGGAAGCTTCAAGTATACCTTGTAAGACCTTGATTAGCTGGTTCTGTTGTCCTGCAGAGTTTAGCTCCAACTTGCCTCAACACACCTGCATGGAAGCTTCAAGTATACCTCGTAAGACCTTGATTAGCTGGTTCAGGTGTGTTTGATTAGGGTTGGAGCTTATTCTGCAGGACACTGGTCCTCCAGGAACGAGTTTGGTAACCCATGCCCTAGCAACTGTATAGCAACATGCTAAGATGATGCTAAATGCTTTAGAAACTGCAAAGCAAAGCCCCGAACACTCAGAAAATCACTGCGCAACAGGCAGTTGCATTTTCTTCAGAAAATATCATTATTCTGCTTTCTTTGTTTTCTCCTCTTGCTAAACATTGAAAATATGTTTCCCAAAAACCTATGAACTTAAAATGTGTAATAGTTGTGATCATGTTCCCTTTCATCTAACATCTTTAAGTGTCCTTTTTTACTAGGACACTTAAAGCTTGATCTTATTAGTTTGATTGATTAATAAGTAACCTATACTGTGGAAACTTCCTTATTGGAGCAATTTGTTAGTGCTATTTTAAGGATTGATGGGATAGATAATCAAATGGAGGGAGTCGTTTATTTTTCTTCACGTAAAGCACACAAAAAGTAAAAAACGTATTCGTTAGTCTAAAATTAAATTGTCTCCTGTCATGTTAAAGCCTCATTGCTGCCTGTGGAACATACACTCTCAGTGAACTGAGTTTATGGTCTATGGAAACTCATGGCCAACAGTCAGTGCCAAAAAACTGCTCATATTGGGTTTGGTGTAATGTATTTAATCAGTGTAACTGGAAACCGTGGGCTTTATGTGCAGGCTGACTGTAGTTTTCTATAACTTTCTGTATAATTCCCTTAACATTAGTGAATGTGCAGCAGGTATTTCTCAAAATCAATCAGGTATTTCTTGTAATAAAACAAGGAGTTCACAAAGTCTTGCTTTCTTTTTTTCTAGCAGTAAACTTTGCAGAAATAAGTACTGTATGTAATGCACTTTCTTTGCACCTTGCTCACCTCACTTGGAGCTTATGTATTAGTCCACCCACTGAACGCCTACAAGTACAGCGCTCTTCTCTGGAAAGGTGCTTTGCAAACCACAATCAACAGATGTGAGAGGCTGAAGAGAATTGTTGACTTTTCGAGGGGGTTGGGTCTCACAGGCTTCATACAGTAGAGTCACTTTCTCTAAAGCAATGCTCCTTTTTATCAAGGTCTCTGTGTTTAGTTTTACAGATAGGGATGATTAACGTTTGGTTGTTGAGAACTCTTCACAGATAAGTAAAGTCCTTATGCCTAATACTACTTTCCACAGTGTAAATAAAATAACGACATTGCACGATTTCCAAGTCTAATTACTATTACAAGTCAGTTTCCCCGCACTCTCCAAATTTTACAGTCAAGTGCAATTGTAATGAAGGATATTTAATTAATATAGCCTATTAATAGGCTACCTTTGTTTTAGATTCGATTACATCATTCGCAGTGCTTCACGAGATGAGTAGCTCATTCCCTCGTAAAAGAAATTGAGTGCAAATCTTGTATGTTTTGTCATGTCTTGTACACAATTTTCAGTTACTTAATGCTTTGAATCTTATGTTGTAATTCATGTTGGAGCTGGTTGGTTAAATTCATAGCTTAGAACTCATTATTGAAGGGTTTTTTTTTTTTTTTTTTTTTTTTTTTAAATGTCCTTGAAGAAAATTGTTGTAGGTGAAAAAAAAAAAAGCATTGTTTAGCATTTTCCAAATTCATAGTATTCACAGATTTGACCAAAAACAGTAGCGAAAAGTATCTGGATGACCTACTGTTTCCACTGAGTGTTTGAAGTGCACATCCAATGGGCAGTTTACTCTCCCATGAGGCCATGTGTGAATGGCAGTGAAGCCATGCAACTAATGCCGTAGGTCACATGACAATGATGACATACTACAAAAAAAAAAAAAAAGTGGTAAGGGTGTCTTGGGGCAGTGGTTCGCAACTCCTTTTTTGGGGAGCCACTGCTCTGAACATTTTGTATGCGATTTCTCTCCTAAAGAGATTATGATCTGAATCAGGTTCATTATTAAATAAGGAATACATGCAAAATGTGCAGAACATTCATTCATTTATTTAAGTCTTTCATTCATTTGCCTGTGTGAACAGTAGAGAAAACATTACCTTACATGCACAAAATTTTATTTTTTGAGATGACTCCACTGTCCCACTCATGCCTCATAGGAGAATATTGGAAGATGTGTGTATGCAGGAGAGTGTTGAATGTATAGCCATCATACTGAGCACCACAATCTCTCTCGTTCTATCTTGGCATTCTTTGAAAGCTCTTTATCTTCATAGGCTTATTTTGGACACATATGAGCTCTTATGCTGGTTTAGCAGAAATTCATAGTATGTTAGTCGCTGAGGCGAGACACTTGGAGTTATGAACCAGCAATGTGCCTGTCACTCAAATTTTAGTTTTATTACTGTTATAATTATTTTAAATTATAAAGATCCCAGCGATGGGATTCAGAGATGCGTTCTAGTCTGCCAAGCCTGGCTCCCGTGGGATTGTGGAAAGTCAATCCAAGGGTTTACCCTGGAAACGGTGCAGATTCACATAGCAGTGTTTCAGGTCAGTGAGCAATGAGCATGCTTGCAAGTACTCCCAAATAGCCACAATGGCTTTGCCCCATCACTTCAGAGCCCGTCTGTAGTTGCCATCACCAGCCATGTGTCTGGCCCTTTATTCAGCGGTCTGTACTCGATTAAACCCTATTATGTTGTTAACTTGTTCCACTGGCATCACTAACTGTGAGGTTAACGTTTTAGTTCTGCATTTGCAGATTTTTTTTAGTTTGAGTAAGGGCATGGGTTTTGAAACTGAGCTGAATTGTCCTTAAATATGTGTTATAAAATGTAAATGGAGGGTCTGTTTGATCTGAGTTGTTTTAATGTATGTCTCTCTGGGTGTTTCAGGAGGAAGGTTGAAAAGAGGGACTTTCTGCTCTACCTTGTCTGTGAGTGGAAAATGGCTCACATCCAGGATTTTTAAATTATATATTATTGGCATTGCACTTAGAAATGTAGGGCAGATGCAGAGTTTTGGGTGTGGGCCAGTTTTGAAAGGTGACAGCCGGTCAGTCCAGAGAAATACTAATGCTGATGCTGCACATGGTGGCTTCATTTTTAGGGCAGTCATGTAACTAAAAATACTATGTGGCTTAATCTGATGGATTTGTGCAGAGTTGTTGGGAGCTCGGTGCGGTGAATCCGAAATCTGGCTTCAACAATGATGCCTTTATTTGCTAATGCACATCAACTGCATCCAATTATGAGCAGGAAAGCATGTCTGACCTGATGCACTGTATATGGAAACATTGTGTGACCTGCTTGTTCAAAGCAGCAATTCCTTTGCAATAGTGAGAATAGGAAGTAGTCTGTAGCAGGGCAGGGCAGTATAGCTAAAAATATGTATTTATCACAATATTATTTCATAGTCTTGATGATGTTCAGTACATATCTTATTGTTTATGAATTTGCTCAAAATGGAAGAACCATCATTCAAACAAATAGTCATTGTAGCCTATAGATCTTTCTTTCTTTCTTTCTCTTCTTTCTTTCTTTCTTTCTTTCTTTCTTTCTTTCTTTCTTTCTTTCTTTCTTTCTTTCTCTTCTTTCTTTCTTTCTTTCTTTCTTTCTTTCTCTTCTTTCTTTTTCTTCTTTCTTTCTCTTCTTTCTTTCTTTCTCTTCTTTCTCTTCTTTCTTTCTTTCTCTTCTTTCTCTTCTTTCTTTCTTTCTCTTCTTTCTCTTCTTTCTTTCTTTCTTTCTTTCTTTCTCTTCTTTCTTTCTTTCTTTCTTTCTTTCTTTCTTTCTTTCTCTTCTTTCTTTCTTTCTCTTCTTTCTTTCTTTCTTTCTTTCTTTCTTTCTTTCTCTTCTTTCTTTCTTTCTTTCTTTCTCTTCTTTCTTTCTTTCTCTTCTTTCTTTCTCTTCTTTCTTTCTTTCTCTTCTTTCTTTCTCTTCTTTCTTTCTTTCTCTTCTTTCTTTCTCTTCTTTCTCTTCTTTCTTTCTTTCTTTCTTTCTTTCTTTCTTTCTTTCTTTCTTTCTTTTTTTCTTTATTTCTTTATTTCTTTCTTCCTAAGTTTAATCCTCTACAGCACACATTATGTTAGACCTATAAAAAAAAAAAATATTTGACTCTTTTTCTTTTCTTGGAATGGCTTAACTTGAAGTGCTGTAAAAAAATAAATAAAAAAAATAGAATTTTAAGGTACTTTGTGATTACACACAATAGTGGATCTAACTTAGAATAAGTGTAAGTTTACTTGGATAATATTTTTTTTCAGAGGTGAGGCACAGGTATACCTCACATTTAGTGCATTTCATCCTAACAATATCCTTACAGCCAGGATACATGCATCTACCTTTTTGAGACACCATGGTAGACCTGTGGCTCACTGATGTAATGTTATCTGTATTCATATCTAATCAAAAGTAAAATTGCCATTTAAATTTGATTTATCCATTATACACATGCCATTACCATACAACTAATCAACATTATATCACTAGCATTAATAATGTTATTGTTACAGCTTAACAGATTGCAGCTGACCTTGCTAGCTAGCTAAACTATTGCAATAATATCATTCTACTATTGCACAGAGTTGCCGCTTGGCAACACATATATTTGATTGATTTTTGTGCATGTGACACGGGCTGGTCAAAAAAAACTGCATGTCATGTGACTTAACCAAAGCACATCATTGGCTAAACAAAGGTCTTCTCTTTCCAACAAAAAAAAAAAAAAAAAAAAAATGTTCTCTTAAAGACACAGTGGCAAGGAATCTGAGCATTTGATTTACAACTATCATCAAACTTTTTTTGCATCCATCCTGAATCCAGTCTGTTTTACAGGTGTGATTTATGTCTTTTTTTTTATCAATTGTGCATATTCAGAATTATTATAAACATTAAATATCCGTTTTAACCAAAATGCTAGCTTTTTGGATTAAATACAATGCTTTGTCTCAAACTTTGAAAATAGCTTTTCAATAGTTTTTCTAAATGTGGCAATGCTTTAAAAAAAAAAAAAATCCATATGATGTTCTGTCCTTGTCAGGAAAAAATAATCCTTCCTCTCTTGATCTGAAGATTGATACTAAAGGATTTAATATATGGTCCACGTGCTCCAGTGCTGTTTCAGATGTAGTTATGTCAGTGGGGGAATCTGGGCTACTAGGCAACCAGCACACATTCACATGCAGTTATAGTTGCTGATGATCACACTGAGCCTTTGGAAATTCTAATAGAACACCGCTTTCCAAGTTTCCACTTTTGCTGGGACTCACGTTCTGTTTTTTTTTTTTTTTTTTTTTTTCTGCTGGAAAATGTGCTATTGAAATAAATGTTATGTTCAGAGACATACAAGCCCATCACTTGCAGATTTAATACCACATATTTGGTGAGGCCTGTTTATTACCTGGTTTCCTCCTGGCCTGTATTGTGGTCATCCTGTCTAAAGTCCACAATATAAACTGTCCATTTGTGCCATGTGGCAAGCGTGCAACATAACACATCTAGATATCCCTTAACAACTGTTCAGCAAACATCACATGCAGAACACATGCTTTAAAAAAAAAAAAATGTAAAAAAAAATTAAGCTTTTCTTGAAAAAAGTCTGTCTATGTGAAACCAAATCTTTACCCGCAAGTCTGTTAATCATGAATTAAAGAAAACACAAACCTGATCAGATGTTTAAAACACTGAAGAATGTTTATTGGCTAATAATTTGTCCTTCCATTGCAGCTGGTATTCAGTTAGACTAGTAGATTTTGCCTGGAGTTGCTATGCAGCGGGAGAGTGAGCCCTGGAATTATTCTCTTTACTCAGGAACCACTGGATGCATCCAGGCTTTTTTTTAATGTCTTGTCTGACCTTTAGTCCATGGTCCTCTCCTCTGTCCTGTTTCACAGGTAACTGATCATATCCCCGGCTGCCAGGTTACAGCTGTTGCCAAGACACAAATTGAGCTAGACATAGAGATAAGTGGTTTTTCCCCACTATTACTCGAAAGCAAAGATAATGCAAAACAGAAAAAGGAGGTTTATAAAGAACTTCATTGTTCTGTTCTTAGCAGTTGGCTTGGGATAGCTGTGATTTATCAGCAGGCAGAATCATAGAAGTAAACTAAATATTAAGTGAATGTGGCTCTTTGATAATGTATGTAAGTGTTTAGAGTGCAGAAATTAATCATAAATGTGGTAGCAAAGTATGATCTGTAGTATATACGAACCTCACAATTTCAGTACAATTTTTTCAGCTGTTTAATTTTAACAGTAACCCACATGTACTGTATTTTGTTTTACAACACATGAAAGGAATTTGTTAAATTTGCATCTGATTGCATTTTAAAAGATGAATTAAATTCTTAGTGTTTTATGCCTTCATTTGATTACCATCATTTTTGATAATAAAGTTGTATAAGTGAAATTAATACAAATACAAATTAAAATAAATTATTTTATAGAGCCCTAAATATTCAAGGACCTAAAAGTGTATGAATATCTTATACCTTATATCCCTTTTTAAATGGTTAGTAGTTCAGTTGTGAGCTAGGCTATATTTTAATACCGTACTTTATATTGCTAGTTGCTGGCAACTGTTGAAAGGGGAGGGACATTCTCAAACTGGAGAAGGGTATTTGATTGGACCGATTTCAATTTATTGTGCTTTTTTAATTTCTGACATCAAGGCTGAAAGCTGATGACTAACCCTGTCCTAAACTGCAGGTAAGATAGATTAGGCTCATCAAACTGCACAGCAGCAATCTGAGGCACTTGTAGACTTGAGGCAGACACACATCCTGGCAACCTTATCAGTCCAATCTGCCGTTAGCTTTCGTATCTTAATCCTTAATTTACATTCAGCTTTTTTTTTTTTTTTTAAAGTTATGCCTTGCATGGTGCACGCAAATGATGCATGTTTATGTTATCAACAAACCACATATTGTTATACTGTCTGCCCCTTGTTTAAGACTTGTTTCTTTGCCCATGTTTGTATTTTGACTACAACTGGCGATGCTGGGTGCTTTGTTTCTTTACGCCGGGTGAGCTGGGAGTGAAAACATGTTTTGAAGGAGCTTTTTGCTGAGCACTACACTTTGCCATTACCCGTTTGTTTGAACAGTGCATAGGGGTTTAGGGGCTCAGTAGAGCCTCATATGAAGGACCTGAATGCAATCGGCACCTGGATTAGTGACCAGAGAAGGGAGAAATTGCTGCCCATAGCAGTTTAACTGTTTAGCTGTTAACTGTGAAATCAGTGATGGGTTTGTAACTAGTTTATTTTTGCTGTCCACTTTGTTTAGTGAGAAAGTAGCTACATTTTGATGACTCCACTCCATAAACATCTTGAGAGTATCTATGGGTCATCAGCTGGGACAATTTCGTTACATAATTCCCAGTGGAATATCTTGTGTCCGTAGTGTCCTGAACAGAACTGAACATGCCGGTCCAGTCAAGTGCTGCTTTGCAAATACTTCAGAATTGATTTGCATTATTTTTGATTAGAAGCGTAAGAAGCTGATGATAAGGTTTCATATGAACAGACATCAGCATTAATGCACTGTAGAAGGACAGTGCATATAATTCTGGGATAGATGGGTCAATGACCAAGAGGGGAGTACAAAAAAGTGGAGAGGGTCTTTAAAACCTCAACTGAAAAAGCATGTGCCAAATTCTTAGAAACATTATGCTTTTAATTAATGTTCTTTTTGCGTGTTTTTTTTTTTTTTTTTAAGCTTGTAACATGAGTAATAAGGCTTGCAATTTATGTCAGACAACAGTTGTTGTTGTTGTTGTTGTTGTTGTTGTTTTTTTTCTCCCAAATGGTTTGCTTTTAGAAATTGGTAACAAAATTCATAAAGTCGTTATTTTAGAATAATTCATTTAGTGTTTGTTAATATTTGGATTTTTTTATTTGTATGTTTTCTGTTTTTATTTAAATTGAATTTAAAGTTTTGAGTTATTTCGTTTTTGTGTGTAAGTGTAATAATTTTGTTTTTTATTAGTTTTTTTGTATATATCATTTTTAAGTTTTAGTTGTTTTAGGACTTCAACTTAAAATAACAAAAATTAGGAATGTTTCTGAGTTGAAATGTTTGTTTGTTTGTTTGTTTGTTTGTTTATTTATTTATTTATTTTTGTTTTACATTATTTCATGGCATGATATTTATTTATTTGCTTAATTTATTTATTGTATGTTTGTTTTAGTTACCGTTAATAATCCTGCTCCACAGAAATATAGAAATTAATTTAAATTCAGAAATTGAAAACGTTAATCATTGAAGAGTTTTATTCAAGCTATTGTCAGTATAAATTAGCTACATTTTTAATGTATTTTGTATGAATTAATAAACACACAGACACACACACGTTAACCCCACTGACCTAGATACATGTCTAAGGGTGCTTTCAGACCTGTAGATCGTTTGCTCTGTTCCAAAACAGGGATTAATGTGTTACATTGTTGCATTTTCTTCTTGGTTCGGTTTGCTTTCACAAGGCAACACCGCATAGTGTACCAAACTGTGTTTATTCAAGTCACGTGAGTAAAGCTGTCCCCTAATTGGTCAGTGTTCACCTGTTTACGTTCCTCTGCGTCATTCATCAAGATGGATTGACAAGTTCGCTCCGCAGGCTTATTGTGGCTTTAGAGCTGTCATAGCAAACGCAAAACGAATGTAGCCGTCATTCCGCTCTAATATATCTATCTATATATAATTATATTTAAATATATTTTCACTATATATAATGCAGTTACAGCCAGCGGGAATCAAGGCTTTGTCCGGACAGCATTCTTGTAATGCGTGGAGAAGAGCAATTAATTACACAATGTTTAATATGAAGTTACTTTTTGGTTTTCAACTGCAATAACAAATATTCTCACTCACAAAATCACACACATTCTTACTCACACTCACAAAAGACACCGACTGCTGCTTTTTGTATAGCATATTTCCTGTTATGAATTATGATACCGCTTGGTCCGTTGGGTCGGATTGCTTTCTCGCCACGAGCGAACCGCTCCAGAGTCCGTTTGCAATCGGGCCGAGACCACCTCTTCTGGGAGGTCTCGGTACGCTTGTTTGGTGCGTACACGAGTACGATTGCTGCATTCACACCTGTCCAAACAAACCGCACCAAGAGGGACAACGAACTCTAGTGCGATTCAACCGAACTAAATGAGGCAGGTGTGAAAGCACCCTAAGTCAAGGCCTACAGAACTCTTGATCTAATATGTGTTTGTCTTGCTTTTTCTATAGGGGGTGTTGTCCAAAATGGAGGTGAAGACATCACTTCTCGACAATATGATAGGGGTGGGCGATATGGTCCTCATTGAACCCCTGTCAGAAGACACCTTCATTGAGAATCTAAAGAAGCGATTCGATCACAACGAGATCTATGTAAGTAATGCTTAAACTAATGCTGAGAACATCTTGCAACAATTGTTGTTTCCTTTTCTTGGTCGTCTTATTTTAGGCTTTCTCAACTCCAGACAGTCACATCACATCAAGAGTGTCTAAGTTTAGTCTGAGTGTGTTCCCACTTCACAGATAAATAGGAGTGTAGAGATGAGTACAGTGTAAATCATAGCCCTCTCATTGTTCTGTCCCTGCTCTCATGTCTTTCCCATTCATTTGGGCTCGGTTTTGAAAGCTGTTGCATACCAAACACCAAACCAGCATAGAAAATGGGTTCATTTGATGTGTAAATAGTTGTTTAATGAATCAGAATATGCAAAAGTGAATGCATATCTAGGAGAATTGAGGATTTTCTACTTTTCTCTGGGTATAAATAAGCACTGTAGCTCTGTTGTGCTATTAAAACATTGTTCTCTTTGTCTGACACTGCAAAAATGTCTTAATCAATTGGCTCTCTTCGACCAATAGCAGACAGGGTGAGTGTTCAGGAAACCTATGTGATAACAGTTATATTTGCAAAAAAATTTAGTGACATTACTACTGAAATTACTTCACATGTAAGATGCGGTCACATACAGCCGTACAGTAAATTTATGCAAGGAAATCCAGTCATCCAGAGTTTCTAGTGAGGGTAAAAGCTTTCACCACACAGATTTGACAAGATGGTTGCACAAATTCACTGTGATGACTAACAGAAAGCTGCTTAGTTTGAAAGCAACATCTGTGTGATCTGTGCTTCATACATTGCTACACTATTGACAATATAACTGACTTTTTTTGCTAGTGAAATTTTGCTAATAGATAGACAGCACCTTTATTACTTTAAAAATGCTTAATTTTCATTAATCAAGCAGTTGTTTTTTTCCTGTTGAAATTGGAAGAAAGCTCTAGCATGTTCAGATTTACACACTGTATTTATTATGACCAATAAATTAAATGAAACAAGTCGCAAATGTATTGCTGCATTAGTTGCCATGCTGAATGAGAAATTGCATTTAGTATCAGGAAATATTAAGGTTTAATGACCCCTTCAAAAGGCTGATTTACATTTTGTGTGGCACCCTAAAAATGGACTCTTAAAGTTGTTTATTGTATAATGTTTATTTATATTTTGCAGAGCTGTAATCTGACCAGTTATAAAAGCCTAAAATCATGTAGTTGGTCACAAACAGGTTGTGTGTTTACTCTGTAATTAAGAGTGTAACTACCCACAGCCCTCAATGTCCAGTAGCTGCAAGTTTGTAATGCAACCTCTAGCCTTGTATTTAATGCAAATCCCCAAATTACACAGAAGAGCGCTGACAAAAGCAAATTTATGTTGGCCACAGTATATTTATGTCATTTGCACTTTGTGCAAACTGGTCACTTAATTTTCTTGTTATTATATTATAGTCACAGCAACCATAAATTAAAAGTCTGTCATTATTTACTCAATCTTATGTTTTCTCCTTTTGTGTTCAATAGAACAAAATAAGTATGGAATGACATGAAGATAATACTGCTAAATTATTCCTTTAAGCTTATATTTTAAAAGGGCTTAATGGAGAATGTTCTAGGTAGTGCTGTGAAACGATTAATTGTGATTAATCTCATCCAAAATAAGTTTGTTTACATAATATATGTGTGTATACTGTGTATATTTATTATGTGTATATATAAATACAAACACATGCATGTGTATATACTTAAGAAAAATGTTATGTTTATATATGAAATATATTTATGTAATATAAAATATAAGAATATGAATATATAAAGATATAAACATATTTTCAAAATGTATACTGTATGTGTGTGTGTGTATTTATATATAATAATAATAATAATAATAATTACTTACATTTATATAGCGCTTTTCTAGGCACTCAAAGCGCTTTACATTGTGAGGGGGGGTCTCCTCATCCACCACCAGTGTATATACATAATAAATATACACAGTACACATACATACGTGTGTGTGTGTATATATATGCGATGCAATTGGATTAATCTCAATCGTTTGACAGTGCTAATTCTAGGAACGTCTCCACCCTCAGTATCATCTATTCAAATGCCAAGAACCTTACATCACAGTCCATCATATCTCTTACATTTCACCAACTTTACAATGAATATCACAGAGAATTATCTGCCTTATCTAACCAATACCCTTTCAAAAACAGTTATAATGGGATCCATTTTCAGATACAGCAGGCAATAAGAGCTGTAGAATTATGAAACAAAGGTCCTTGTATTTATCACTATCTTTAAACTTTGCTCAGTATTATTGGCTGCAAGAACAAAGAACAAATGTGTTTACATTAGGGCTGGGTATCGTTCAAAAATTTTCGATACCAATACCTTGAGTTCAATACCGGTTCCTGAACGATTTTCGATACCAATTTTATGAAATCCAATCTTTTTCAGCTTGTTGACATTTGTACAGACTCAAAGCCTCATCTCCTGAGCCACTGCACAAAGGAACAAAATATATCCAACACAATAAATCAGTGCAAATAATTGTAATAAAGTTCAAATAGTTTTCAGTTTACACATCTGTTTGGCTACATTTACACTAGTGGAAACCGCGCGATAGAGAGCAGACGGCTCCGTGCGCTTTCGAATCGCTCTCGCGGATGTCAAACACTGATCGATCTGCGCCACGTCACTTCTAGTCGAACACACCTAGTGCTGCAGGCTTATTGCCTCACTATTGACGTTGATGAGATTAACCCCTTAGGTATCGAAATTTGGTACCGAACGACAAGACGTTTTTCGATACTCTGTGGTATCGAGGCAATTCAGTCGGTGCTAAAAAAGTATCGCACTCGATACCCAGTCCTTGTTTACGTGTGTGTGTGCACATTTAGTAGGAACATATGTGATTGTGTAGCTCACTCTTTTAGTGATGCTCTTTATTGATCCACAGTTGCCCATTCTTCCAAAATGCATGTTCCCCAGGTCACATTTAGATGCATTTAAGGGCCAATTGAATTATTTACACAGGCCTAGTCCTGCTCTAATGCACCCATAGCCTTCACATCTCTAGTGCCCCATATGTCACCATTGTGAACAGTAGGCTATTTAAATCCATCTGGGATTGGGAGGATTCTAATATATTCCTAATAGAATGAAGAAATTATGTTTGTGTGAAAGAAAAATGAAGCCACTGGTTCAAAAAGCTTTTAAGATAAATTAATTTGTTGCAAATGTGTCCAAACTCCAAACATTTGACTGGTGGCATATGTCTTGGGTAACATCTGTGATTTTATTGATATATATTTCTTTTTTCTGTAATTTTCACTTCATCTTTTCATTTACATTTGTTCTCTACATCTAAGGGATTCATTATGCCTCCTGTGAACACTTCACAATAGGTTGTGGGCTGTGTTGCCATGGGACAGGCCTGATCCTCTAGCTGCAAGCCTTATGCAACACTCAGTGTAATGAAAGGTAGAAGACGGCTGCAAGAATTAATCATTGTTCTGAGGTCCCAGAGACATTGAGAGATTTGCTTTCAACATTATAGGTTGAAAATTGGTGGCAGAAAGAATGAAAGAAAGATTTGAAAAGCAAGAGACGCTGGAATAAATTAGTCAGGATGTTTGTTTGAGTCATCTGAAACGGACTACTTTAGACACCGTTGCCATCGCTGGCCACTTTTGACCACCCTGTGTTGATGCTTTCTGGGATTCCGAACATTTTTGTTTGTGTACTCTTGTTCGGTTGCTTGCGGGCCCCCTGCCTGTCTGAACAATACCCAGGAATTCCCATCTGGATCGTGCAGACGGAGGCATATTGTAGCTCAACTCCCCTACACTGCTGCCGCCACTGTTCCTACATCTGAATGAGGCAGAGAATGTGCTTGATGTCTGGGCCTCACAGCAGGGGAGTATGAATACAGTGCAGTGTCCTTTAGGGATGTCACGATACCAGTACAAGTGAAATTTCACAATTACCATAATTTGCGTGATAGGGACACACCATTATTTTCATTATGACTGGCTTGATGATGCATATACAGTCTGTGCTGTGGTGACAACACTTGAGTACCAAAATTAGTTGGTATGCTCCGTATTACCAATACTTTAGACTTGAGGTGCACAATCCTGGTCCTGGAGAGCCCCCAACACAGCTCGTTTTTGATGTTTCTCTTATCTGACACACATCTGAGGTCTTGGAGTCTTTATTAGTAAGCTGATGAGTTGAATCAGGGGTGTGTGTGTGTGTGTGTGTGTGTGTGTGTGTGTGTGTGTGTGTGTGTGTGTGTGTGTGTGTTTAGAAAGACATCTAAAATGTGCAGTTTTGGGTTTTTCAGGGACCAGGATTGGGAACCACTGCTGTAAACTAAATATACATTGGAGACCAAAATTAGAGAACAACCTACAATTTCTTAAATTTCAAGGTCATTTCTTAGTCCTATTTGAAGTTATCCTAAAGTAGAAGGGCAGTTTTTAAGCATATTTCATAAATGAAATGCATTGAAGCACAGTATAAAAAAGCTTAAATGGGATATTTGAAAGAGAACTCTGATCAAAATTAGAGAACACTTACCGATACCTCCAAGTTATTGGTGTTAATCTGGCACCTGGGGATAATTTTCTTAAATGTATGACAAAACCTATTTAAATGGCAACATTCCTCTAGTTTTCACTGGAATTGCAAGATGGTTGGTGACTGAAACCCTTTTACAGTAGGTGGTCCAGATAAAGGCCAAAGGGATGACCCTTTCAGCCATTGCAAGAGAAGCTGGCCATTCGAAATCTGTGATTTCTAGAATATTGCAGTTTTACAATGACACTAAATCATTCAGGTCCCCCCAAAACACTGGTCATCCACGTAAGACCATTGCACGAGAAGACAGGATAATGAGGAGACTCTTAATGGGGAATTGATTCAACACTGCAGATGGAATTGCTTGTCAGTTTAGTGTTGAACAGGGTCTGTCTCGGCACGTTTAAGAGAAGTCGGATTGAAAGTGCACTCTGCAACGACAACCTCTCATCAGCAAAAATAATCAAAAGGCTAGGCTCACCTTTGCTGAGGAGCAGGTTGTGTGGAGAGAGGAGAACTGGTCCAAAGTTCACTTTAGTGATGAGAGCAAATTTAATTTATTTGGGTCAGACGGGAAACATTGCTCAGCGCCAAACTGGGAAAAGACTGAAGCCCAAGTGCATAAAGAAGTCAGTGAAAGGTGGAGGAGGTTGTGGCATGGTTTGGGGGGTGTTTTCTACAGCAGAATTTGGGGCACTTATACAGCTAAATGGCAGAGATGTGAATGCAAATTTTTATCAGAACCCCCTTAAGCAACATGCAGTTCCTTTCCTGCAAGCATCTCACAATTTTCATGCAAGACAATGCCCTTGTCACACTGCAAAACAGGTAAAGAAGCTCCTTTAGGCTGACAACATTGAAATAATGAAATGGCGGGCAAAAGACTAGTGAGGTCCTGTGGCTGCAGAAATGTGTGAAGTCATTTAAAGCTAGAGCTACATGTCCTACTAATTTTTGGCAGCTGTAACCCTCCAAAGTTTTAGTTGTAATTGTCTTTCGACAGTAGTTACTAATTTTGTCTCCAAGTCTCTAATTTTGATCACTGTGTTTTCCACAAAATAAAGGTTTTTGTTGAAATGCTTTGGTTATTTTGTCAAACATGTTAGTAGAACTGTGATATACCAACAGCTAATATTCCTTCAGATTTTGAGCGATGAAGATTACTAATATTTCTGTATTTTATAGATTGTTCTCTAAATTTGATTTCCATCGTTTGACTGGTTATGTTGTCTCTTCATATCTCAGGTGTTTTCACACATCTGTTATTATGTTTTATTTCCATTTATGTATTTATTTGTTGTTGTTGCTGTTGTTTGATTGGTGGTTTATTGCGTCTTTCACTCTCCTCCACAGACATACATTGGCAGTGTGGTGATCTCCATGAACCCCTACAAGTCCCTGCCCATCTACACAGCAGAAAAGGTGGAGGAGTATCGCAACAGGAACTTCTATGAGCTCAGTCCACACATGTGAGTTTAAAAAGCTTCTTTGAAAGCACTATACAACAAAGTCACTGTCTAGTTTATTCCTAGGCTTCCTGGTTGTTGTACGCATGCATGCAAAGGCTTTTTTTAATCAATAATAATGTGAAGGTCCCCCAGTGGTGTCATGTTTGCAGTGTAGGTGTGCATAAACACGGTGTGCTCTATCCACTCGACCCTGACACGTGATGTCCAGCCCTTTCGGGGGAGGGGCGGCTCACTGTCCTGCTCCAGCTAATGACCATCTGTCTCTTTAGAGGGTTGCCAGCCGCCTGACCAGACTGCCAAATCAAAACAAAGCAGTCTGCTTTGTTTGATCGGCAGACGCACACTTACCCTCTGAAAAAAAAAAAAAAAAAAAAAAAAAAAAAAAAAACACCATGGCCTGATCTAACTCTTAAAGCCCAAAAAAAAAAAAAAAAAGAGACATTGAGAATGGGATGGCTGTACCAATAACTTTTCCCATTCATTCTACACACTCTCCCCTGGAAAAGTTTAAATAAACTGCTGTGTACAGCTGTATTTTTTCCCCCAAAGGATCCTTTTGATACTTTTGCCTGTCGGTTCATAGTTTGTTCTCCTCATGTTTCTAAATTGATTTCTCCTTTGCTTCTGGGCCTATCCTGTTCATTTGATCTGCTTTAAGTGAATATTTGCTCTGGTATGCAAGTTCTCCTTCGGTCTTGGACCCTTCCATATTCATATGTTTTAGTCTAAGCACTGTTACAGTGATGTCAGGGTCGATGCTCCTCTGATCTGAAGCCAGGCTCTGAGCTCATTCCAGGGCAGCTGCTTTTCTTGTCATGCCTGAGAAACAGACCTCTTAGATGGCTCTGGGTGTACTGGCCTCTGGGGCTCGTACATTTCGGTGTCCTGGGACAATGGGCCGTAACTGGTCCTGTTAACAGCACAAACTGTTGAATAGTATTTATGATCATCACCTCATCACCTCAGTAAACACAGCAGTCAGCAGCAAAATGGCCCAAAGCATCTGTGCTCAAACTGCTGCTCAAAAGCTTTTGGGTAATTTTAGTCAAGTCTGTGCTTGCTTTATCATTTTCAGAAATATTGGAAGAGCCTTGTCTCATATAACCAGACTTGTGGCTTAAAGGTATATAAAGGTAATACTTGAAGAAAGCTATGTATTAGCATTCTCATTGATCTCAATTACAGTCACTCACTTGATGCAGGACCTCCAATGCAATTTGAAATCAGCCATTTTTCCTCATGAGTGCTCAATTTTGCATGTAGATGGGAAAACTGAAGATTTCCCTTTTGCAACAATGCTTGGAATGCAATGCGTCCTTGGTTGTAGGGCTGGGCGGTATATCGAGTTTGTACGATATATCGATATATTCTTTATAAGCGATACGGTATGAAGCAATACCGTTAATATCGATATACAGTAGTTTGATACAAGTGCATCTGAAAAAATATCTAGGGAGGACACAGACTGAACTGCTGCGTAGTTGGACAATTAATGTGACACGTAGAATTTTAAACCTACAAGTGTAGTTGTATGATAGCACTAACTGTAAAATGTAATGGGGTAATCAAAATAGCCTTTTTACTCAATCAGTCTGTGCTTTTTGTTATTTTCATTTTTAGTATAGTAAATTCAACTTCTGCTTTAAAAGCATTATTTTTGTTTTTAGATTGCAATGTTACAATGTTAGAATGTAATGTGATGTGATTTTAACCCTTTTTGCACATAATATATGCCTACATGCTTACATTCACTTTATTTGTTTAATCCAAATACAAAATACCAAGATATATGAATTTTTGCTCATATCGCCCAGCCCTATTTGGCTGCATCATAAACATGAAGCATGAAGCATGTCAAGGGGTGTCCAATCCTGCTCCTGGTGGGCAACCGTCCTGCACAGTTTTACTCTAATCCTAATAAAATATGCCAGATGCAACTAATCATAGTCTTCCTGAATACTAGGCTGTATATGAAATCACCCCCTATACATTTATATAATGCACTATTTTTGGTGGGATCCATTTGTAGTGGTGTCCAATACTGTAGTGGACATTATCGAGGGAACTCATTCAATCCCATAATGTGCGTCAATAGTGTAACCGATGTACACTTAATGGCTAGCCACTAGAAGACCTATATACTCTGATTGCTGCACTGAATGAATTTCCACATCTAGATAGTTGTGTTTCGCAGCACTTCTGGTGGACTCAATTCGCTTACTGGTTTTCATTCGGTGCACAATATTAGTAGAGTAATGCAGGGAATAGTAAATGAGGGTAAATGAGGGTAATTTGAGATGCAGCTCTAGAAATTTACAGGCAAGTATGTTGGCAAGTTGGAGCTAAATTTAATAGGCCATTGGCCCTCCGAAAGCAGGACCCTTGCGTAGTGTATGTTTAGGCATAAGACTTATTCTCATCTTTGATGAGAGGCTTGGATTAAGGTCTCTTTTAATTAGGTCCTCCTTGAAGACTGTGAGGTTCATCTTTAAGTGAGGTCTTTGTAAAAGACTCCATAATTTGATCTTAATCTCCAATTCAGGCCATCTGTTTAGGCTTTTGTGTGGTAGATCATTTGTAAGATGAGACTATGACAGGGTTTGAAAGTTGTCCTTTCCTAATAATCTTTTCCTATCCATGGCGAGGTCACGCAACCTTTATCGAATTTAACAGATGTTCGTCAACTTTGGGGTTATAATGGCAGTTTTGAGTGTGCCTGCTCTACATTGAGACCATGTGTGATATGATTGTTCTTCTCATCAACAGGGTTAAGTAAATTCTTAATCTAAACCTGCACAAACAAGCCAATTGCACTAACAGTTATCACTTACTGTCATAGAGTTCAAAGGGGAATGGTCTTTTGCAAGGGCAAGTGCAGAATTGGCAGCTTGAAGGGTCATTGTGTCAGCTGAGGAACCTAATGAAATCACACAAGATCAAGACATCCCTTGTAGCTGATCCACTAGTCCACATTGAGGTCTAAAAAAAACAACAACAAAAAAACAATTGCTTAGGCACCAAAGATATGATATTCAACGTTAAGTGTGTACTTTCTCCTCGACTGGTGTCACCAAGTTTAAAAAAGACTTACACAGAGTACGAATCTGTTTTTTGGTTCTATTCCAGTGGTCCAAGCCCACAAATGCATAAAAACTGATTGTGTCAGTCTGTTTGGCATTTGTATTGTGTTAAGATAGGTGCTTTAAGTAGAGTAGTAATTAAAGTAGCCAAAGTCCCCTTATTCTGCTATGCACTTATTTGTTTCTGACTTAAGATTTTCAAGCTATCCATGAATTATTCACCACCTCGACGGAGCCATGCAATGACTCCCCTTCATTAAGACTACATAATTTTTGCTGTTTTTTGACTCCTGTAATACTACAGTGTGTTTTGGTTTCCATTAAAGACAGGAAGAGTCTAGAGCGCAGATGTGCCTGAGGCATTGGGAGCTCATATGCCCACCTGCTTTTAAGAGGCCTGTGTCCAGATGCAGTAAACCTTTTAAGTTAAACAATCAATTGAAAAGGTGTTATAACTGAGTTTTCTTAAAATTAAGAGTTTGTTGCAACTGGCAGCTGAGCTTCAGAGGTGGTCAAAGCCAGACAATAAAGTGGCTGAGACCACCGTGATCATTAATCACTGCAAATGGTGGTGTGTTTAAAGACACTCACCGGAGGTGACAAACTGGTTGCAACTATATCCTAACGAGAGCTATGTGCCCTCACAAGAGGTCTGTTATCAGGACAATCTGACAGCTCAGAGAGAAGAATGGAGCATAACCTGGGATGGTAAGATATTAGTTTAATTAATTTGTGGGAGGTTTAGGTGTAGGGTTGGTGTAGGGCGATAGAAAATACGGTTTGTACAGTATAAAAACCATTACGCCTATGGAGAGTGACCAGACTCTCTCTCTCTGTGTTTTTGTGTGTGTGTCTGTGTGTGTAAATTTGAGGCCTATAACTTTACTATGCTGTTGGATTGTATACAGAAAATCTTCAAGGTAACCATTTGAGATTTAAGCAGTTAAGAAACCATGAGCAAACAAGAATCACTAGAAGAGCTGATAAAATGTAAAACTGTAAGTTGAATGCAATGTAAGTCGCTTTGGATAAAAGTGTCTGCTAAATGCATAAATGTAAATGTTAATTCACTTCAGATTTGGGTTGGGTTATGATTTTTCTGAATTGTGAATTTTAAATTTGTAAGTAACATTTCTAAGGATACAAAATTTAAGCAGCATTGAGAATATATCATTAATATAGTCATTTACTTAGACTAGTTTTGACTAGACTAGTCCTACTTTATTCAAAATACGATTAATTTGTTGTCACTCAAAAATGCTTGCAGAAGTGTCATCAAAACAAATATGTGCATGTGGAGATAAATAGTGCATGTCATCAGAAGGCTGAAATTGTATTAGATATGATGTTTGGAAATGCTCTGCATTGGATCTTCTCTGACCGCTGGAATGTGAGCTTGAACTTTGGTGTTGAGGTTGTTTTAGTTAATGACCCAGGATGAGTGCGAAACGTCTCATTCTGGCAGCCGCACATGGTTCAAAAGCCCCGGTGTCACACCTCCCTTCCAAACAGGCTGAGTTTCACACTGCTCTGCTGTCTTTGGCTTAATGGCCATCTGTGTGTGGTAAGAGTACTTCAGTGGAGTCAGATTGTGAATGAGGTTGTCTGTGTGTGCATGTTTATTTAATTTTTTTTTTTTTTTTTTTTGAGGGTGAACTGTTTCTTTAATGGTCCTTATGACATCTCTGTCTGAAGTACATGCAAGAACGTGATCCCATGTGTTCAACACATTGTGCTTTTTAGCTTTTCTAAATACAACTTTTCATAGTTCAGGCCTGAAAGTGTTCTCAGAAGCACAGACTGTATTATATGGTTTACTTATAAAAAAAAAAAAATATATATATATATATATATATATATAATACACATATACTCACTCACAGTATATATATATATATATATGTGTGTGTACAAGTTTATATATCCTTGCAGGGACTTAAACCTGAATACACAGACTAATGGATATATATATATCTCTGTGTGTGTAAATTTGAGGCCTATAACTTTCCTGTGCTGTTGGATTGCATACAGGAAATCTTCAAGGTAACCATTTGAGATTAAGCAGTTAAGAAACTATGAGCCAACAAGAATCACTAGAAGACCATGAGCCTACTGTAACCAACAATTTTTTTTCACAAATGAGCGTGATCTGTTTGTATACATGCTTGATTTCAGTAATGATCATTTTTGTGTAGTCAAAGTCTTTAATGGAAAAGTTCACCTGATAATTAAAATATTGTTTTCTCTGCCCAGTACCATTCCAAACCAGTGTTTTGATGAACTGTCACAAAGCTCTTTTTTCATACTTAATTCATAGTAATTACAAGAATAAAGTACAATAACTCAAAACACATTAAGACATAGTATTTTACTGTGTTCCAAGTCTTCTGATGTCAGTAGCTTCAAAACAAAGTTTTGTTTTATTTTTTTATTTTTTTTAATCTAAAGAGCTTTTAAAGGCTGCAGAGCTTCTGTGGGGGAAAGAAAAATCATCAGTGAATGAGAACTTAAAGGGGTGGTTGATTGCAATTTCACTTTTTTAACGTTAGTTAGTGTGTAATGTTGCTGTTTGAGCATAAACAATATCTGCAAAGTTGCAGCTCTGAAATTTCAATGCAAACAGAGATATCGTTTTTCAAAATTCTGGAAGTTTAATGCCTACAAAAACAGCTGGTAAGGGACTACAACGACCTAGTTCCCGGGTCTGTTACGTCACGAACCCAGATAAACCCCGCCCTCGGGAACATGTAAGGAAGGGGGCGAGGCCATGATGTGCTGCTTTAGAGAAGAGGAAGACAAAACTAGGGGTGCATGTAAAAATCTATTCATATATGAATCACAATTCTGTCTTCTAACGATTCTAATGAATTCACAAGTTTCAAAATTAATGTTCTGAAACAGCCGTTCTTAATACTGTTCCTCGCCTAGGTTTAGGGGTAGGTTTAGGTGTAGGGCGATAGAAAATACGGTTTGTACAGTATAAAAACCATTACACCTATGGAGATTGACCAGTCTCTCTCTCTCTCTAGCTAAAGCTAAAAAAATTACGCTGTCATTTATATGCATTCATAAAGTCAAAAGGTAATCTAATAATGTGGTCTAAGTTTAAATGTTATAAAAAGAAATACAATTTAAGACATCTTGTCATACCAAAAGAGGACGTTTCGGTTTCTGTTTTCTGTTATGGCTCTGTCCTAAATCCAGCCTAACTGACCTATCGTAAAGCCCCTCCCCTCGAACGCAGTTGAGCCAATGGCAGTCAAGTATCAGTTGCACGGGTAGTAGAACTCGGACATTGTTAGGTTTCAGCTCCATAGAAAAACATTGGACGATCCGAAGCTCGCATTGGTTTGATGGTGCTTATGCTACAAAAATGGAAAAACAATGTGTCTGGGGTACTTGTAACACAATTCCAGGTATCCTGAGAGGATGGTTAATATAATTGATTTGATTTGATTTATTTTAAAATGTCCCTAAGTATTCATCCTCAATCCCAATGAGGACAAAAACATTCATTTTCTTGTTTTCATCCACTCATTAAGTTACAATTTACATCAGCTCAAGCAGAACGTTAATGCCAACTTGCGTTTCAGCACGGTATATTTGGCTAAAACTAGCTAACGTTAAAGTTAGTAAGTCCATGCGATTACAAACTTAAATAGCGAACTGTTCTCACATCATGTACAGTGTAGGTCAAAAACACATAAACGAAGGTCTACATTTCAGTGCCTCTCCATATTTAAGTGGTTAAATGTACATTAATTTAATCGTACTCTGCGGTACATTAACGGTGTTGATCCGGGATGTTGTCATCCTCGATCGTGACGACTGTAACATGTAGCTTCTCCCGCTTGCATTGTGATCTGTAAACCCTCACTTTGACTTACCCACCACATTTATTTTAAAATATTTTATAGATCCCTCAGTAGAATATTTAATTCCCACTTGAATGGTGGCCTTTCTGTGTCTGAAATTGTGCAAAAACATCTGGGACAAGGTTTTCACACTGTGACAGCTGTCATTGTAAGACAGTGACTAACTCCATTTATTTGTCTGAGGGAGAAACAGTAACTAAGGGGCTTGGGCTTACCGATAGGTCAATTGAAGAGAACCCCTTTTTCCATGAAGATTTTATGGGAAAAATGTAAGTGGAATTCAGTGGAATGGATTTAAACTTTTTAAAATGTGTTTTGCAGGTTTGGAACACACTACATTGGCAACAACTCTGTGCATCATTCAAACAGTGCTCCTCATACAAAGAACATCACAATTATTTATAATAGAGTCTATTGTTAGCATGCTGCTAAGCTAACTGCCTTAGAACAGCATAAAAATACACAAATATTAGGTGAAGTAGTTACTCAATACCCTAAATACTACTATAGATTTGGAACAGAGAACATAAATATCGCTGTAATGGCTACTCATTCTGTTCCTCTCTAATTAGTGCTAATAGCCTGGAACACAGCTGCAAACTCTCACTACAGCCTCTTTGGGATGAGCAGTATCGGGTAGCAGGTGTGAGCAGGCCCACAGCACACAGAAGACCTCAGAGGAAAGAAAGAGGCCGTCTAGTCACCACATATGTGCAATGAGAGTGTTTCAAAGATGTCTGGACAGACAATGGTTGTCTAAAGTGTTTGGCAAAGCTCATCCATTTAATTAAGACAGTGTGTGTGTGTGTGCTGTGGTTAAAGCTCAGGTAATGAATCATCAAGCCTGCTGCGGGATTTTATGTCTAAACGTCTGCTCATTAAAGGAACAGTTCATCCATAAATGCAAATTGATTCAATGTTTACTAACATTTATGTTGTTCCAAATCTGGATCTGTTCTTAACAAAAGGAGAAATTGAATGAACCTTTATGATGTAGCTCTGTCATATGAAAACCGTTAAAGACCAAAACTGTCAATCTTCAAAATTAAAAAGAAAAAAAATATAATAATAAATACATAAACCATAGTAATAGTTGTATGCAGAATATTCCAAGTCTGAAGTCATACAATAGTTTTATGCGTGACCTTTTTTTTCTTTAAAGGGGTGGTTTACTGTTTTTTTTTTTTCTAGGCTTGATTGTGTTTATGGGGTGCAGTCTAACATGTTCATGCTTCGTTTTTTTAAAAACGCATTATTTTTCATATAATTTACCTTTATTCCACACCGCTCTGTCCCTTCTCTGATAAACGCCTCGATTATTTCCTGTTTTTATGAAGCCCCTCCCTCAGAAATACGTGATGGGCTCTGATTGGTTAGCTGGCTCAGTGTGTTGTGATTCACTAAACCGCCGAGTGTGCGTCTAAATGTCCCGCCCCTCAGCTCAGCAGCATGTGCTCCGGTTGTATTGTAAACAATGGCGTCGTCTATATTGCTTATCAATTTGAGCCCGATTGAGACACAGAGAATATTAGTCAAGAGGATCATGCAGAACCTGTGCAAGCATGGCTCTTAATGGTATGTTTGTTTGTTGTCTCATACTTTTAGATATGCCGTTATTATGCTACTGCTTATGTTAGCTTTTACTATACGGTTTTATGATGATTAAAACTTTAATACAGTACGGCAACTGCACACGCGTCCATGCATAACGCTTCTCATTGCTATGTGAAAATGTATAATTGGAACAGTTTGTTGGAGCTGATCTGAGAGAAAGAGAGAGAGAGAGAGAGGTCAATCTCCATAGGTGTAATGGTTTTTATACTGTACAAAGCGTATTTTCTATCGCCCTACACCTAAACCTAGGCGAGGAACAGTATTAAGAACGGCTGTTTCAGAACATTAATTTTGAAACTTGTGAATTCATTAGAATCGTTAGAAGACAGAATAGTGATTCATATAAATGACAGCGTAATTTTTTTTAGTTTTTTTGTGCAATTATTTCAAGACCACATGTCCTACTTTTTTTTTTTTTTTAACCTTCTTTAGCAATATTAAAAGTTATGAAAAATTCTTCTTTTTTTTTCTTCTGCACGTGTAGTCAGAGTTACAGAAAAATAATCAAAATGCACGAAATAAGGAGATTTTATTTATTTAACGTGACACAAAAAAAAAACAGTACAGTAACACCAGTGACATACATAAGACCTGATATACTGATCTTCACTGTTGTTATCTATAAGGAAGGTAACACCAGTGACAGTAACACCAGTGACAATTTTCATGAAAAATGCATTTTACAAAATGTCTGCTGCAAGGTATCAAACCACATGTTGTCAATCATGCTATACTCCCTAAATTAAGTAGTTTAATCCATTTGTATTAGTTTTTTTCTTATTTTTTTTTATACAATTCCCTAACAATAAATAGGTCATACCAGTGACGTCAACTGAAATCTTCATATGAAATCATGAGATAAATGAGAAAATGTCTCATAACTGAAAAAAAAACAGTGGACATAACATGGGCCTTTTTTTCATAGATGTTTAGAAAATAGGAAGAAGGAAGTCGAGTGATTTTTATTTCAAAATAACAGATTTTTGTTGAACGGTAATACCAGTGACAGAACTCCATGGGACCACTGTTTTCATTATATATTTTATAATATTTATTCAGCATTTTGTTTTATGCCATTTATATCATATATTTGATAGTTATGAATACATTTATTGTATTTTAAATGGTAGAAAAACCTGTTTTTGACTTCAAAATAAAGCACTCTCCCGCTGTACATGGCTGTGGGGACGAGCAGTTTTGTGGTGCTTGGAATTCTTTATAATTAATTAAAAAACAAATATTGTCACATTGATGGCTCAAGAAGGTGTAATTGTTCAAATAACATAGTTTCATTTTAAAATGTGAATTGTAACCCTAAAGTATTTTTCAAGTGCAATATTTCTGTAAAATCTAGGGACAGAAAAATGGACATTTCCATAGAATGACCCTGCCCTGCCTTGGACAATAGCCAGCATTCATCACATTAAACACTGACATTAAACATCATATAAGCCAATTAGTATCCACATGTGGCTTTGAAGGTCTTTTCAGTAATCTGCATGACAAAGCTGGTGGCAGGTGCTTATCCTCATGACAGTTCTGGAAGATGGGGGTCTTGGGTGGTGTTGCAGATGGGGACTTTGGTCAGTGTGTCATGCCCAGATTGAGCTTCTGCATCTCAGGGGGAGGATTGTATTACATTGTGTTTAGTGATGTAATGGGACCTCTCAGCACTCTGCTTCTGAGCAGCACCAGGGCATTGTTTGCAGAGAGAATGTACCCTGCTGATAGTGCAGCCCGGCCCACAAAATAGCAGCTCATGGGGATTCTTTTTTTGTTGTTTTTTTTTTTTTTTTGGACTTGACAATTGGAAGCTATGCAGTGGACTAATAATGCAGGGTGTTTCCCTGTTTATGACCCCAAGATGCTGCACTCTCAGGAGAAAAAAAAACAACAAAAAAACCTGGGGTGGTACCAAAAGGTACATCTTTGGTCTTAAATGGTACACATTAGTACCTTAAAGGAACACTCCACTTTTTTTGGAAATAGGCTCATTCTCCAACTCCCCCAGAGTTAATAAGTTGAGTTTTACCGTTTTTGAATCCATTCAGCCGATCTCCGGATCTGGCGATAGCACTTTTAGCATAGCTTAGCATAGATCATTGAATCCTATTAGACCAGTAGCATCGCGTTCTAAAACGATCAAACAGTTTCGATATTTGTCCTATTTAAAACTTGACTCTTCTGTAGTTATATCGTGTACTAAGATCGGCGGAAAATGAAAAGTTGCGATTTTCTAGGCTGATATGATTAGGAACTACTCTCATTCCGGCGTAATAATCAAGGAACTTTGCTGCCGTAACATGGCCGCGGCAGGCGCAGTGATATTACGCAGCGCCTGAAAGTAGTCCCCAGCTACCGGGCACTACTTTCAGGTGCTGCGTAATATGGATTCAAAAACGGTAAAACTCAACTTATTATCTCTGGGGGAGTTGGAGAATGAGCCTATTTCCAAAAAAAGTGGAGTGTTCCTTTAAATGTACATATTAGTATTTTATTAGTACTTTAAAAGTGCCTGTTTGTACCTTTTTGTGTGAAATGGACTCCAGCATCACAGCAACCCTACATAGGATAAGTGGTTTGGAAAATGTGTAAATTAAAAAAAAAAAAAAAAAAAACTCTTTAGAAAACCTGTCTTTTAGATTTCTCTAAATATTTATTAGAGGAACTGCCTGGTCATCACAAGTTTTAGTAGATTATGATTTGCAGGATGTCACAGCTTATAGGTCCCAGTTTGACATTGTTTCAGATTTGCATCAACCAGTTTTCAATTTCAATGAATAAAAGTCCCAAATCAAACAAAAAATGCTAAATGCATGACCCTGCAAATGAATGGTATTCCCAAAAATATCACTTAAACATTTTGCCTAAAATATTGTGCCTGAAGTACAGGGTTGAAACAACATGGGGTAAATAAAAGGTAAACCAGTGTTCATCTTTGGGTGAACTGTCCAACCTTCTAATGTTTTGAAGTCTATTTTAGAATTCTTTTCTTGTTTTCTTGAGAATGAATCATGTTTGGGTTGTACCATGTGTGGCACCTTTTGGTTAAGGCGGTTTGGCCTTCATTGAGGTTGAAAACAGGCATTCAGGCTGATATTATCCAGGCACTTTAACTCCTACTTGTAGGCCGGGCCGGGTATATATGTAATTTGTGTATTCTTATGTTGTGTTGATCATCTGTGTACTATAACATTAGCCTTTACTACTGTTGAGTAGGGTGTGTCTCTTTGCATGGCTATCTTTATAGGCAGAGAAAGAGATGTACAGATTACAGGACTGATATATCATCTTTACCAATAGCAGATCCTCGTCGCAACATCCCTTTGCAGAAGAGTAAATTTGTTGAGTGCTGTGTGTGTGGGAGACTTTTCTTTATTTGACTTGGTCTCTCACTGCCACATCTCACACACATTTGGGAAGCAGGAGGCAGGTTTCATCCAGGGTGTGGGCCAGATGTCTGCTTCTGTCATCACACCTATGCCTAAACTCCAGACTGGCACAAACTTGCTGAAACTGCCAGTTAAAGGGGTCATATAAAGAGGAATTGAGTAGATCTAATAAGCTGCAAGTTTAGAAAGTTCACCAAGCCTTGTTTTTGGCTTTGAGTAGCACCTACTAACTCTGCAGATTGTTCTGAAGTGTCCCAGTGTTAGAAATGAGCAACTGAAGTTTATTTTCAACATTAACAGCCATGCATTACATTTTAGATGAAGATGAATTTTTCAAATGCAGCTTTGCCAAGATGTAATTATTGGAGCAATTAAAACATAAGATTAAACCGAAAGATGGTACTCAAAAACATTTTTTTAAAATTGTTTTAAGTAGACCTAAGCGAGATGCATACATACATGCATACATGCATACATGCATACATGCATACATGCATACATGCATACATGCATACATGCATACATGCATACATGCATACATGCATACATGCATACATGCATACATACATACATACATTCTCTCCTACCTAAGCCTGACAGAACCCCCCTGCAGTTTGACAAGACAAAACCTAAAGTTATTTTCCATTGACTGACCATATGGAGAAAAAACATGGCGTTTCTGAAAAGCTTAATTGCTGGTAAGTGGGATGTGGTATCTGCTTTTTAGAACATATAACAGACATTAGTTGCATATATTCATTATCACCCGCAATGTTCAAAGTGCATTAGGTTCAACAGCATTGAAGAAAAAATCATGATGAGATGTTTTTTGTTCATTTTATATAAAATGGATAATATTTCATTTTATCAGAACTGCTGCATGACAATGCATGTGTAAAACCTACAGTACCACATTTTGTCTCTTCAGCTGCTGCAGTACAGATGTAGGCAATAAGGAAATGTTGCGCTACCTTTGCTGTTTACAGAGTCACTACAGTTGTTTGCTTTCCCAGAATCCCTTTACGATCCGGGGTTTTACAGGAAAAAAAATACAAAAAAAACATTACTTTCTCCCTACGCTGTGAAATTTAAAATTGCTTGGATTTGTGCGGGGTACCAATTCAGTTTGTTGTCAATGAGAATGTCAGAACATGACGACATTATTGATCGCCCAATCAATTAGGCAAAGTCCTAAGACTGTGCATAATTTGTCTTACAATCTGCCTTTGCTTAACCCAAGACCTCACTAAGGTCACATTTTACAATCTGATACAAAACCGCATTTGTAAAGGACATAAAGTTTCTTTTTGTATTTATTTCAAATAATTTTCTTTACAATAAATTCAGCACAGTTGTATAAGCAGCAAATGACTCAAGTTCATCATGTTGTTCTTCCCACACATGCTTACAGGTAATATTATATAAGAAGTGTCGGCAAATAGCTTTTAACATTCACATGGACATTTGAGTGAGTGTGTCATCCTGGTTATTTGTTATCAGCAGTGGCTTTTAGCACAGAGAGAGATGAACTCTGGACTTTGCGTTGGTAGACATGCTCTTTGGTAGAGAGCTAAGCTTCTCTTCTCATGTAATTGTGGCCACCCACCCTCATCCTTTGCCAGTGAAACACAAAGCAAACTCCCTCTGTCCCTACAGTATTCACTGCCTACAATTCAATGCTGTGTAAGTCCAAAAAACAACAACAAAAAAAGTCTGAAGCATTATGGGGCCACTGGGATATAGTGGGGGAAAATGCTCACTTCCCAACTGGAAAGTCCCTTCTGTGGGATTGCATGAGAGTTGCATGAGGGCTTTAATATGTCCACACTGTTTGTTCTGGCTCAGGTTGTGTAATAACTTAATTGCCTCTCCATCATCAATATAGCTATGGCTCTGAACGCAAATAAAAAGGTTTACACATCCTTTGTGTAGCAAATCAGCTCAAAGGGGAAATGTAGATAAATTAGTTATGCATGTTAGCATTAATTATCTAAACAAACAAACGAATAAACACACTCACACGTACATACAAAGGGGAGCTAAAGTGGATGAATGAAGCCATTAGAGAAACCAGACAATGCAGCTATGGAAAGAGTCAGTTAACCGCCTGAGTAAAACCATCAGCGCTGTTTATAATGGGGTTTAGAACTTATACTAAACCTATACTTGCTATGCCTTGGTTGTTGATGAGTGTCCGGATGCAGTCTCGAATGAAAATCTTGATGGCTTCAAGGTTTGGTGGTGTTGGAGTTCAAGTTCTTTCGGGTTTGGCGATGAACTCCAAAAAATGTTATTCTGGCTCGGTGGTAATTGGGAGTTTCTTCCCAGGTAGAAAGGGAAAAAGAGCTAAGATGGAGATCTGCTGAGATCCAAGGATCCTTGGTTGAATGGAAAGTCAAGGCCACAAGGCCTGGCACAAAAACTTAAGAGTCCAGAAGAGTTTCTTCTCAGATCTTCTCAGAATCTAAAAGATTCGCAGACTGCTAGGCGTCACTGATGTGAGAGCTTTATCTGATATAGAGGTCACACCTCTGGGGTGTCATAGTCAATGGTATCTTGAACTTTTGGAGGGAAAGTTTTACGACTCTCTGTCTCTGAACATGGTAATTTGCATAGGTAATTCTCCTGGGTTAATGCACAAACTACTAAAGATTCTAAGGACACTAATATGTTGCATAGGTATCAACATGTAATATTCGCTCTCAATTAGATCATGCAAAGACGAATTGATAGAGACTAAACATGGTATGAGTGAGGTGATCTTAACTAGTGATCTATCGTAAGCATGCATAAGACAGTATACAATACACAAGGACATATACAATAACAGTAGTAATATACGCAATGACCTGAAGATATGTCTGTTCATTCAAAGAAAGGTTTTTCTATGAATTAATTAGAGAAGAGTCCATTTTTATGGAATAATGTCTTTCCTATAGGAAAAAGGTAGTGAGAGTTGCTCTGCCTGCATTCCTTTGAGCAATATCTGATGGGTTGCCATGGAACCAGAGGCCTGTTCTGCCTTTCTTAGGTGTTAGATGCATTTTAGGGGAAGGGTCCACAGACCCTCATAGTTGGTTGAGGGGGCATAAGAGATTATTTGTTCAATTTAACAAATAGTTGTGTGTCTGATCGGTCCAAACGCTACGTAACGTCCCCCCTTTCGAACTTTGTTGTCCGTCCAATAGACAACAGCAAGCGACGTTAAAGATGCAGAACAATCAAACACGCACCTGCCACTCATGGCTGGGAGACAGTGGTGGCTCTTGGGGTGTTGGTACCTCCAGTAGTGGTTGTGGTGCTGTGAGGCGGTGTGATGTAAGCTGTAGCAAAGTGCGGGTCCTCGAGCTTGTGCAGTAGGTGTCGAGGCAGTGTCACCTGTTGTCCTGAAGTGAGTTGGTCTGGGTCAGATGGTTGTTGATGTCGTTAGCCAGTAGGCTATCTGTAGTAACCGTGGTGTGGAACATCCGTGTTAGACTTTCACTGGTGAGAGTGCAGAGAGTTTCAGACTGACCTAGTGGTGATGACAGGAGGGCAGCAGGTGGTTGTGAGCCCTCTGTTCTGCTCAAACGTCACCAGAAGTCTGATGTTTTCGGTGTCGCTTTGCTTTTGTGGCGGCACCAACTTGAGCTGGCCTGAGTTGTGTTGGTAGAGGTTTCGCTGTTGGGCATGTGGGCCCGTTGCTCCATCCAACGTTGTCTGAATGCTTCTGGGGTGTCGAATGGTTTTAAGGGATGCTCCTCCCTTGGAAGGGTCTGATGCCGTGTTGCATCAGGCAAGGAGTCAAAGGTTTGTCCTTCGCAGTGCTCCTCAGTTGAGTTTTGTTCAAGGAGCTCTTTTGCTAGTGTCAGCAGCTCCTGTAACTCAGAAGTAGGCGTGTCCGGCTGTCCTTGTGCAACATCCGTTTGGCACCCGTGTGGAGGAGGATGTTGTGGGGGACTGTCGTTGGACATGCCGTGGTGTTCGCAGGACGAGGATGGCCTTTTCTATGCCAGTGGTTGGGTCTGTTGCCATGGTGATGGCTCTGTCCTCCGCTGGCTAGTGGCTTTCTGTAGAAGGGCCTTGTATTGTGGCAATGCTGGGTGCCTTCTGCTGCCTCCTTTGGATTCTGGGTTGTGCAGTTCAGAATCAGTGGGGTCTTACAAACACCTTTGGTAGAGGCCTTGTGCTTGTTAAAGGCCTTCTGTGTCAGGTCAAGCAGTTGTTGAATAGGCATTGTGGGGCAGGCCATAATGCCTATATGGTGACTTACAATGGGGTGGAGGTTTCGGAGGTAAAGGCTCTTAAAGTTAGTGTCTTCCTCCATCCCAGGTGCACTGCAAGCTCCGAAGTAAGCTCGTCGAAGTCTGTGGTAGTAAGCCTGGGGAGTTTCATGACGGCCCTGTTCGATGGCTATGGCAGCAACCAGTCCGTGAGAATTCAGGTCTGAGAATTCCTTTATGACGGCTTGTTTAAGCTGCTGGTAGTCCAATTGGATGTGTCCTGGCTGTCAAGCCAGGAAGCGCTGCACCTCAGGGCTTACAGGTGATCCAGAGTAGATAGTCTATCTTGGTGGTTCACACTGGTCCATGACTGCAAGTAAAAGTCAATTTCTCTCAAGTAAGCGTGGACATCATGTTCTCCTGCAAGTTCTGGTGTGAATGCAGGGATGTTTCTGGCCATTCGGTTGAGGTCTTTGAGTGTCACTCATGTGCTGTTTCAGGACTTGCCTGAATAAATCCCTTTCCTTCTGCAGCTGCAGAGGTTTTCAGGAAGCTGACTTGTGAAATGTCAAGCAGAAGGCTTTGGCTCCCCCCTTCATATCTGTGTACAGGAGTGAGGAGATTTGCACTGCTGGCTGTGTGACGTGCAGCAGGGTGCCTTTTATTTAAGTCCATGCACAGGTGGTAGGACTGTTTCAATTCTCTCTGAACCATGTCAAGCTCCTCGTTAATGTTGCAGAATTGCTGAGTCAGAGATTGGACTTCAGCTCTGGCTGTATGTAGATGGCCTTCTAAGGCCTTAGCTTTGGTGTCTCTCTCATTAAGTTCCACATACACTGTTTTTAATAGTGACTTTGTGTGAAACTATTCTCTTTCCAAGACCAGTCTGGTGGCTTTTTCCAGCTGTGCTTGGTGTCCAGCAGCTATTAGAGCCTCCTGAAGACTGGTGAGTTCCTTCTGTTGCACCCTTCTGTAAGGTTCTTTGCATCCATTCTGTGCCTTCTCTCGCTGAACGGGTCTCAGTTCCCTGTAGAACTCTGTGACTTGCAGGTTCAGTTCATTTACCTCCTGTATGAGGTCCAGAAGATTGTGGGTCAAGGAGGAGATGTTGCTGGTCAGCTCCTGGTGGTTCAGGCTGGGTGCCAGGTGTCCACTTGTGTCACAGTCTCGCTGTTCCTTTCTCTGCCATTGCAGTTTGTCGGTTGCTTTGGGCTAAAGGATGTCCATCACCATGTTCTGCCGGGTTTTCAGGTGGTCCTGGTGAGCTGGCAGGGCTGAGGGCTCTCCTCAACCACCACCAGTGTGCAGCATCCACTTGGATGATGCGACGGCAGCCACAGGACAACGGCGCCAGTACACTCACCACACACCAGCTACAGGTGTAGAGGAAAGTGAAAGTGAAGTGACATACGGCCAAGTATGGTGACCCATACTCGGAATTTGTGCTCTGCATTTAACCCATCCAACGTGCACACACACAGCAGTGAACACACACACACCCGGAGCAGTGGGCAGCCATTTATGCTGCGGCGCCCGGGGAGCTTTGGATCACGAGTCCAACTCTCTAGCCATTAGGCCACAACTTCCCAAGGAGAGAGTCATAGAGCCAATCAAGTGGATGGGGATTATTAGGAGGCCATGATTGATAAGGGCCAGTGGAGGGATTCTGGCCAGGACACCGGGGTTACACCCCTACTCTTTACGATGAGTGTCATGGGATTTTTAATGACCATAGAGAGTCAGGACCTCGGTTTAACGTCTCATCCGAAAGACGGTGCTTTTTTTCAGTATAGTGTCCCCATCAGTGTTTCTAGGAAGTGTTTCTAGTCTGCTCAGAGGCCTGGTGTAAGGAGGGTAATAGAAGAGACAGGAATTAGGCTGCTAATAAGCTGTACAGCTCATTACAGAGACAACAGTTGCTAGAACTGCTCTAATCCTATACCGAGAAGAAAGATGGTGATGGTCAAATAACTAAAATAAGGTAAAGGTAACATGAAAATGTCCTAATAGCTTTAGGAAACTAAAAGGAATAAAAAAATAAAATAAACAATGAATCTGTACATTCAAGCTAAAAAGTAAATGAATGAAATTAAATCAAAGAGAGGTAGAATAAAGTCAAAATAGAAATAACACCAATAGAACCAACGTATGTGGGGAGGGCAACCTGAATCTGAACAGAAGGTGATAGCACAAACAGTGAAACCAAGAATGAGGGGGAGAGAGAGGAGTTGTTCGAACTTTACACTTTACACTCACACAGTGACAGTTAGTCGGATGCTAGCAGTTGAGGTAAAGGGCTTAGCTTAGATGCCTGTGTGGCTGTTACAGAGTTAGCTTTGGCTACACTCAGTTGTTTGTTTACACAAGGGTCTGTGACTTGTGTGCTTTTATCAGATTGAACCGGAAGAGGCTGCTCTCAACTCCCGGGGTCAGACGTTGCAAAGAGACCGATGCAAGCTTACAACACGCGCAAGTGGAGCAGAACTTGCGCTGCTGTAAACATGCATGGGAACCCACGTGCAGTCAGTTATGACGTATTGCATCCAACTTCTTTCACAAATCAAAACAGCACATTCACTTCACAGACAATGGCAAAGTTACTTGTTAGGTAGGCTAGAATTACACCATTAATTCGCTATTCAATTACATCACTTCAATGACTACAATGATACGTGATGGTTACAAGAAGACCTTAACTCTGGGAGATGAGGAACATCGCTCAAATCACCAATTAACTAAATATCCTGTAGCAAGATTTCGTCATTGCCCAGTTTTAATATCACCGCCAGTGGGATTTCTTTGCCATGCAGATTAATTTGTGCCACTAATCTGAGAAGGCTTACACATTTAAAGCTGAAATGGGGATTTCTTTGCCCAAAATCAGATTAATTTATTCTGGTACCATCTAAACGGGCTGCTAATCTGAGATATTTCATCAGAGAAGGCTTACACTCTACTAACAACAGAAATTAGGATTCCTTCGCTAATATCAGGTTAGTTCCTTATTGTACGATTTAAACACGCATTATAGCATTTATAAACTTTCTACTGCTCATCTGATTTTATCAGAAACCGCATGTGTAATACGTTAATAAAATTGAGACAAACACACAAGTTTGATACTGAGTCTGCTTGCAAATAATGTTTAAACGATTGCCAAGGTTTAATATGTAGCAAATCAGCTCAAAAGGGAAATGTAGATAAATAATTACAATTAATTATGATTAATTACAATTATTTATATCGGCTGGCAGTAATAACTGTAGCAGAATTAAATTGCCATCAACTTATCTGTTCGTCCAGCGAACATTCAGCCTAATTTCATATCAACTCTAAGAAAGTATATTTCCTTGGCCACAGAAAATACTTTCCTATTAATGCATTAGAGCATGTAGCGAGGGTCAAAATCGTAAAGAAACATTAATTTGCAAGGCAGAACCAGAAACTCATGTAATTTGTGCACACAACTTTTATTAACTAAATGCTAACACGCATAACTAATGTAAACAAACAAACGAATAAACATACACTCACGCGTACATACAAATGGGAGCTAAAGTGGATGAATGAAGCCATTAGAGAAACCAGACAATGCAGCTATGGAAAGAGTCAGTTAACCGCCTGAGTAAAACCATCAGCACTGTTTCTAACGGGGTCTAGAACTTATACTAAACCTTTGTTTCGTTTAGTTAAATATACGATACTTGCTTTGCCTTGGTTGTTGACGAGTGTCCGGATGCAGTCTCGGATGAAAATCTTGATGGTTTCAAGGTTCGGTGGTGTTGGAGTTCAAGTTCTTTTGGGTTTGAAGGGTGATGAACTCCAAAAGATGTTATTCTGGCTAGAGGTCGACCGATAGTGGATTTTACCGATACCGATAGCTAGGTTGGACCACACAGGCCGATACCGATTAATCAACCGATAGTTTTCAAAATGGATACTGAAAGAGAGCTAGTGCTTTACTATTTAAAAAAAAAGCAGCAACAGTACTGAACCATACTTTGTAAATGAATACAAATATTAATATTATTTACTATATTCATCATTAAAGTTATTTCATAGTTTGCTAATGTTAAAAGAAACTTTAAAATTTAAAAATGTAGCCTATTAGTAGCTAATAGTGAATGTTGAAATGAACACACTCTAACAAGGAACAATACTTCTACAGTTTTCATTAATGCTAGGATTGGACTCTTATTGTTAAGTATTACCATTTAATTTCAACAGTCATGCTTAAAGATGGCCATCTTTAAATATCTACACAAGGCCATAGCAGTAAAATTACATACATATGGATATTGTATGTGTACTCACACACTTTATTTTTTAACACTTGATAATTATCTAATCAAGAAAAAAAAAAAAAAAAAAGGTCACACACTAAAGCGCAGCGCTGCGTCTAGAAGTCAGAGGTATCTCACACACACACACACACACACACACACACACACACACACACACACACACACACACACACACACACACACACACACACACACACACACACACACACACACACCAGACACTTTGCGTTCAAATCAAGTGGCGGTCTAAAACACTTTATTTAATAACCAAACGGACATAAGTTTGCTTCAAGAATGAACAATGTGGCATAAATGAGTTTGAAGTTCAGTGTTTAAAAAACAAAACAGAGTAAGTGGAAAGAGAACGCGCGATCTGTATTACAGCTCTCTACATGAAGCATACAGACTTTATTAGAGCCACAGAAAGACAAACGTTTTGCTGAAAAATGCACAATACATCATTTATAGCCTAGGGTGAAGTCATTATACATTCACAATGATTTGGGACAAATATAATGTAATTTAATAGAAAACTATGTGAATGGCGCTCTGCTCCGCGGCAGGCTTTTCTGTCGGCTGCATTTAAATGCGCGTCTGGAGTTTCCCGCTCTGTGCAGCGCAGTGTCACGTGTCAAAATAACAACACGTGCTGTCAGTGATTTCCGCCTCTAGAGGCCGCTCTCGTACTGTATAATTCCAGTCCTGTATAATTTCTTGTACCGGACCCTTCTCAGCCACTCCAGCAACCGGAAAACTATCGGCATGGATTTTTGCCGATAACCGATAGTTGTGGCAAGCAACTATCGGTGCCGATTAATCGGCAAAACCGATGAATCGGTCGACCTCTAATTCTGGCTCGGTGGCAATTGGGAGTTTCTTCTCAGGTAGAAAGGGAAAAAGAGCTAAGAAAGAGATCTGCTGAAATTCGAGGATCCTTGGTTGAATGGAAAGTCAAGGCCGCAAGGCCTGGCACAAAAACTTAAGGGTCCAGAAGAGTTCTAGCTCACATCCTCATCTTCTCAGAATCTAAAAGATTCGCAGACTGCTAGGCGTCACTGATGTGAGAGCTTTATCTGATATAGAGGTCACACCTCTGGGGTGTCAAAGAGCAAATGGTGTCTTGAACTTTTGGAGGGAAATTTTTACGACTCTCTGTCTCTGAACATGGTAATTTGCATAGGTAATTCGCCTGGGTTAATGCACAAACTACTAAAGATTCTTAGGACACTAATATGTTGCATAGGTATCAACATGTAATATTCACTCTCAATTAGATCATCCGAAGATGAATTGATAGAGACCAAACATGGTATGAGTGAGGTGTATCTATCGTAAGCATGCATAAGACAGTATACAACACACAAGGACAGTAATAATATACACAATGTCCTGAAGATATGCGTGTTCATTCAAAGAAAAGTTTTTCTATGAATTAATTAGAGAAGAGTCAATTTTTATGGCATAATGTCTTTCCTATAGGTAAAAGGTAGTGAGAGTTTCTCTGCCTGCATTCCTTTGAGCTGATGGGTTGCCATGGAACCAGAGGTCTGTTCTGCCTTTCTTAGGTGTTAGATGCATTTCGGGAAAGGGTCCACAGACCCTCATTGTTGGCCCTTTGATTCGAGGGGGCATAAGAGATTATTTGTTAAATATAACAAATAGTTATGTGTCTGATCGGTCCAAACGCTACATTTGTTTGTCAGTTAAGTCAGTTAATATATTTAAACATCATTCAATATTATATGTGCTATTGTCACTTTTTAATGTGGAAAACCTTTAACTCTAAATATAATTTGGAAACACATAAATGTTTAATTAATTTAAAGCTTGGTTCCTTAGGGAACCCTGTCCAGTATTTAAACAAAACACATAGGAATTTAACTGTGTGCAGTTTCCTTGGCAGCAAATATCCACTTTTTCAATGTAAAAAATATAAATGAAAAATTACAGCAGAATTCTTTGATTGATTGATTAATCAGACTGAAGTATTCCAGATAGTCATGTAGTAATTGTGTCTGTTCACTACAACATATCCATGAAAGCGGAATATGATTTCTTAACTGCTTTCCAAATATTAAAGTAGCAGGGACCTGTGTGGATTTATGATCTGTATTGGTCACATGTCGAAAACTATGGTATGTCATGAACTTGGCCTCAGCCAGTGTTTGCTTTTCTCATTGTTTACATTCCTGCTTTGACTTTCCTTGGTTTCTCAGGGTTTCAGCAGTGACTTCACAACTTACTTCAACACTTGACCTTGATTTTTCACTCATGGTATCAGACAAACTCTTGCATTTGAAGCCATCTAGCCATGTGTTTAATTGCTAGCTGTTGTAATTATTTAATTAACCTTTCTCTAAAACATTACTGATCAGTTCTACCTTACCAACTGTTGCCGTTTGTCATGTCACTGTGAAAAGCATTTGCTTTATTCACATTTTGTTTGTGTAATGTAACAACTTCTTCAATTAAACCTTGGCTTTCTTCATAAGAATGTCAACTTTGAGAACATTTCATTAAATCATACTGTTTACAGAAATGTCTAATTTATTCCTAAGACGTTCTATGAAGTTTGTAGCAAGCAACCTTTGAGGTAGTCAGCCATGCTATACTGTGTTAAGTTATGACCATTATATAATCACCATATTGCACCCCATAATTGTTTATTTTGGCTCTACAAATGAGAAGGTGACCCCTCTCCCAGCATGTTCACAATCCCTCTCCCTTATTTCCTGCCACGGGGTTGGATAAACAAGCTTTGGCTCGTGTAGAACAGCCTCCCCTTGGCCACAGCTAAATTGTGCCACAATGGCATGGTTTGTCGTCTCGTGGAGACCGCTTCCCTCCCTGACAGCTCTTCATCCATTGAGGGTCACATTTAGGTCACGTCCCCCCATTGAGACATGTCAAGTGATGTTTTTATGTGGCTTGTGCTCTCTATATTGGTGAATGCCATTCCTAGTTTGCATTATGGTTAACTTTGAATATTGGAAAGCCATATTCTCTCCCTGAGGAGTGAGGGTGAATGAATGAGAGAGGATGTGCTCTCTGTAGGGCATCAGGACACCAGGACACCAGAACACATGAAGGTTTGTGCTAGACCTCTAAAACACTGTTGTTTTGAATGGAATACATTTTAGTTCATCCGTTTTCCTGTGCATCGCCAAAAGCTTTCTTATAACTGCCTAGACAGCATATTAAGGTATCATATTAGGCTATTCCAAAATATATCTAAAATAATTTGCATTGGCCAAAATCCAAGGCAGAATCATGTGAGTCTTTTATGGAGAACACAATCTCAGAACGCATTGTGAGCTCTAAAGAAAATTCACAGAAGTCTGCAGATAAACAAAATATCAATTATGCTTATTTACTTCATTTTGAAAGCATTGGTGGGGGAAAAATCCATTATACTTGAACTGCATAGGTAACTAAACATGCATTTGATTTAAATACCTTTTGATATTAGCGTGTTGCTAAGCTAAATTTCATAGTTGCTATAAAATAAAAATCCGTCCAGCCTATTTTATAAATGCATGTTATAGATCTTACTTTGAATAATTAATTTGTGTATATGACTGTAACATTTAATCAAATTGTCACAAAATATGGAAAAAAGTGGAAATTTCAACATGACTTCAATAATGTACAATAAGTGTAGTATTATTATTATTATTATTATTATTATTATTATTATTATTATTATTATTATTATTATTATTATTATTATTATTAATTTATTTTATTTTTATTTTTTTTACTTTTGTACTTTTTTCACATTTTGGTATTGAATGAGCTATTGTAAGTAAATTGTAGTTAGCATTTTTGTTCTTTTGTCTGCCATATTGGATGGATTTTCTTTAGCTACATCTAAAACCAAACTCTGAGTAAATAAATACATTTGCTCATTACATTTATCATATTGTCAATGTCATGTGACTTAAGACCTCAGATGCTCTGTTGCTGCCATTCACAACTTATCTGCCGTGGCCTCATTGGATAGAAGTATCCATCAGATGTGCACTTCAGATTCTCTGTGAAAGGAGTACGTCTTCCGGGTATTTTTCACCTACCGTTTTATGAATACTTAATGAATATGCAATTTTTTTTTTTTTTCTTCTTTTTTTTTCTTACATACTATTTATTTTTTTCCTACCATGCAGTAGGAAAGTAGGCATATTTGGATGCAGTGTTTATTTTCCACTGGATTTTCCATCTACCTGAAGGATGCATGCAACGCTGGCTACTCTTTCCCGAAAGAAGGTATACATGTTCCCTTAAAATGCTTCCCACAGACAGCTTGCTAGCTAGGTTTTGGAGTGTCAGTCTCTATAGGTCTCCTCAAAGGACAGATGTGGGACACGTGACAGAACATACAGAGCACAGACGTCAGGAAAGCTGAGTCAGTGCAGACAGAAGGAAGCAGTAAAGTCATCCGGTTTTCGGTGACTAAAAACAGACCGACTCACTCCCGTGTTCTACTTCCTGAGGGTGTGAAGGGGCCAATGGAAGGGGGATCCCAACTATAAGCCTCTCACTGTCTTTTGTTTAAACAATTGTAAGAAACAACACGTGCAAGTAAGGTTTTTTTATAACCCATGGAAGTTTCTTCCTGAAAAAAATTAGATGTTTCAGAAGAGTCTGAACTGTCTATTTTATGGAGTTAATTTTATTCAGTGAATGTCCTCTGATCATACTCCTAATATTTCTGACTCTTTTAAATTTAGGTTTGGTTGGAAGAGGTTTGCTGGCAAAAATGCTTATACTGAACTTTTAAGAATCACATTGGCTTATTTCACAGCTTCCAAATGGAAAAGCATCACAGCCAGTGGCTATTTACTCCTGCAGGCTGTACAATAGCTTCTCCATGTGCGTGTAAATCCAGACACACCAACGTCTATAAAACAAAAGCATTGTACAAGAAGCAGCTGAGGTGTTTGTGGCCACCTGGTTGAATCCACTTGTGTTTTTCAGCCTTTCTTCTCTGGAGCTTCCGTGATCCATTGTTTGTTTCAGCGGAGTCCGTGATCACTCCACCACAAGCAGGAAAACATTACTTCCACTGTGGTTCATTCAGAAATGCATACGGATATCCTATCCCAGTGTAGCGAGGTGTCCAGCCTGCTGATGCATGAATCATTATTTGGTTACTGTGTATTTTGTCCTGCCTCCAGCTCTGTACATTAACAGCATTGATGCTGGTTGTATTTTGGGTGTTCCTGCCCTTGTGATTAGTTTTCCCTTTTAAGCAGGACTATCGGTGGTAGCAGCAAACTATTTTCTGCCATGTGCCTCATGTTGTGGCTTTGGGCCTTACCACGGCCTTAAAGCAAGCTGAAATTACGGTTCAATTACTCCTGTAGGCCATGTGCTAAAGGACATCCCTCCTCCATTCATCAAGAAGCTCCTGGTCATATGTGGCACTTCAGGCCAACAGCTCATGGACTCCCTACTTTGATGTTCCCATTGGTCCTTCATGATTACATCCCACCAAGTCTTATTAGTCAGAGTGAAGTTTGTGTACTGTAGAAATGACTCCCTCTTATAGGGTAGACTTAGCAAACTGACCCCTCTGTCCTAACCTTGTGACAATTGCACAGAGCAGATGTTCTCACTTTACTCTTAATTTCCTCTCTCTACACATGGTGTGGCTCCAGGCGGGGCATGAAGACGAACATCTAATGATTCCCTGGCCTTTTAGTGCAAACCAAAGCTCAGTTTTAGCTCAAAGTTGGATCGGGACAAATACCACACACGCGTCTCCTCCCTTTTGTCATTGGTAGAGTTCTTGTGTCTTTTTTGTTGCTCTGCCTGCGGAGGCCTATGGGTCTATTCATATTCAGATTTAAGCTATTCATTTTCATGTGAATCCTTCGCTAGATAAAAAAAAAAAAAAAAAGGTTTTTGCAATGCATGCTGGGACTGCCTGAAGCATCATGATGGTCTAGATTTGCCACTTTGGCAAATTCCCTTCAATGGGACCCCTCCCATTGCCCTCTGTCAGAGTTTGGATAATTGTATTATGCCTCTCTTTTGTTCAGGTCATGTCGAGCAGTTTTGCCACCTCTCAAAGCTCAAACATCTGCTATCTAGGACGTGCGCATTTCTTTGTTGATGTAATGCCGCATACCCTCTCTGGCTCTCCTACTCTTCTCTTTTCCTCACAAGTCTCTCCCAGGCCTCCGCCCAGAGCACAAACCTCCATCAGATGGACTCTATATATTTTGGGTTTCGTTCTCAGTACAATTTGTGGTGCGTCAGTCTGTTCCATTCAAGATTTTGTTTGGAGTGTTAATAGTAATACTTATGGCTTAGTACATTATCTTCATAATATTAAAATAAAATAAAGACTCTGTTCCCAATCTAGTGAGCTGCTTTGACAGCAATTTGCAGCAAGAAAGTTGACTGAATTTATTCATTTTTAATGAGAGTATAATATTTATTTGGCGTGAAAGCAGCTATTAAGAGTCCTGTACACAGTTTTTGCAAATTAGAAGTGACATGTGGCAGCTACCAATAGGAGTTTTTCTGATACAGCTGGTTGTTACAGTTGAGTAAAAACAGTTTTACTTTATATGTTACTGATTTGAAACACTCTACATAGGCAGCTTTGTGTGCAGTTTAAATATCCCTATTTATACAAACCTCAGAGGAAACTCGCAAGAGTTTAGCATTAACATTTTGCAATTAGCTAACAATGCAGTTCTCCAAGCGTAAAAATAAACTTGTGTATAATAACTGATAGAACTATTTTTATCCTGTACTGTTATTGAATTGTTTTTCCACCATATTAAATGGATGTTTTTCATTGAGTTTGTTGTAGTGCCTTCTGGGATTACCTTCTGCAAAGGGCACATACCATTTCACTTTAAGGTGTGGTCACTTTTACGCTTGTACACCAAATTTCTGCAGGTGAAATGCAGTTATCTCAATAGGAAGCCTCATGATCTGGAATTTTGAGTAGAAAGGTTTGCCAAAATAGATATACTTTGTCAGATCCGATTCAAGTTTGTTAAACTAAAATTAATTGTATTGACCAATGTAAAGTTGCTTAGTTTGGAAGTGGCGTCAAAGTAAGTGATACTTCATACATTGCTATACTATTCATAATGGACAATGGACTTTCCTTGCCAGTTTTGCTAATGTGACCACACCTTTAGGATTTAACCAAAAGGCAGCATTTTAGAATGCAACATAATCATCTACACACTTTTGGAACAGCCTACAATGCCTTAAAATGCTTTCTACGTAGGCAGCTTGCAAGATTTTGGAGACATCGTGTCGGAATATGGTCTTTCATTTGTGCTATTTACCCATTTCTGTAAGCTGAAAAAGTCCTGGCATGCCTTTGACCCATTTTAGAGCTTAAGTATCCAAATGTATGCATGCTACATCAGAGATGGCTTTTGTCATGGTCATTAAGAACATGCATATCAATAAAGTATTACAGTAATTCCATTCAACCTTGTATCTGTTTATCATTGTTCTGGAGCTTTTGTTTTGCCATACACATGTATACCACTAGCTCGCTGTGAACCTGATGAATCCAGACTTTTAGACATCTTAGAGGAGGGGAACTACATGCAACATTTCCCTCACAATCAGACCTATTATTAGTGGTGGTTTTGGAAAATTCCTCAGTAATGATTGTACAAAAGTACAGACTGTGAGGAAACTGGGAGGTGGAATAAAATGGGTTGAAATTAGCACTGTTTTTAGGCAGTGTGTAGTCCAGTTTTATTTAGAGTTGATCACTCGCCCTGGAAGAGTGTCATTCAGTACAGCAACATTTACTGACACAGCCTACAATCTGCCCTACAAACATGAACTGAGACTGCTGCTCTTTTTTTTTCCTCAAATGAATCATTTACAATTACATCATTGTTACTGTGCCCACTAGATTATAGAATCATATGACCCACTTTTATTTTGTTTACTGTCCTGGAATTTGTGGAGAATGAATCTAATTACTTACTCTTTTCATTCAGAAGCTATCCTGTTTGTTTTCTATCAAGAATCAAAACATAAATGTAATGGTCCCCAGTATAGACTGTTAACACTGAGGAATTTCTTCTGTCAACAACTGATGTCTACATCAATAAAAAATACATTTGCTGCAAAGCAGAATGATTCAACTGACTATGTGACTAACCTAACCTAGTTAAACCTAACCTTTTTAAAAGTCTATTCTAATCTCGTGCATGCGAATTAGTAGTGATATTAATATTAATACATCTCAAAGTTTAATTGTAAGAACATTTTTGTTTACTTTTGTTTGAATAGCAGGGACTGTGCTGGGTCACCACCTTGTGTCCAATTAAAAAATGTGGGTCCTAAAGCGATACCAGTGGAGGAAATGTTTTTGTTTTTTGTTTTGTTTTTTTAAATAAATGTCTCCTAGTTTTGCCCAGAATTTACTGATACACTGGTGTGACCATCATTGACAATTCCCAACTCTAAACCATTGCCTGTCCTCTTATCAGACCATATAACAAAGTGCTCTCAAATTAGCATCAGTTTTTTAATAAGTTCTAGATGGTTGAAGTAAATTGCTTATACAGATTCAGTAGAACAGTGAAGACGGGTGGCTAATGAAATAAAAGCTTTGCTTTCTTAAACTTTTAAAACCTGAATATTCTCTCTCTCTCTCTCTCTCTCTCTCTCTCTCTCTCTCTCTCTTCTCAGTTATGCTCTGGCAGATGAGGCCTACCGGTCCCTGCGGGATCAAGATAAAGACCAGTGCATTCTCATCACTGGAGAGAGCGGGGCAGGAAAGACGGGTAAGACCACTTAAAAATACTTAAACACGAGTCAAGCAACTAATTAGCATTAGTGATTCTTCAACTTTGATATTTTTTCAGTATTGCGACACTAGATGCTTTCTTGATGGTGAAACTTATTTCTCATTCTCTTGCACTCATTAATTTTATCCACTCATTACTCCAATTAAAATCTTTAACTATGTTGTTAAAGAATGCTTCACAGATGATGCTGAATTACTCCTGTTATATTTTACAGTAGTTCTGCTGCATTATGGTATGGCAGTTGGTCATAGACTCTGAATAGACTGACTTTGGTATGGTTATGCAAGTTGGATTAATCTGCAATCTAAAGTAATGATTTAGATTAGATTAGTTTTGTGGACTAACATACCTCTTTGAAGTGTGCTGTCCATCTGGGTTGGAGCTTTTTCAAAAATGCATTTAGATTCTTCATGTGTCAAACTGTTCATCTGCTGTTGGGACTCAGATCAAAATCTACAAATGGAGAACAGGTGCTGGGTTTCTGATAATTTATGAGCCAATCATTACTGTATTCAAGGTTTTCATTCGGCTCCCATCCAGTGTTTACTTATGGATACTGTCTCATATTCTCCTCTTTGAGACCCATTCCTTGTGTTTTAATAGCAAATTGCTAATTGTTTTGAAATTGAGTAATTAAGTTGTGCCTGTCTATCAGTCTTTACAGAAGAAACATTTGCTTTAGACCAAGTAGAGATGATCAAACAATGAATGACCTACAGATTTTAAAATGAGGAAATATAAACACAATTTTTTTTATTTAAGTTTTTGAATCGCAAGTGTTCATCTAAGAAGCAAGTATAATATTGCGATTTTCTGACTGAAAATTTGTTCGAGTTTGTTCATGTCAGCTCAGCTCTATTATGTTCTTTTGGAAGAAGATGTTTTATTACTATTACGAATGCTGAAGTTTAACCACAGCCATTTAGCAGTACAAAACTGGGCTCCTCTTGGTTTAAAATGGGCATCTTACTGTGCCAACCATTCAAATCCAGGACATCCAACAGTCAAAGCAATGAGATAAATAGGGATTGTGGTAATCCACACACTGCAGACTACTGAGCAAGGGCTGATGAAAATCATTGACTGTTAGTCAAGGTCACAGTGTGTTAATTTCAAAATGCTCTTCTGCACTAATGAAAATACCCTAGCTCAGAAATAAATTAAATTGTGCTCTCTTATTCAGTGTTCAGGTCCTATGCTTAAAGCTATACGAAATGAGGAGTTATAGCATTATTTTCTATCCACTTGATTATCGTCTGCCATCCCTTCTTGTATAAGGTTTGATCAAAATGTTTCATACTTTAAGTCTTGTGAATTGAGCAGAATCCAAAAATAACCATAAATCTCTAAAACATAAGTGGGCGTCCTTCCCTTCAGAAAACATTTCACTTCTGTGCACAAGTCACTGCTCTCATAGGTCCAGACATGGGAAAGTCATTAAGCTTCGAACAAGATAAATCTTGCACAGCCATTAGTGCCAAGTAGATTAAAATCATTCCATGTAAAAACTAAAACACAGTTTGAACAGTAATAAAAATCATAACGATAATCACTAGTTTAACATAATTAGGACATGCTTTTACACTATTCCACTTATTAATTAATTATTTATTTATTTATTTATTTACTACATGAACTAAAAGAAGAAAGTTTAAAAATCTATTTATTTATTTATTTTTTCACTACAAGTTATATTTGCCAAACTGGACATTGATGTACAGGTTTTCCCCTATATTTGAGTTGTTCTATCATCTCTTCATAATTAATAGTATCAGCTCTTTAAACAGCTGATCTCATAGTTGGCTTTGGAAGAATGAGGGAGTTTGGGTTTTCGTGAGGTGGGAAAGGCGTTTGCTCCCTGGAGGATGGGCAGAGTTGATGTAAAGGGGATTTTTGGGGTGAGGTCTTGTCTAGAAGATGACCCCTGACCTCATTCTTCTGTGGTCTGTTTTTCAGAGGCTAGTAAGTTTGTGATGTCATATGTGGCAGCAGTGTGTGGGAAGGGCCAGGAGGTGAACAAAGTGAAGGAGCAGCTGCTTCAGTCCAATCCCGTGCTTGAGGGTGAGTCTTCCACATCTTCTGTTTTTGTACCAATTGCCAGTTATCATTTTACACCTTTAAGACATTCAGGTCCCTTGTCTTCCTTAAAACTGATGTGACATCCTATGTGCTTGAATGTACCGGGAGGTCAATTAATAGAAAATTGGGTGGCAGATCATTTCACATTCTTTAAGGCAAGTTTGGAAGCAGATGATTCGAGACCTACATCGTATGTGTGTTCCCATAATCTTGCCCCACTTTCAACTAAAGGGCCAAAAGCTTCTTGGTCCCTGTTGGCAATCAGACAGCTGTGTTTTTATGTGGGGCCATGAGCAGGAAATGCCCATAAGCGATGAGATGGTGTAGGAATGCCCAGTGCTTCTTGGCAGCAGGACTCAGAGCAGAGTGAAGTCCCACATCTGTGAGGGTTTAGCTGCTGGAAGTAATGAGCCCCACACTGGGGGTCCTGCACATTTCCTGCTGCATATTTCTCTACCATAAACTCTATGTGTATATATGCAGCTTGTATATGGGGAGATTCATAAGGAAAATATGAAAATGTGTTATTTAATGTTGTAATAATGAATAATAAAGATTATTTATTGGAGTTTCCATGAAGAACCTTTAACAAACTTTCTACTGCACAGAAGGTTCTTTATAATGGAAAAAGATTCGGTAACACTTTGGAATAGGGAACACTTATTCACTATTAACTACGGCTTTTCCCTCAATAAATTCGCTGCTTATTAATAGTTAGTAAGGTAATTAAGTTTAGGTATTGGGTAGGATTAGGGATGTAGAATAAGGTCGTGTAGAATAAGGCATTAATATGTGCTCAATTGCTACTAATAAATGTCTAATATTGTAGCAATATGCATGCTAATAAGCAACCAGTTAAGAGACCCAAAAATAAAGTGTTACCAAAGTTTCTTTTAGACTTAAAAAAATATATATATATATTGTAATCCTCACTCTAAGAAAAAAAAAATATATATGGTTCTTTTAAGCACTCTTCACTGAAAGATTCTTTGGGGAACCAAAATTGGTGTTTCTATGGCATCACTGTGAAAACCCCATTATAAAACCTTTATTTTAAGTATGGTTAATGGTTGAAATAGTGGTGGTGTTCAAACAAAAAACACAGAAAGAAAAAGTGTTTCGCTGGAGAACAAAATGGGATCTGAAAAAAATGGCTGTCAAACTAAATATGGCTTTGTGTGCAGATTTCCCATGCATGATCATTGAAAACTTCAGGGAAAAGTTTTAATTCCCTGAAGAAAATCATGAAAATTCCCTGAAAAACATATGACAATTAACAAATCCTAAAAAGGCTATAGGCTGTAGACTATACTATAGAGTTTCTATACCAATGATATATATCTCACACTTCAGTTTGGGGTCCGATTCTTACTTTTAACTTATTAACTATGACTTTTGCCTCAAACTCCTAATTTGCTGCTTATTAATAGTTAGTAAGCTAGTTGTTAAGTTTCAGTATGAGGTAAGGTTAAGGGATCTAAAATATGGTCATTCAGAATAAGGCACTGTGTGCTTTATAAATACTAATAAACAGCCAATTTGCTAGTGCTAATATGCAACTAGTTAATAGTGAGAATTAGTCCTTAAAAAAAGTGGAAGGTTGCATTGTGGGATATATTATTCTGTGCATTGTGCTGTTTTTTTTTTTTTTTTATATACTGCGCATGTATTAGATCATCTGGATATTTCATTTCATCATGCAGAACATGTGCCTTATGAACGCAGTATTACATATCATGTACTAGAGTAATATTTTTTTGGAATGTAGCCTTTGTTTGAAAACAAACAAATGTTCTGAAAGCACATTGAAATATTCATTTGTGTTGTCATCTTGTTGCTCAAACAGTAAAGCACAGCACTAGCAATGCCAAGGTCATGGGTTCAGCTGATAAAATGTAAACCTTGAACGCAAATTAAACTGCTTGGGATAAATTCAGCTACCAAATCTATAAATGTAAATTCCATTCAGTGTTCGTCAGAGTTAACTAAGAGACTCATTAATGTTTAAAATGGACACATTATTGAAGGACATACGGAATTGTTTTTATTTATCATTTTAGGCCATCTTAAGTATCTTATGCTCCTTGAATATGATGAAAAGTAGCTGAGAGGATTCAGGGTCATTTTTCTACCAGATGACATCAGTCAAAGTAGAAATGTAGTGCTCAGTGAATGTGGCTTGACTAACTTACAACATGTTATTCCACTGCAGCTTTTGGGAACGCCAAAACCGTGAGGAATGACAACTCTTCTCGATTTGTGAGTATCTCTTTCTTTTTCCAGACAGAATATTTTACGAGTGTTTTGATGCTGCTCCTCCCTCTAGAGTGTGTTTGCTTTAGATTAGATCAACATGGACTTTTGATCCGTAATGTGAACACTGGCAAATGATTCTGTTACTTTCTGTCAGCCCACCCCTAAAGTGATGCAATGCTTTTCTTGGGAGTTTGATTTAGCAAAAAGTATACTGCAACATTCCCGGTTGGCTTTGGGTTCTGCTGCTTATGGACCGGCCCTGAGCACATCTGGCCCTATTCTCACACAGCAACACTAGAGCGATTGCTGTTCGTGCATATAGCGGATTCAAACAGAACTCTGTGTAACCTCTCTGGCAACCACCTCCAGATGCCTTTGAGTCACAGCACAGTTAAATATTTCGGTTTATGCAAATGTGTTTAATGTTGCTGCTCTTTGACAGTCTGGCCCTTTTCCAGCTGTCTGTTATAGCCTGAACACACAAAGTAAACATATACTGAGCTATAGAGTGTGTACTTACAGAGGTCAGACCACACAGCATTGTCCAGCGTGTGCTTTCAGAGATTCAACAGAGGTGCTGTTCAGTTTACATAACAGGGAAAACAGAACAGCATTGAGTCAATGTTGCTGTTGACGTTTATCCTCAGGAAACTTACCAGATCTAAATTGTAGTAACTCGTGGGTCAAAAATGAGTTTGTTGAGCACTCTTACTAGATCTTGCATCACCCACATGAGACCATCAGTGTGTTACATACTGTAACAATCTTTAGCCAGGAACCATTTATTTATGTGGCTTTGTTTTAAAACCGTGCCTATATAGGTAGCATTTTGAGGCATTGTCGGAAATCTCAAAACAAATTTGTCTTATTTTGGATTGTAAAGCAGCATTGTTTCCTCTGTCAATATGTGTTATGGGATGGTCTTTGCCACAAACTATGCATCTAGGATGGTTGCTTAGGTGAGAGAGATGGTGGTAATGAAGAATAAAAAATGCCATGAATTATAAGTAAAAAAAAAAAAAGTAAACATTTTACCATTGGGGTGCCCATGTGAAAAGTAATATACCTTAAGCATACTTTTTAATAAACTTGTAGAAATAATATACTTTACATTTTAAGCTCACTTAAGTATATTCTTTGAATATTTTCAGACACTTAATAGCTTGTAAACTGCATTTGTTAAAATGTAATATAGTTCACATTTATAATAAATGCATTTAGTTATGAGTTCTTTTTTGACCCACTTACATAGAACTTCTTACATCTTTATACGTAATTTTATAATTATTTCTATTATCTTTGAAATATTGATAAAGTGTACTGATATGACTAGTGTTATTTCTATTAAAACTTGTATGTCGTATTTAAATATTTGTAATTGCACATTAAAAATTATGTTAGTCAACTCATCAAATAAGTATACTTTAAAGCACAAGAAAATATTGGTTATACCTTATTTTAAGGTGTCCCTGTGTAATTAAACATTTAAGTATGTACTTACTATATGTTTAGGGTTACATTTTATTTTAAAGTGTCCTTGTTACAGTGTAATTACATTTAAGTAACAAGTAATATTAATTTACTACATGTACTTACTGTATGTTTAGGGTTAGGGTTTGGCTTAGGGTTGCTTGCATTGTAGTTATGCGTAATTTATTATTATTATAATAGTAAGTATATGTAGCATGTAACAAGGACACCTTAAAATAAAGTGTAATTAAATGACCTTATTTCATTAATGTTATATTACATTTACATTTATGCATTTACATTTTACATTTATGCATATTAACTTTTTTTTTTTTTAAATAGGGGTAAACGTACATATTAAACTCACCAAAATCTACATTGAGTCATTTTTAGTGCACAAGATATTGGTTTCAGTACAAGAAGTTACGCTAAAATAAAATATTAATCTCTCACACAAAATTATTTAATTTTATTTTAAATGACAAAAGCATTTCAATTTAGCCCGGTACACACCAAGCCGGCTGAAGTTGGTCCTCGTCGGCTTGTTTTTGGCCGATTCGACATGTTGAATTGGCGTCGGGGCTCGTCGGTCAGTCGGGCCATCTGATCATTTTGATTGGCTGTCCACCAGCTGGTACGGAAAGGAATTTCTTCTTACGCAGGCGTAGAACGGACATACTACTTGGCCGTCGGGTGTCGAGTGTCGGCTTGGTGTGTCAGGGCAACTGTGGACCCAGACGCTGCCGACGTCGGCCGACCCCGCAGTCTGCTTTCATCGCCACTAGTTCGTCGGCGTCGGCTTGGTGTGTACCGGGCTTAAGATATACACCTTTAAATGCAAAAAGTCTGGCTGTGATAATGGGTACATTTTTGTACCCTTTAAGCACACCCCTGTTCCCATTAAGCTCACATCATGTTTTATTAAAAAGTATTGTTTATTTTAAACAACCTTTTTAAAGAATAATTGAAAAATGTTTTTATTTTGAGGTAGTCAATCACAAAAAAAAAAAAAAAACACTAAAATCAAGCAACAAGGCATTCAATTTGATCAAGTGTCATTTAAGCAACATCTAGACTAGCCCACATTCAGCTAAGTAAGTGAGCTAAGTAGCACATATCCAAAAAACAAACTATTTACAAAGTAGGTATTGTAAGTGTATGAGGTCTAGTGTTTTAAAAATCTGTTCACATTTTAAAAGTCGTGTAGTGTATTCCAGCCTTTTGTTGCCTTTTTTTTTCCTGGACAGATGCAACAGGTTTCTGATGGCTCTTCTTTGAATGGACGACATGCCTCTTTCATCTTTGGGCATAAACTATAGTTATGTCTAGGTCGTGTTATCTTAAATCTGTTAAAATAAGTTATTAATCATTTTATAAAGATCAACTTAAAGTGAAGACCATCAGTTAATATTTAAAGTCTGTTTATAAAGTGTTTAGATATATGTTCAGTGTGGAAGAGCTTAAAGAGATCACACTGAGCTTAATTGGAGCAGCAACCATTTTTAATAAATTTCATGTAATATTTATTAAAATGACAAGATTTTGCTAAATAAATATTGTAGGTCATGTATTAAGTTCACACATTTTAATATGAACAACTGTTATTAACTATCTATGAAATTATACTTTTTCGTATTGATGTCACACTGAAGCTGTGTTTTTCATAGTAGTGTACTCTTTAAGCTCACCTTTAAAATAATATGAAATCTTTAAAAATTGCAGCAGTATAAAACCACAGACCAGCAATAAACTGTAAATTTATAATGTTATGGATTTAAAAGTACAAGCCAGTAATGTCTGTGAAGTAATATGTTAGCATAGCACACAGTCTTATACAGCTAGTCAGCTAACTGTGTTCTGTAGCATCTGTGCTATGTTTCTAAAACTATCTTTTGGATCGAACTGTAATTATTTCCTACATCCAAGTTCCTGGTTATAACATGCACAAGTCTAAACATTCATCTCTTAATTTTACAGTAAGTAGTGAAACTTACCCAAAATAAAGGCGTAAACATCTAAAAAATGCACATTTAAAGGGCTCCTGTTTTGGTGAAAATTTTTAGACAGCTTTCAAAATGGCCGCCAGATAGTGTGGACACATGGAGACTCATATCTCAGTGTGCAATGATCTGGTTGATTTGAAATTACAGGAGGTATATTGTAGCAAACACATCAATTGGTTAAGACATAAAGTAGGAAAATAACTTATTTTTTTTCAAGCTCAAACATGGAAGTGTGCTTATTGGGAACGTGAGCTTAATAGGTACGTTTACCCTACACTTTTAACATATGAAGTAAACTACAAGAACACATTGAGTGTCAACTAAGTGTATTAATTTTTCACAAGGGTGTCGTTTATTTATGCGAAAAAAGGGAGTGAAATCCGCACACTATGTGCCTGATGAAGACCTGAGTGTCGAAACGTTGCTATTAATAAATTCATTTTGAGCAGCTATTTTCAGGGTGCGGATTTCGCTCCCTTTTTTTTCGTTTAAATTACTCAGTTGTCCTGCACCTGAGCCCGTTCTGGGTGCTTGGGATGTGCACACCTGTTTGGTAATTTTGTTTCTTCTGTCATTTATTTATGCTAATTAAAGTATCACATTATTTGCATAGAAAAATCAAAATTGTTGATTTTTCTTTTATGCCAAAAATCATTAGGATATTAAGTAAAGATCATGTTCCACGAAGATATTTTGTAAATTTCTTACCGTAAATGTATCACAACTTAATTTTTGATTAGTAATATGCATTGCTAAGAACTTCATTTGGACAAATTTAAAGTCGATTTTCTCAATATTTAGATTTTTGTGCACCCTCGGATTCCAGATTTTCAAATAGTTGTATCTCAGCCAAATATTGTTCAATCATAACAAATCATACATCAATGGAAAGCTTATCTATTCGGTTTTCAGATTAGGTATAAATCTCAATTTTGAAAAAACTGACACTTAGACTGGTTTTGTCGTCTAGGGTCACATATAGTTTTCAACTGCTGTACTGTTACAACCTTTCTCAAAGGAATTTTCAGCTGTTACTTCCTGTGTTGGCTGAGGATTTTAGAGTTCTAGGAGTTTATTCAGCAGCCTCTGAGGCAGTTTCCTTTTTGAAGAGCTGTTGGATATAAATAAAGAGGGAAAAAAATTAACTGGCTCCAGAGACACTGGCTTACTGTTCCTTTCCCAAATAGTGTGCGGGGACAGAAAGACAAAAAAAAAAGTTTCTTTTACCATTACAGCAGTAAAAAAACCTCTTATCCCACAGTAGTCCATTACTCCATTGCAAATCTATGTATGATTGGCAGCGTGTGTTATGGTTATGAACAGGCCTGTGCTTGGAGAATTGAGGGAATTTTTTTTTTCTTTTTTTTCCCCCTCCCATTTGCCTCACGGAAGGCTCAAATTTCAGCCCTATTTGCAGTGATCGCTGCCCTCAATGTCATGCATCTTTTCCTACCATCAAGAACCACAAAAGAGCCACGTGGTTCTCCGCAGCAAGCCTGCCATTAGTACCAAAGGCCTTGATGCAATGTCACCATTTCTTCTTAGACCTTAGCTTCTTAGCCATATCTTATTTTGACTGCACAGGAAGGCCATGTTAAACAACAATAAAGAGTCATGTCATGAACTAACCCACCGTGCACTTTTTATTGAACGTACTAACAATTTCTTCTCTTTCTACAGGGGAAGTACATGGATGTCGAGTTTGACTTCAAAGGAGACCCCCTTGGTGGAGTCATCAGTAATTGTGAGTATAATTACAAGGTGGAAACCAAGGAGCATCCCTGTAATAGTGCCCAAGTAGAAATAAAGGAATAGTTCACCCCATATCTTTCATTATTTATTCACTCTCATGTCGTTCCAAGCCCATATATGTGTAAAATACAAAAGTCTGAAAAATGTTCATGCAGCTTTTGCTCCATAAAATAACATTGTGATATGACTGTCAACCTCCCAAATGTACAAAACAACCATTATAAAAGTAGTCAAAATGACTTGTTTCATGCACTGTTGTTCAAAATTTATTTACTTTTTTTTTTTTTTTGGATTCTATTATTCTTCAAGGATACAGTAAATTGATCAAGAGTGACAGTAAATGGAAAAACAAACAAACAAACAATGGATCACGGGTTCTGTTGGATAAGAACTGCATGAACATTTAGAAATTCTTTAGAAATTGTGTTTTCTGAAAAAAAGAAAAAAAAAAGATATGCAAGGGAGAATAAATGATGATAGAAGCTTCATTTTGGGCAACTTTTTTTTTCTCTAAGAATTTTATACAAGTGGCTGTGTCCTTTCTCTTGCTCCCAGCTGTTTGCTCTCAGAGAGGGTTTTGGGAAACTGTGCTACATTTATACACACACAAACCATCCAGAGCATGTCCTTATTTTGTAGCACCATAGCAATGGTTCCTGTAATATGCCCCTGAGCCTGTCTCTCTGCAAATTCAAAGCCAGACCAGCAGTCTAGTTGGCTTGGCACACATGCTCTTGACTGTTGAAGCCAGTGGTCCATTTAGCTAAATGTTTCCTCATGCATTTGGTTCATGTATAGTTGAATTAATGGGTAGTTGAAATGATGAGGAATGGTGACTTAAAATATGCACAATCTCTAATATATTACTATAAATTTAAACATCGAATGGTGATATTGACAATGTTGACAACATTAAGAGTGCATTTTTTTACATGTCAGCTAACCTATTAAATAATTGTTGAAATAGCAGGCAATTTCTAAACTATAGAAACATTTATCTAGTCAAAAATGTGATTATGCCACTGACAAGTGACCTTAAAATCTTTAAATGGAAACAAAAGTGCTACCACTTCAAGTAATTATAATTAGCAATTCAGTCATGCCAAATCTTGGCATGGAGAGATAATTAAGAGATAATTAATCCCACAGCAACTTCCTCTAGCAGTTAACACAGTTTGTCCATTTGCTCATTGATTTGTGGAGAGTTTGTAACCTATATAGTACAGCAGTTTGAGTAAATAGTCAATCAGATAGTATGCCACTATCCACGTGAATGAATTGATCAGTCTCCCACTCTTAATGATGCTGATGTGATTTATCTACGGCACTCCATCACATGCAGGGGAGTCACTAGCCCTAATTGACAACATAATGACATTTTCTTTTGTGCTTGTATTTGGATCAGCACAAAATTACTTCACTCGACAGTTACCCCTTCCGCTCAGATCTAGAAATGCCTCTGCTTGGGTATATGAACACCGTGACTTTCCTTGAGGACAGCAAGACCTTCACCTGTTTCCAGTTATCTCTTATTTTGACTCCACAAACATATATAGCTAAAGACACAGGAAGTGGGAGCAAAATGTTACTGTTTTTTTTGTTTTTTTCCCGATGTGTGATTGGAAGAATTTTTACAGTCCCACAGTTAAAACAATTCCCCCACAATTTTTACTGAAGTCTGGGTAGAGTTGCACCGGCCGTTTGTAAGTTCTGGAACGTAAAGTAACTCTGTACTTTATTCAGTTGCACTATTTGTTCTTAAGACAAAACATAGCTATGCACAGTTGCATAATATAACATTACCCTTAATGATCCAATAGCAGCTGGTGCAGTTGGCCTCTGCTGTCTAAAAGCAGTCTAGTTTGAACTGTTGCAGCTTCATGCATAATCTATTGTGAATAGAATCTATTGTGAGTGCTTCAAAACAACCAAGTTGCATGTCCACAGACAGGCTATAACAGGATGCTACAGACTGCTTTGAAGCCTGAGGGCTTTCCTCTAAAGTAAGAAACAATCTTAGAGTCATCTGATACATAATTTTCCCCCACTTTCAGATGATTTGAAAAAACAGACTTCATGCCCCAGAACTCTATTCTTAAATCCTACTGAGCAGCATCATAGGCATGCTCCCAATGTGAAGGCTATTGCTAATAAGTAGAAACTTTATGCTGAGATATTTCAGTTTAGCCGTATTCCAAGTCAGAAAATCCTGTGCAGAAAAAGGCAATCCCAGAATGCATTGCACCAAGCTGAGAGGGGGAAAATAAGACAGTCAAGATGGCAGATGAAGCCGGATAAATGTTGTCATGTGGTAGACAGATGTGTTTAGCTGTTACAGTGCATCTTACTGTTTTTAAGACCCCATTAAGTAAACTCTGTAAAGCCTGACCTATGAAATAAGTCTGTTTCAGATCGTATGATATAGTGAGAATATGCAGTGCATACCTGAGGAGAAAACATCTCAGTTTATCCAGAGGCCCAAAACTGAGCAAAAATATGCAATTTGGTGTAGTTTTTATATTGAGTATTTATTTTATATTGAGTATTTATATACTCAAAGTAAAATGAAAGTCTGATAGCTTGTAATGTAAATTACTACTTCAGTAAATGTTTATATTAATAATAATATAAAATATATATGTTTATTTTATAAAAAAAAATAAAAAATCAGTAAAGGTCTCACAGCAAAAAGACACGTGAACGCGACCTGATGGGGGACATTTTTCAATTCTATTAAGAGGCCTTTTTCTTGATGATTAAAAAAAAAAAAAAAAACCTATAAACTATCAATAAGATGACAAAAGACATGTAGCAGATTATGTACAACAGGCTTTTAGGAAATTTGCTAATCAAATATGATTCAAAACAGTTTTGCCACTAAGTGATGTTAGATTAAAAACAGTGGACCAAACAATAGACCAGATGGAGAATACGTATTTTAATATCATTAATTCAATATTTCAATATCAAACTTAGTGAGTGATTATATTTGCAACCATGTATGGGAGAAAATCCCCCTATAATGGCACATTCTGTTCAATTATCTTGTGTTACGTTTGTATGTAAGAATTTGTCCTGTGTGAACGGGAACTTAGAAGGCAGCCGTCTAACCAGGCAGCTCAAAACAAGGCAGCTTGCTAGGTTTTTGAGTAAGTCAGGGACAGAAGTTACTGGCCATTACTGGAGTTGTGTGAAAGCAATAACAAAGGTCTGCGAGTGTACAGAATGTGGAAGGTCAGAGTGGAGTCCCCTCAGGGCTGAAGTTTTCCTGCATTCCTCAGACTCATCCTGCCTCAGACGCTACCCTTACACCAGACAGCATAATTTATCTCTGGAAGTTAAACGAGAGGATGGGGGAGAATAGAGACAAAGGATACTCCTTAGTGTTTGATTGTTGTTGAGGTAGATTCCACAACAGGGGATCTTTAATGGGGCTATAAACTATTAATGAGCTTGTGGCCCACAGCCACTAAGCCACTGCTGTGACAGGCATCAGATAAAACGGGAAGTGACAACTGCTCATTGCCACCTTGCTTTTATAAATTAACATGGATAAATTAACATGGATTCTTAAAGTAGCATGGACATTTTAGTTTCCTCCAATACAGAAGTTAAATTGAGTTATTTGATAAATTGTCATTTAGGGCCTCTTACTATAGCAGTAGACTTTGGATGGTATATTTTGAATATTCATAAATTTACGCTAAAAGGTTGACTATTGAATCATTTTCATTTATATGAGCCAATATACCAGTACACAGTAATAAACAGCATTATTAACCTCTGGGCATGCACTACCATTCAAAAGTTTAGGGATTATTATTATGATGATGATGATGATGATGATGAAAGAAATTAATACTTTTATTCAGCAAGTATGCGTTAAATTGATCCAGAGTGACAGTAAAGACTTGAATATAAGTCTGTGTGTCAAATAAATAAATAAATAAATAAAAATGCAAGGTTAAAAAAGAAATGATTGATTTAGTCAGTGTGGAAGAACTTGACTGGTCTGCAGAAAGCCAAGTCCTAATCCAAGCTGAACACCTCTGGTGTGACTTTAAATGCAGATCTTGAGCCAGAAGCTCTTTACCAAACACCAGTGACTTGTACATATGTGTACAGTCATTTTAGACACTTCCAAAACTGTTGCAACAGAGATGGAAATAACATTTTTAAATACATGAATTATGTTTCCAACTTTGTTGCCACAGTTTTGGAAGTGCCTTGGGGGTGACCAAATGCTTTTGGCAATATAGTATGTGTATGTGTATGTGTATGTGTATGTGTATGTGTATGTGTATGTGTATGTGTATGTGTATGTGTATGTGTATGTGTATGTGTATGTGTATGTGTATGTGTATGTGTATGTGTATGTGTATGTGTATGTGTATGTGTAATGCTTGTCATAGTGCAACTGTCAGTGAGTTTGAATGGTCAAAAAAGGTTTTATTGGTGCTTTGTCATGCGTTATCAGAATTATCAGTAATTCATTGATAATACTGCTGCATAATTTTTGTAGTTGCTCATATAAACAGTGCTTCATGTCTTCTCATATCAAGCTGATAAATGTTGTTGATGATAAGGTAATCAAGGCTTTAGGCTGATGCTGCTGTTTTCTAATGGGCACACATCTAGATGGAGCGTGGGTGGTGTGACAGATTCCTCTCCCCATAGATGAATATCTCCTGTGAGACTTCCCGTCTCAATCTGAATACAATGAACAATGAAAACTTCACCATGGACACCTAAATATTCATTCTGATATAAACAGGAAAACACCTTTGTTTTTCTCTGAAATGGCTGTTCAGAGTAGGAGTAGAAGATAATTTTCTATAGCCAGTTTCATCTGTTTGTAGCTCTTCACTGGGAATTCCACATTTAACATTTATTTATTTATGAAGTTGAAAACAAATTGTGTACACTACAGCCTTGTAGCTCATGTTAGGTCTGTCTTTTAGGTTTAAACATTGTCTTAACTTTCTCTCTGTGGATAAAATGAGTGGAATTTTTTTACCTCAAAAACCCTTCTGTTGGTCCCTGTTTAAGCTGAGTCAGCTGTGTATAATGCTCATGAAGTGTTTTGTGCTTTGATATTTCCCTTTCACAGATCTCTTGGAGAAATCCCGTGTGGTAAAGCAGCCCAGGGGCGAGAGGAATTTCCACATCTTCTACCAGCTGCTTTCTGGAGCATCAGATGACACGCTCAGTAAGAGACCACTTGCAGAGTTTTTATGATTACATGTGCATTCCCGATGCACAATCCATTCAGTGACTTTCAGAACATAGTGTGGAAAAGATTACTGGATTGCACTGAAACATACCTGAGTTAAAGCCTCTGGGAACAGAATTTATGGTTCATTCGTGGTTTATTTGCATACTGTTGGACCACGGTCATTGTTTAACATTTTGAATGAAAGAGAACACAATAAAAGGCTTTGATTTCAAGAATCAAAGGGGTGAGCTGAGCAGAATACCACTTAGATGTAACATAATCTGATAGCAACTGGGTTTTATGGAATGGCCGATACATCGAAACTAAGGACAGCATAAAGCAGAGGTGTCCCATCTTGCTTCAGGAGAGCCAGCGTCCTGCAAAGTTTAGTTCCAACCCTAATTAAACGCACCTGAACCAGCTAATCAAGGTCTTCAGACTGAATAGAAACTTCCAGATGAGTGTGTTGGAGCTAAACTCTGCAGGATGTTGGCCCACCAGGAGCAGGATGGGACACCCATGGTATAAAGGGAAAGTAGAAAGAGTGACCACTCAGAAAAACAAATCTGAGAACTTGCATCAAAGATGGTTGTCAAGTGAATGGCCTTTAATGCTCTAACTGTGTTTTTTGCTTTCAGAAAAACTGAAGCTGGACCGAGACTTCAGCAAATACAACTACCTTAGCCTGGATTCAGCAACAGTCAATGGACTGGACGATGCTGCCAGTTTCAGAACAGTCAGAGTAAGTTTTCTTTCAGGCCTACCGTACACTACATACAGCAGCTGGTTCCTGACACATTATAGCATTTGTCATTGGTTCAGACTGTCTTGGGATTAGCTCAGATCCATGGCACCCTGTATGATAAGAAGTTAGCAAAGCACCTTATCTCCCTGGTATAACTGGATAAGATCACCCTTTACCCCACTGAGGTGAAGTTTGATATGAACAAAACAATTTACCTTGTTATTTCTGCAATTTGAGCTTTATTCAAGCCTCTACTTGAAGATGGGGAAGTTCATTTAAGGGGAAATTCCACCTGCTCACAGCTGACTTGTGTAAATAGAATCAGTGCTTCTGTTTTTCTCATGCACACTTATTGTTATTATGAAAACGGGTCATGCGGAGGATGGACTGCCGTTGCAGGGTTTAACCATAAGGACTGATTTCTGCAGGCCTGGTTTAGCAAGTAGTTTGGTTTCCTTTGGACTCTTGCCTCACTGGCTTGGAGACAAACAAAAAATACAATATTATATATATTTTTTAAACACATTTTGCTTCTGACTTGTTGAAAATAGTTGTGCTTTTATAGCATTAACAATTTATTTACTGTCATTTTTGATCAATTTAATGCAACTTTTCTGACCCCAAACTTGAAAAGTAGTGTATTTACACAGGGAAAACATAGTTAGCAATGCATAATCTGTAATACAGAGTGTTGTACAATATGGAATATGTGCATGGTATAGCTGTCTCTCTGTTCGACTCAAAGCTCAACTGGCGAGATTGATATCTAACTGTTCTAAGTTTGTGGGTCAAATGCTTGAGCCAAGTTTTCATAAGTTGTACAAAAATGTTGTCCCTGACAGGTAAAAAAAAAAGGTCTGATTCTTCCCATATTCTGTTTGAGGAATATCAACTTTTGCCATTGAATAGGAGACTGAGAGTATCATAGGCCAGAATGAACAGATTACGGAAATATTTTGTTCATCAGTCAGTAAAATTAATTAATCAGTGTAAGGGGTCTAAGTAGGCAGCAAGATTCTGAGGAATGGAAGGTGCTTAAGCATTTGCACTGCTGATGGATGGGTACCAATGTGTACTTTGTGTGTATTGTATTGTATAATGTGTATGGCTGTCAGGGCCGGATTATCCATAGACGGGATTGGGCGAGTGCCCTGGGGCACCAGCCAATAAGGGGGCACCAAGTGATTAAAAAAATGATTAGACCTTTAAAATATTTTTCATGTTTTGTGTATATCATTTTGCTGGAAGAGATGCAGATGCATAGAAACGGAACAGTTAATGATACAATGTATACAGAGAGAATATAAAATATATGCACGCATAAAGAACTACGATTGGGTCAGGCCACAGTGTAATTGCGCCCTCCCCCATTCAGAGTCGAGCCCGCCAATTTATAATATTCAATTCATAATGGATAGGCAGCATCAGCTTAGTGGTTGTGATAAACGTAAATAAAAAAAGAGAGAAAATATCACGGCACGTAGCCAGGGCTCTACAATGCGACTGAAAAGTACTGCATGCAACTATCAAAACATACCAGATCAGCATTTGTGTTTGAGCTCAGGGGAGCTTCAAAGATTTCTACTTGCGTGTTTGCGCAGCGGTGAGTAATGTATCGCAGACTTTGATTCCTTGAATGCAATGTTAATCAGAATTCACTCACTGCTCAAAATACTTTTGTTCATTGCTGAGTAATGCAAGCTCACAAATCCTCTCGTTATAACAAACAAAGTGTAGACAGGGTGTAAATAAGAGATTCGTTATGCAGTGTAGAGCTTCATTGATTATTATGGAGCTTTGTGAGATTGCGATGAACTGAAGTGAGTGACAGCTTTTAAAGATTATAAGGGAGTTTGCAAATGTGAAATCAAATTAATACAACAGTTCAACAAACAATAAGTTAATATAAAGTGATGTACATTGTATGAATTTAACAATATTGCCCGATTTTGCTCTATTTCGTAAAGGAAAATAGTTTCAAACAGTCACAGCTGAGCCGCTGCACATCTCCATTCAAACACAGAGTTGTTTCGTTTATGAATGAACCTGCGTTTTTAAATGAATCTAGTGAGTCAGTGATTCAATTATCCATTCATAAAGACAGCGCCTGAGTCCCAATGTGCATCCATCTAAATTATATGTGATAGTAGTCATTTTCAATACTATTTAGGGCAGATAGGGTGGATAGTATGCACATTGGGACGAAGGGAGTCACTTGCTTCGTTCTTGAATGAATCAGCCGTTCAAACGAATCAATTAAATGAATGATTCAGTGATAAAATCAGTGACTTGCCGCCACCTGCTGGCAGTTTTATTTTTAAAGTATCATAGTTATTTAAATCATTTAAATCAAACAATATTCAAAATTTTATATTTAAAACATTAATCTCACAACATTGTTATGAATTTAAAACATCCATCCCACCTCTGAACCTCTGTAAATGTCTGTAAATTTACCTTCATGCCACTTTTGTGTTCTGTGCCACCTTTGTAGTGGAAACTGATTTTGTTAATATTGATTTATTTTGATTGGTAACTTATTCTTATTATTCTACCTGTTCTTATTCTGTTTTTTTTTTTATTATTATTAGACATTTTGGAAAACTTCAAATGTGCTCACCCTAGGGCACTACACAGTGTTAATCCGGCTGTGAATTAATGTTAGACAGTAAATGCTAAGGGATGCGAAACAATTTTTGGAAGAAATTCCAACAATAAAATGAAATTGAATTGAATAATCTGCTTGAATATTACATTTTTGACAGTGTTGCTGCCTGTTTATTCTCTGTCCCATTAAGACAACTGACTTTTATATCAACTAGCACAAACTTTTCTTGTTGGGCCCGGGCCTTTTGGGCCATCCTTATTTTAAAACCCTGTTCTTTGCTTGTCTTCTGGAAATGAGTGCAGAATGTCTGTGTCCAAGCAAACAATGCAGCCCACATTTAACTGATCTGAATTCAGCACCGTATCAGACAATACAGTGCAGTTCTGATGAACAATAGGCCTAAGCCAAGCTCCATGCTGACATCAGAACACCCTAACTCAGCATGTGCTGAGCCTCTGGCTCTGTCTTTTAACCCCTTGCCTGGGGAGTCAAATCTAATTAATTGGAAACATGCCTTTTTTGCAGTGTAGACATTTGTAGTTTATAAGGTTAAGCATAAATAAGGCTCTGTGTGTAGGAGACAGTAAACACTTCCACGAGGGAGGATGGTTGCTATTTATGCTAGGCTGTAAATAATATACAAAACTCTGCAGAACGTTCATTCTTAGAGACATGACATGCTTGTCTTGTTAACATGAAAAAAAATGTTGAGTGTTTACACTCTGGAAGGATTATATTGTTACCATTCAGAGATAAAGAAAGTTATTGGTTTGTCATTCACTTTTAGCTGTGTCACATTACAGTCCTTTACAGCTCACTCGCTGTTATCTCCGGCCTTTAGACCATTGACTTTGCCAGTGAACTGCTTGCACGTTTATTATCAGCGATTTCATGACATTTTGAACGTAATTTATGGCTTCACAAGAACAAATATTAACACAAGCTATTGTGGAAGCACAAGGAACATGATAAATCATCAAAGCTGCTGATGATTCTGTTGGCTAAATCTACTGTAAAAATTAAAATGTATGTTACTTATTTCCCCATACACCCATAAATAGTTCACACAAAAGGAATGGTTCATACAAAAATTCAAATTCTGTCATCATTTTCTCACCCTAAAGCTGCAACATACTTGTATAGCTGTTGAACACAAAATAAGTTATTTTAAAAACAAGGTTGATAACTAAGCAGTTGCTGGTAGCCATTGACTTGACTAATAGTATGGGAAAAAAACTACTATGGAACTCAGTGGATTCCAGCAACTGTTTGGTTACCATCATTCTTCAAAATATCTTTGTGTTCAACAGAACAAAGAAATTCATACGGGTTTGCAACAACATGGAGGTGAGTAAATGATGACACATTTTGAATTTTTGGGTCAACTATTCATTTAAGGTGAATCTCAGGTCATATTTTACTCCCAAATCAAAATATATCAATAAAGAAATAAAATATGTGTTTTGAGTTAAGAACATTTCCCATACAGTATGTATGGTTGAATTGAGATCACGAGACAACGTCCACAAAAAATAAATAAATAAAATATTTTATTCTTTATTTATTTCCTTGATTTTTAAAGCTGTCAAATACAAATTATTCTTAAGACCAGCTGCAATCCTTAATCTTTTCTCTTTGACAGACTGTGGTGTGATGGAAATCTCTGTTCAACACCCTCAGGCTGTCCATTAGTGGTGTGGTTACGGGCCAGTCGATCACTTTACACACGCCACCATATGTACTGCCATGTTAAATGACCATCAGCAGACCACTATCGACTAAATGTATTTTCTCCTCTGTTTACCCAGAATGCCATGCAAATTGTGGGCTTCATGGAGGATGAGGTTCAGTCAATACTGGAGCTGGTGGCTGCTGTTCTCAAACTGGGAAACATCGAGTTCAAACCAGAGTCTCGTTGCAACGGCTTCGATGAGAGTCGAGTCAAGGACAAGAACGGTGAGTGCTAGGATCTTCCAAAAAGCATTGCCGATGCAAACCTTACATTTGTTTTTTTACACTTTTGGTTTGTAAAGGAAAGTACACTTCCCAAGAAACTTTCAAGTGTGAATGATCAGACATCACAATCAGTATTAATGATACAATGACATAAACATTTAGAAGCACTGAAAACTAAATTAATATTAATTGTGAAATAGCAGGTACACTGGTCTCGTATATACCAGTGCCTTCATCTGCTCACCAGGTTGGTCACTACTGCCATCTATTGATATGTCAAGAGTCATTTACAGTATTAGCTTGCAGTTGGTTGTGCACAGTCAATCGACACCACACTGGTACTTACCCAGATAACCCTTGCATCCTGTACCATGAATGCATAAGATAATGATAAAACATTTGTATGCATTTGTAAAGCCAGATAAATGCCTTCTTGACTAACAAGTAAAGGATATAATATTTTAAGCAGTGACACGTGTGTTATGTTATGTGCTAGAAATAATCTAAAATTATTTAAACTATTTTCAAATTCTCTTATACGTTTACCACAGTTTAATGAATAAATGAAGGCATTCAAAATAATGCAAAAACATTTACAGGCCTGAAACAGCTCCAAATAATTTTCATGGGAAGCCAAAAATTTTAACCTACAATTTTAATCCGAAATAAATAATAATTTAAAAAAAAGTTATATGTCAACTACCCAAATATGCGTGCTGGAAATGAGCGTTGCTCATCACTGCTTGTTCTAGTAGTTTCCTATAGCCAGGGCAGTGGCCGGCCCAGACTAAACATCACAATCCATGTCAACACCTCAATTTATTTATACTACAGCGTCTGGTTTGTCTGCTGTGCTTAAACCCATTAGCAATAATGTGCTTTCCTCTGCCCTTTTTACCTGATAGCTATGGGCTGAAATGAGACAGATTGAGCTGCTGTGGGATTGAGGGGGTTGTATACCTGATGTCCAGATCCTCTCATAACCCCTAGAGAAGAAGCACTTTTAAAATACTCTTCAGCTTAAACTCCTTGAAAGGGGCTTAACATGTATCAGTCTTAACCTTGACCTCTTAGATTCTGAGAGACAGGCCTTTGATCAGAATTATTGTTGGTTTTAATTTTAAAGGCACCAAAAATGTTTTATAGGCGGGAACTAAGTCGGGAGGGTTTATGTTTATCTTTGGCAATTGGCAAATTTGTTTAAATTACATAACACACTGTCTAGTCTATCCATAAATAATTCTTTAATCTGATCTGCCTGGGTTTGTTTTGCATTTCCTGTCCCAGACCTGAAAGAGATGTGTGAGCTGCTGGGCATTGAGCAGTCTGTGCTGGAGAGAGCATTCAGCTTCCGTACCGTGGAGGCCAAGATGGAGAAGGTGTCCACCACACTCAACGTGGCTCAGGTCAGCACACACACCCTCCTTGTTTGCAGGACAAACTCTTTTGAAATGGGAAAAAAATATAATTCTCAATTTCTCTAAATATTTTTGTTTAAACATTATTCTGTCATTGTGAATCAACAGTTAATGGTGGTTCATTGATCAAAAATATTGGAAAGATTAAAATATAATGATTTCTACTTATAGGACAGTTAATGCAATATCAGTAGTTCTTCTTTTTCTTTTTAAATTAATAAGAAGTGCAATCACTTATGAATGAAAAATCACCTTGTCCTGGTCCATAATAACTATAATTATCCAACTTCAAAAATGTCACTGTGAAGATGTTCCTTTATTTTTTTATGTTTGGTGGAGATGAATGGGAGACATTCCAGAAAACCAAGGTCCCCAGAGTTCACAAACATCTGGCCAGATATAAAAAAAAAAAAAAAGGAAAGAAAACTTCAAATGGCATTATAAAGCCTTGTGTGATGACAAAAAAAAGGTTTTGGGATAGATTTTTATTTTATTTATTTTTTTTGGATGGGGGGGGGGGGGGGTAACTTTCACTTTACTTTGTACAATAACAGTATGTTGTCAAGCCAACGTAATAATTAGAAAAATAAAGATATTACAGACCAAACCTCACTAAAGGCTGCTGGAATGCTTGTGAACCCAGAGGCTTGATTACAGCACTACTAACATCTGAGCGAAGGGTCCAGTTAGCAAATTGTGATGTGTCTTTGGCATAGCATCATGTTGTTAAGAGTTTAGGCACTAACTCTTGATAGACGACAGGCCTCAGAGCGTTTGGATCCAGGCCACATGATGAGTTTGAAAAACAATTTTGTCTTTACATGTGGGATAATTTTGTTACAGCCATGAGACATGGAGGACGTTGGAACTAGAGATTAATCAGTATATTCTTGCTTGTACAAATAATGTGTAATTCAGATGTTCTGGACATTGATTGTAATTTGAGATCCCATTTCAGGCCTATTACGCTCGTGATGCTCTTGCCAAAAACCTCTACAGCCGACTGTTCAGCTGGTTGGTGAACCGAATCAATGAAAGCATCAAGGTATGTCTCTCTGGATTTTCACAGTAACAATGTCTGCACGTTTATGAGCAAAAAAGGGCTATTGTCAAAAGTGTAGCAAAGTATGAAGTACAACTCGCACATCAGTCATTTTCAAACCAAGCCGCTTTCTGTTGGTCAATGTGTCAAATTTGTGATGTGAATTATGTATGGTGAAATCTTTCACCCTGACACGAAATTCCAGATTGCATAAATTTAGATTTTGCCTGTAAAAATTTACCGAACAACAGTAAATAAAGCTTGAATCATACTATGTGAAACTACTCAAGACATGCTTATAACCATGCTAGCACCATTTCACATATTTTTGTTTACAGTGAGTTGGTTTCCGCCTTGTAACTCACTTTCTTCTTTTTTGATCAGGCTCAAACCAAAACAAGCAAGAAAGTAATGGGAGTCCTGGATATTTATGGTTTTGAAATTTTTGAGGTGAGTGATTTGGTCTGGAATTGTGAAAAATGATTTCTTATAAAATTCACGTCATCACCACCTTTTGATCTATATCAGATGTGTGCACAGTGCGTGCAAAGGCAAGTTTCCAGACTGAACACACCCATACAATAAACACAATTTTTGGATGTTGGTGAAAAGTATCCTGCATTTCTGGACTGACACACTTACAATGCACCTCCAGCCACTTAATACCTATGCACAACTTGTGGAGAAGTCTGTAAATTTAAATACAGAATTGCACTTGCATGCATTATTTTCTTAAAGTTAGTTATATTGTTGACTTTATCATTGTTGTCATACTAAATCCCACAAGTGTTTACCGTAATGCAGAGAACTACTTCTCAGGCCTACTAATTCACCTTTCAACCATTTTGGTTTACATTTGCCCATTGCATGTGTTCTGCTGTCTGACTGTATCACTCTCTCCTGAATGTTGTTTATGTTGTTGTGGCCATGACGACAGAATGGAGTAAGTAGACCTGCAGAGGAAATCCCAAGGCAGTGTGCATGCTGCGATTTTAGCACTTAATCCTAGTCTTAATTCTGCTCTTTTATCTCCGCAGCATAAGCCACTGCTAGAGCAAAACCCTGAAGTGTTTCCTAGTAGTATTAGTATGACCCTGTACGCTTGATGTTACAGCATTAGCTCCATTCATCCTAAACTTGGAAGACCTAAAGGAACAGTTCACCCAGAAAGGGCAATTCTGTCATTTTTTTTATCACCCTCAAGTTGTTCCAAACCCATATCATATGGCTTCAGAAGACTTTGAATATATTGCACGAGTAATTTGTATGGTTCTTTTATAGTGTTTTTTGGAGCTTGAGGGTGATTTAGCATGACTCAATTTTCACTTTTGGGTAAAGTATTTCTTTAAGCTTCACTGAAACCAGCCAGAGATCTGCAGTGATTTTTGAGCTTTTGTGGCTTCAGAAAATGTAAGAGATGTTGAGGTTATTCTTTGAACAGGGTTACCTCTCATTATTTCTAGAACACTGCAGGTCCAGGCTGACATGCCAGTGTGGCCTCTCAGCAAAAGCTGCCAGAATAAAACTGCCAGTGCCAAGTAAAACAATGAGCTGGTGCTTTTCAGCGTGCCATATGCTGCCTTTTGGAAGTGATTTTGGGCTTTTCCTCAAGCCAGGCCCATTGGAAATGATGATTGCAGTGGCTTTAGTTGCAGAGACTAACATGCAGTAGGATTGCTGTAAAGATTAAAATAGAAGAGGACTGAATAATTCTTGAACCCCAGTGTCATAGCTAAATAGTACAATCCTAACTGTTTATCATAAGCCAATGAGCATAACATTGGAGTTGGTTCACTGATTGGGGTTTAGCATGAGAAAGGGAAATGGTTAGATTTTCTAACCCTGCGTTTATAACCCTGAAAACATTTACTGTGGGTGAAGAGGTTAAAGACGTCACCTCCATCAAGAGATGCAGATAAGATTATGCAGATTTGATGTATATTGTACCATGTTACACCTTCATTTAATCTTAGCTGTAAAGACCTGTTTTGTAAGAGCAGACTTTGTTCAGGGCTACTTTACATGTGTTCTACAAGTGATTTACTCAGAATTATTTAAAGCGTTGCCCCACAAGACTATTTTAAACTATTCTGTTTTGGTTGTGGGTATCACACCAACCGTCTTCACCTGAAACATTCATTCATCTGTCAGAGTTCCATCAAACAGCAGTTAAGAATGAAAGTTGTGGCATTAAACGACTGCATGTGAATTTTCTCCAATTTCCCTATCACGAATTGCAGAGTGCCATCTTGGCATCAAACCAATGTGAAGCTTGCTGAAGTAAGAGCATACGTTGTTGCAGAGCTTCAGTGGGACGACTTTGTTTAGAGATGGTATTTTATTAGGGAAAACGACAAATATTTGCAGATTTCCTGAAGTAGATTTTTTTTTTTTTGTGACATTCCTCCCCAAAGTCACCAAAATTTCCAATATATCCAGCTTATAGAATTACCTAGAGAAAGGTGTTTGGTAAATAACGTTGAGTGACGGTTGCCATATTACATATAGTGCGTCTGTTTGCAGTGCTGTGTTTTAGTTTGCAGTGTACACTTCCATTATCACGGTTATCATTTGGTATATGGATTCTCATTTATGTTTTTGTTACTGCAGGACAACAGTTTTGAACAGTTCATCATCAACTACTGCAATGAGAAGCTCCAGCAAATCTTCATCGAGCTTACTCTCCGCGAAGAGCAGGAGGAGTATGTCCGTGAGGTAAGCAACACCCAGTACATGAAGACGAACAGGAAATGGTATTCTCTCAACTTCTGCAACTCTAACAGTTTTTCAATGAAGTTACCTTGGAAGGAAAGTGGTTTCGGACAGGTACCATATCATCACGTTTACTGCTGTAGAAAGAAATGTCTTGCTAAAAATCGAATTTAAATAAAAATAATGGGCATTTATGAATTATTTGACTTCTGCCAACCACAATCCTGCACACATAGAATTGTTTGATATTCTATCTATATTGTGGACCGTTACCAGTGCAAAGGCAGCATTCCTAGTTTCGGATACATCCATTCACTTGCATTTTTTTTTTTTTTTTTTTTTAATATACAGAGTTTATTTCACAGTATTATGGATGTAGTATAAGCTAGTGTTTTCTTCCAAACAGCCTTTGTCTACTATTTGTTTCTTTCTATCAATCCTTCTCCTTTTGCGCTGTGATTGTGGGGACGGAAACGATCCCTCACTCCAGTCAGGGTAAACACAATTGTCCCTGAAGAGCTTGGAGCTCTGTTTGCTTTCAGAGCTCTGAGTATGTGCCCTGACGCTGCCGTGACCCCTGCACTGTGATATTCCACTCTCTGGCTTCACTCCAGTAGAGTGCATGGGAAAATACCACTGCTCTGAAGACCGAGGAGGGACGCAGGGGTCTAGGGACCAGTCTGCCCCAATCCACATTCCACATTCCCCATTCCCCATTCCCCATTTTTGAACCCTCCTCCTGCGTACATCTACCTCCTAGTTTGAGGGGCTTTCACACAGTCCAATTAGCCCACAGCTATTTTCCAGCTTGTTACATTCATTGACTTGATTGGCTCTGATCTGTTGTTTAAATCCAGTGGGTTCCATCTTTCTCTAATGGGCCGTAAATGGGTCTGCACTCCAGACCCTATATATCACAGAAATGGTCATGACATGGAATAACATGGACATCCAGCCATCTGCAGGGTATTCACTGGTTGAACTGTATACAATTATAGAGATCATTGTTGTGTGTGGCAGTTTGGTTGGTAATTGTCATACAATTAGCTGCATTTTAAAGTAAGTTTTTTCCCCCTCTATCTTCAGTGCAAATAATTCATACACATTGAACTTATAACTGTAATCATTATTATTATTATTAATAATAATAATGTTGTCATCAATGTTAATATTGTTGTTATTGTAATATATCACTTGCATCATTATAACCTTGCATTGCATTCTGGTATCTTTAGTGATTGCAATAAGATCAAATCATTGCACTCAGCCAGTTATGTAATAAGCGTGACAGGACTACTCCTATTCGTTATTGGATATATGTTGTGTACCTGTTCAAGTATAGTAAAGCTTGTCTGTATCTTTCCTAAACCACTCAGGTTTGTCTGTTGAATCTACAAGATTAGTTTTAAGACCGTGTTCTAAGAATATCCTTCTTTAGAAAGAGAAAACTGATGGAAAGTAAACAAAACCTGTCTGTGATGTGCCTCTGTTTTTGTCTACAGGGTATTGAGTGGACCAACATTGAATATTTCAACAACGCCATCATATGTGACCTCATTGAAAATGTGAGTGTGTATCTGACAATAGTATTAAAAGTATTGGCATTAATATTTACTATGTCTTAAATGGGTATATCTACTAGAAGTTCAGCTTAAAGGAGGAGACTAGCATAGCGATCAGACTACCTTAAAGCTCATAGATATGGTTTAAAACCCACAAATCTAGAATTTCAGGTTTTTAATGTTGTGTTTGATCTGATAACTATAATTCTTGTTTTCAGAACAAGAATGGGATTTTGGCCATGTTGGATGAGGAGTGTTTAAGGCCAGGCACAGTGACAGATGAGACTTTCCTGGACAAGTTGAACACCGTTTGTGCTGAACACCAGCATTTTGAGAGCAGACAGAGCAAAAACTCCAAGTTTCTCACAGACCACAGCCTACCACACAACTGCTTCCGCATCCAGCACTACGCTGGCAAGGTGAGACCATAAAGTGTTTCAGCATCCCTTGAGCTCTTACTCTTTTTTTATAAATGCAACATTTTCTGAGTTTTCTTAGTCTGTAAAACGAGTTACAGCTGTTCAAAATGACAAATAATTATAATAATAATAATAATAATAATAATAATAATGATGATGGGAGAAGCCAGAGGGATCCAGCTTACACTAACTGGAGAGATTTACTTGTATAAATGCTTTCCATCCCAAATTGTGTTTTCAGAAACAAGCACATTGTGAAGATCTGAGTAAAGTAGAGTTATTGAATGTAATATTCTGTATACACAGGTGCTGTATCGGGTGGAGGGATTTGTGGACAAAAACAATGACCTCCTCTACAGAGATTTATCCCAGGCCATGTATAAAGCCAATCACAGCCTGATAAAGATTCTCTTTCCTGAGGGAAACCCAGCTAAAGTTAACCTCAAGCGGCCCCCCACAGCTGGATTCCAGTTTAGAGCCTCAGTTGGAACGCTCATGAAGAACCTGCTGACCAAGAACCCCAACTATATCAGGTAACAATCACAAACTTTCTGACACAACCATTTTTTTAAATTAAATAGCACGCTTAAAATAAATTAAAAATGTGTAGTTTATATATATAAATATAAATATATAAATATATAAATATATATATATATATATATATATATATATATATATATATATATATATATATATATATATATATATATATATATATATATATATATATATATATATATATATATATATATATATATATATATATATATATATATAAAAATAATTATTATTATTATTATATATATTTTTTTTTTTCAGTGAACATGAATTTCATATATATGAAATTCATGTTCACTGAAAAAAAAAAAAAAAAAAATATATATATATATATAAAATAATTATTATTATTATTATTATTAATAATATATATATATATATATATATTATTAATAATAATAATAATAATAATTATTATATATATATATATATATATTTTATTTATTTTTTTTCAGTAATTTTTTTACATTTCTATTCAGGTTTGAGAATGTTGATACATGTTGTTGTTTTTCAGGTGCGTCAAACCCAATGACAAGAAAGCAGCCCACATTTTCACAGACTCACTAGTGTGTCACCAGGTGCGCTACTTGGGTCTGATGGAGAATGTACGTGTAAGAAGGGCTGGTTATGCTTTCCGCCAGGCCTACGAGCCCTGTCTGGAGCGCTACAAGATGCTCTGCAAGCAGACCTGGCCCCACTGGAAGGGCCCAGCCAGGTTAGACCACCAATGATCTTGTGTTTTTGTGTTGTTTTAAAGAACTCTTCGTCTGGCTTCACTGTTTTTCTGAACATGATGTTCAGCTGATGTCATTATACTGTCATCAAATTTGAGATTAAGCAATTCTTTAAGTGACTGTACCTCCACCTGCATGACCTTTTTTATACTCATTCGTAGATATTTAAACATGCTGTTTCTTGTCTTAAATCTCCCTCCATTCCTTTCAGGTTTAACAGTTTCTTTAACACAGAAAACAGGCCTTTTTTATTTACTTCTATCTGATGGCAAACATGCCAAGACAGAATTGGGCGTCATAACTATGTCACTTCTGGACACTGAGTCATTTCACTAAATAGTTTGATAGGAGAGTCTTTAGTGTTCATGAAGATTTGGAGTTGCACATCTTATCATGTTATCTTGCATTGGAATGTTGTTATCGTCTCTATGCCAACAGTGGTTAGACTGTTTTACATTTCAGTCAGATCACTCAAGCACTGTTTGTTATCACTCACATGGTGCATGTTTCTGTAATACGGTGCACCTTTACTTTGTTTTATCTCCTCTCTGACTTATTTTGTTGCTGTCTGTTCAGTGATGTGGGTATATTCAGTCCACAGTCTGAAACTGCACTGAAAATAACAGATTTTCTTTTCTTTTTCTTTTTTTTAACCTGGCAATATAAATAAATATTCTGCACTATTTGCAATCTTGATTGTGTGTTGATCTGTCAGAGTGTGGCACTAACAATGCCAAGGTTGTGGATTCAATTCTCAGAGAATGAGCATGTTAGCAAAACATATAACTAGAAGTTGCTTTGCAAAAGCATATTAAAAATGAAAATCTTTGATGCCCTTGTCAGCTCAAGTGTTTCTATTTTTAAAAGAATTCCTCTTTAAAAGATCAGGAGATTTTATTATTTTTTTATTTACTTTTTATACTCAAATTGTTATTGTTTAGAAGCACTAGTGGTCTCAGACTTTTGGACCTACCAAATAATTTTTTTTGTAAATGGCATGGTTGACTGACAACTCATGGCCTGTTTTTTTTCTTATCAGGGAGGGTGTTGAGGTTCTTCTGAAAAATCTGCAGGTTCCTGCTGAGGAGTTTGCTTACGGACGTTCAAAGATCTTCATCAGGAACCCAAGAACGGTGAGTTCCTGCCCTAAAAATCATTGAGTGTGATCTTGATGCAGTTATACAGAAGACTGCTCTCTCCTTGTGAGAAACATGGTGAATATATCATTTGGCTCCTTTCCAGTTCCAGCATGGCGGATGGCTTGGATTTGTAAGTTTGATATCAGGGATCAAAAGGCCAATTCAAGTATTACGTATGGTCTCTTAAGGGTTTTGCAAGGCTTTTCAAGCAGGAAGTCATGTTCCTTCAGGCTTTTCTTATAATTAGTAGCAATCGCCCTCATGAAAGAAAGAAAAGCGAACAGGCAGTCACACACATGGTTTCACTTATCCCCCTTCCACTGTTTGTCAGTTTGCATGGGAAACAAGACTCCAGCTGAGAAATTCCAGAAGACCCCATGAAACCCCTGTATTGAAGCCTGGGCGTCAGTCACCAATCTAGCACTGTTGAGCATTTATCTTCTTATCCTTGTCCATTCCTCCTGCATAATCTCCCATCTCCAGATGTTTGTTCAAAGCCAGTGGATGACTTCTGCCCAGCCTACATGTAGTCTAGTCATCTTTCACCTCTTTTCCACCAAAGTGTTGTTGGTGCCAAAGCCGGTGCTTGGACAAGGGATCTACAAACTCACTCACCTGTATTTCCACTGATGTGGGAGATGAACAACGATGTAATAGATTTTGTTTCCACATAACCTGGCCACAGACAGCGCATCACAATCTTTGGATAGGAGTCTAAAGGTGTGGTCACATTTATCGTTGCTCAGTGAAATTTTGCAGGCATAATCCAGTCATTTCAACAGTAATCTGTACAATCCTGACAATGAAAAGTTCCCCACACAGGTTTTTCTGGTGTTCAAGCTGTTCATACAAATTCAACGTGTTAACCAACAAAAAGCTGCTTGATTTGAAAGTGGCTTCTTTCTCAGCTCTGCTTTATACATCACTACACTATTGCCATGACCTTTTTTGCCGCAAAATTTTGCAACTTAAAAGGATGTGACCGCACCTTTACTCCAGGATTTGAGAACTTTTGCAAAAACCGATAAACGTCACTTTAAAGGAAAATGTTTTTGAACAGAAGCCGATAAGTCCATTTTAGCGAATCAGCGCGCTGTATTCAGGTCAGGTGACAAGGCTACTTTCACTTTGAAAAGACATGCTAGCTGAGAGCGGTTTCGTCAAAGCTGACTAAAAGTGATCGAGGATGGATAATTTCGACGAACTTGATGAACCTGTGATCTTCTTCAGGGTGTAAAGGAAAATAAAAGCTGAAACATTTACACTGAACCCTGCAAAAGCAGCACGTTACAATGGTGAGATCATAACAACAAAAACAACGTTTATCAGGCATTTACATTGTCATTTGAGGAGATTACAAAGATTAAATGAGCGTTTTTTAAACTCTAAAACATTAAATGTGGATTTATCTGCTTTTGCCATAAAACAAACTTTTAACATGTAAAAAAAAAAACATACTTTCAATTAACTTAAATTTTGTAAGTTACCTGTATTTGTTTAATTTATTACTTAATCAAAATAACCCAACTGCAGTTTGATCGATAGGAATGCGCAATAATAATAAAAAAAAAAACATTATTTCTGAAAATAAAAATAAAAAATGGAGTTATGAATGAACTCTTCACTTATTTTAACCATCTGTTGAATTTATTTACGCCAGTTTATTGATTACAGTGTAAGGGAACTAGTTTAGTTTTGAGTTGTTGCTGTTGGCCTTTGACATCAGCAATTCCTGGTTCAAGAAACCCAGCTGCTTTAAAAGGGTAAGAGCCAGGTTTTCTTCCCCAGAACCACCTTTCTGTGCTGAACACTCCAGATAGGACTTATATGTGGGAAAGTAGTAACATTTACATTTACATTTAGCCATTTTGCAGACGCTTTTATCCAAAGCGACTTACAATTGGGGATACAAAAAGCGATTCATCTTGAGGAGGCAATCCGACAAACGAAGTGCTTGTAACACCAAGTCTCAGGCGTTGTTTAAATAAGTACAAGCTAGCAGGGGAAGGAATAAATAAGGAGAAAGTTTTTTTTTTTTTTTTTTTTTTTTTTTTTATGTGTGGGGTATAGTCAAGTAGTGTCGAAAGAGATGAGTTTTCAGCTGTTGCTTGAAGATTGACAAGGATCCGGCACTCCGAATGTGGGTGGGAAGATCATTCCACCAGCTAGGAATGGTGAACGAGAATGTTCTGGAGAGAGATTTTGAGCCTCTTTGTGATGGTACCACGAGACGTCGCTCGCTAGCAGATCTCAGACTTCTGGAGGGGATGTAGATTCTTAGTATTGAGTGCATGTAGGCGGGTGCTGAGCTTGTGGTTGTTCTATAAGCAAGCATCAGTGTCTTGAACTTGATGCGAGCTGCGATTGGTAGCCAATGCAATGAGATGAAGAGAGGTGTGACATGGGCTCTTTTGGGTTCCTTAAAGATCAGTCGTGCCGCTGCATTCTGAATCATTTGTAGAGGTTTGACTGTAACGTAACGTTAAACTATAGCTCTCGGGGCTCCAGATTGCGACTAAACCGGTTGCATTTGCGACCAAAAATATTAATTTGCGAGTGAAGTTTTTGCTGAGGTCGCCATTGGCTACCATATATTTACATGTTATGACTTAAAAATTTGCATGTAATGCCTTTTTTCCTGATGGTATTGCGATCACGTATTTTGTTATGTTCACGTATTAAACTGAGACAATGCGAATCAAAGTTTTAGTGGAACAAAAGACTTTCAAACAGCCCTCATCTCTGTTAAACGCAGCTCAGTTGTGCAGCGCGAGAGAGATCGAAATGACGGAGGCGTGCAAGTAAAACTGCAGAAAAGCGGTGTCTATTTCGTGCGCAACTTTAACAAGATAAACAGGTAAAGCTGTGTGGATATTGTTAACAATTCTCGTTTATAAGCATTATTAATAGCTGCTTCTTATCAAGGTCTATGTTGTGTTCTGATTATGCGTGAACTTCATAATATTTGAAGTGCACTTGCTGTCCAGTAATCGCAAAAAGCTTTGTGACTTTTTTAAAAAAAAATGAAATTTTGAAATTAAAATACTTTGAAATGACGCCAAATTCATAACGAAATTCAGACAGTAAATACGGTTTTGGCGCTCTTTAATACGGCAGGAGCAATCGCTAGCGCTTCAGTTCAAGCGGCAAGTGAACCCATCTTTCTCTTTGGTGCTAGTACATAATGAACATGAATTAACATCAAAAGGTAGGCTATTTTATAAGAGAGCCCACAGTAGCTACAGCTTACTGAAATGCCTCATATAAAAGCTCATTCAGTGTTTCAAACTGTGGAAAAAGTGTAAAGCTTGTAAACATTGCAACATCAGAATAACCATTTGGCATCCATAAACTTATCAGTCAGCTAGAAAAATAATTATAAAGAGGAGCATTTTGCTATATTAATGCACTATTGCATATTAATATTTTTACTTAACCTGCTGTCTACATGATTCAGCTCCTCCTATAAAATTGCATGTTACTAATTAAGAAAAAGGTAACACTTTATTTTGATGGTCCCTTTTGAACATTCTGTTGACACTAAGTAATGTTGTAACTACATATCAACAAACTCTCAAAAGAGTATTAGTAGACTGTCTGCTTTGTATCTACTAACTCCTTATTGTGTTGGTCTCCCAACAGATATTCTACTGACTATAAGTAACTTTGCAAGAACGTGTCAACTTAATCAAACCCTAACCCTACCAATCAACTAATACACTACTAACACTCTAATGAGAGTTAGTAGAAATGTAGGTGCAACATTACTTATAGTCAATAGAATGTGTTAAAGGGACCATCAAAATAAAGTGAAACCAAGAAAAAGGACTGAATGTATGAAAGACATCAACATTTATAGGATGCATTGAGTAGGAGCCCAAACTACACTCAGTGGACAAGTGATGCTCATGGTCCATGATATTGGTACAGATTCTGTGTAATGAGCAATTCTTTGACTGTATATTTCAAGCTGGAAAAGACATTTAGTTCCCAGGTCATCTACAAGATGGTTTATAAATGCTGATAAAGTCAAGAAAAGATGAGACATAAACGCATGAAAGTATGATTTGAAATGTTCAAATGTAAAAAAAAAAATGGCTCCTTACTCGATTTGTTTGTCTGGAGCCCTGGCTCCATAAATTTTGTTGAGTCCAATTTGGCGGACGCTGTCAACAGCTACTTAATACCAGAGGATGCTGGTCCCACTATGGCTGGAATTTATTTTGCTGGTCTTAGCGATCATCATCAGAATCCTGTGGAATATAAAAAGGACATCATGTGGTCTCACAAAAGTTCTCTATATCAAATTTGTGGCTCTCACGGTCTTATCCTTGGGAATTTGATCATGTATCTTGCTTGCTTCCACTGCACACAAATCTGATTTGTTTTTCAAGTCCGACCTTGTTCAAATCTGTGACTGAATGTCTGCGCTATCATTTTGCAAGTGATGAAATCTGATCCGTTCATTCATACAATGTTCATCGACATCAGTTGCTAAAGTAATGACGTAGCCATCAGCACATTGCCAACAGCTGAAAGTATGGAAAGAGAAGACAGAAACCTTTTTTTAATGTCTTGGCTTGTGTCCATCATGACATCTCAGTTCAGTGCTGAGATGCATCATCAATAAAGGAAGTTTTGCACATTAACACACATGTTGTGTTTGAAACTGAATGGAGATGTGGATATGGGTGTGGTTTATGTATTTTTAAAAGGCTGATTTTGTGTTTGAAACTGATTTCTCCAAACCACTTTTTTTTTTCTTCAGCTTTTCTTCTTGGAAGAGAAGAGGAGGCAGTGCCTAGAGGATCTGGCAACACTCATCCAGAAGATCTACCGTGGTTGGAAGTGCCGCACTCACTTTCTCCTGTTGAAGAAGAGCCAGGTGGTGGTGGCCGCCTGGTACCGAAGATTTGCGGTGAGCACCATTCACTACACCGAAAACATTCATTGTTTCTGGGATCAAGAGGCAGAACTTTTTTAAAAGTCAAAATTGCTGGTTGTTTTTGATTGTAGCAACAAAAGAAGTACCAGAACATCAGGTCCTCTGCCTTAGTGGTTCAGTCATTCATCAGAGGATGGAAGGTAGGTTTCAGGTGCACTGCATGTCATTTCCTTAAGCAAACAAAGGGCTTTCCTCACTGTGTAACCCCCTTTTCATAGGCCCGGAAGCTTCTGCGTGAACTGAAACACAAGAAGCGATGCGAAGGGGCCGTCACAACTATTTCTGCATACTGGCATGGAACTCAGGTACTGAACCCAGTTTCTTCTTGAAAAAGGATATGGTGAATTGTCGGTTAGATTTTCAATGCTGGAGCTTCTCCACTGCTTTTGCTCTGTTTTTCTCCTTAAGTCCTAATTTCACTTCTGCTTTTGATGTGACCTTTTCTTTTTCTTTTCAATCACTCTCTTCTTTAACCTTTGCCATCCTGTCTCTGCTTCCACGTGGCCCCTTCTCGGCTAACATCCGTAGGCTCGCAGGGAACTGCGGCGTCTTAAGGAGGAGGCACGGAATAAACACGCCGTGTCTGTCATTTGGGCAGCTTGGCTTGGAACTAAGGTATTTAACGAGCCTGCCAAACGTAGTCATCGCCTCACCCAAACTGTGAATGACATCCCTTTTGTTTGCTTTGACTAACTGTTTTATCATCTTGTAGGTAGTATCTTATGAGAAATAATTGGGAAATACTAACATATGGTTATTTTGCTGACATGGTGGTGGCAAATGGTGAAACATCTGTACCGAAGTATGAAAACGTGTATTAATTTGAGTGCATGTATGCATCTTATGTTCTTAAAACTAACCCATTTCGATTTCTACTTCATAACCCTTAACAATATTGAAATGCTTTTTGATCTGTGATATGTTTCTGCTTTCATGTTTTAAAGTTTCAAGACTATGTTGACTTTATTCTACTGTACTTTTTTAACTTTCATGACATTCATTATCTTTGCATTTATATGAACTTTTTACAACCTCAGGTTCAGTCAGCGCTGATTAGTTTTGAATTTGAATGATATTTGCCACACCCAATTGTGATTATAACAAAAATTTGAGGAATGAGTCACTCAATGACACAAGTGCTGAAACAAAACATGGAAAATTATGTCATTACATTGGGCTAATTATGCCGATGCATAATTAATCTAAACCCCAAATTACCTGATTTTTGTTTTTTTAGAAGACAATTATTATACATATTTCTAAAAAAGTGGGAGAATAAACAGTCATCACGACTTTATGTGAGATTTATGTGAGAGAGCACCACAAAATGTCCACTCGTAGCAGCATAATAAAAATCTAATTTAAAATTAAAATGGAAATATATGTAATATTTTGAGCTATTTTCTAACAATAAACACACAAGTTTTTTTTTTTTGTTTTTTTTCTCACACCATTAATTGAACTGCATTTTCAACTCTGATAAATACACCTACCAGCTGTTATCTCGCAGCAAGCTGTTTGCTTTCAAAAAGTGACTAATGTCTTTCCTGGCTATATGGATAATCTCAGAGTCTCATAATTAAAAGAATAAAAGACTTGGCCTATATACTGATATAAATGTTTTCAGGACAAGACCTGATGAAGGTCAGTTTAGTCATTTGAATGTTACATTAAATAGGGCTGATAAGCAAGAATGACAAGTTATTTTAACAAGAATAGTACTTTTTAACAAGTTATTGTCTCTCTGAAAATGTCTTGATTTACAACACTCTTGTCTTGTGTCTTTAACGTCTGTTCTTAATACCTTTCCACCATCCTCTTCTTCATTTTCTTAAAAAAAACGCCACACTGAACAGGCTCGGAGAGAACTGCGGCGCTTAAAGCATGAAGCTCGCAGTAAACAGGCCGTGTCTGTCATTTGGGCCTGCTGGCAAGGAACTAAGGTATTCACCACTACATCTGTGTGGCATCCCATTCTCCATTTAACCCATCTCACACCTCCATATGTACCTGAGGTGGATCATGACCCATGTTCCCTGAGCTCATCCCATCCATTGTGCATGCCGACACATTCAGGACCCCACAGCATGAATCATACTTGCATTGTAGCCGATTGTAAAAATAAGATGAATGGGAGAGGATGAGGATGGGAACCGCGAGAGCAGGGTCGGCGTGTGTTGCGTTGGGGGCAGAACTGAATGCGATCTTTTAAGCCTCTTTCCTCTAGCTGCCGATGGATTAAAGCTCATCCAGACGGGCACCCTGCAGGCCGATTCCCACGCAGCAGGCTGGCATCACAGCCGGCACGATCTCGGTCCATACCAAGTGCCCTATTTTATTAAGCACTCCCTAGGAGTGACTCTTGACCCATATGTTTGGTCATAGCTTACAATATTCAGTAAGGGCATAAATCAGAGATATGCATTTTTTTGTAGCAAGGTTTTTTGTCTTTACAGAAAACTAAGATTTAGATTAAAAAAAATTTTCTTCATATTTTAGGCTATCAAAGTTACTCTGTAAAAATTGTATTTAAATTTTTATAATTTACAAAGTATCGTAGACTAAAACTATTTTTTAATTTATTTTAGTTGTAATTTAATTGCATTTTTTGAATGTAGTTGTAATTGTTTTTTTGTTTTTTTTTGTTGTTTTTTTTAGTGTTTTATAGCTTGGGTGGCTTTTTTGTAGAAAAGCAAGGTAATTGAAGGATCAGTTAATTTAAATGGCCTGATATACTTTTAATATGGTTTTAAAATGTGTAACCAAAAACCCCAGATAGTCTTGAATGAGCCTTGTATGTTTATGCCAGTGTCATGGTGGACCAGTTAGTGATAAATATCCTGATTAGTAAAAAAGGAAATATGGTTTGATGAATTGCAAAACCTAAATTTATCTCATTATCAGTCAAACATACATATATTAGGTACGTTTTAGACTCTGTCTGAAACAAATGTTGTAACATTAAAACACTAAAATGCTTTATAATCAATGCACTTGCCTGTTGCCGCCTTGGTTTATTATAACGTGAGCATTTTGATTGCCTGAGTAACCTTGTGGCAGGCTGGATTTGGCCTGTGGGCTGGACGTTGAGTATCCCTGGTGTAGATTTTATCCTATAGATGAGAAAAGTCATCTCATTCCATCCACAAGCCCGTGTGAACTTCTCTTTGCATGTTGGGACTGCACTGCACTGCTGTTTCCTCCCACCCCTTCTGAGTGGCCTTTGCCTTGTTGAGGTTAATGTGGCTTGTTTTACTGTGTGTTTGTGTGGTGTGCGCATTTAAGAGAGCAGTCATACTCTTACTTTCTTTTTATTGCTCTTTTTCCCTTCTTCTCACTCATGTTTTGTTAACCCATGAAAAGAAATGTGCTCTCCACAGGAAAACCTCAACAATGTCCATCTATCTTAATCAACAGCAAACAGAGTTTCTTTACCAGCTGGTAATGGTGTGTGGTGTGTGCCTATCTGTGGACCTGGTGTTATGCTGCTCCTCCTCGCTTCACTTTTTACAAATATTTCTCTCCTTTCTGCATTCATCCCCTTCTTCCTCCCTCTTTCACAGGCACGTAGAGAGCTGAAACGCTTGAAAGAGGAAGCCAGGCGTAAGAACGCTGTCGCTGTCATTTGGGCCTACTGGTTGGGACTAAAGGTATCTTCCAACCATTTGCCAGGTGTTAGAATCTTTCGGAAATGAGTTGGAAGCGTGCACATAACCAGCCTCTCTGTCGCATAACCAGCCTTCTCTGCTATGAACTAACAATATAATCTAACCCCAGAGTTCAGTTCCACAGGTCCATTAGCATCCAAGGCAGTGATGAACATTAGTGTTGTCATAAGCAAGGGCAAAGTAAGGCTTTATATACTGGATGTGTCTCCATAATGCAGAATCAAATCTGTTCTCATAATCCATGGCTTTAGAAAAGCTTCCTCTGGAGAGATTGGAGGCAGATGCTTTTCCTTCTGTATTCCTAAAAACTGGCACTGGGCAAAATAGCTGTTAGCATGACACTGCACAGGCTGCCTGATGATACGTGTGTTTGTCAGGGGCTGTTAAGGTCAGTGGGTGTTTTGCACATGTGTATGGGACCATTCCTTAAAAGTTCATTTGTAATTTATCAAACAGATTGATCATTGATGCTGATTGGTCAATGCAGTATGTATATATGTGTGTAAAATATATATATTTTATATATTATATATACGTGATTAAACTGACCTGGAACTACATGTGCGGTTCAACTAATTTAATCAACACCTGCCAGCCAATCAGAATCGAGTATTCAGACAGACCATGGCATAAATGTGTGTATATGTGTGTATATATAAGTATTAATTATAAAATAACTTTTTTACGCTAACAATATAAAATTTATCTAAATTGTCTAGTTATTTTATCATATATAATAATAATAATATTATTTACTTATTTATATAAATATAAATATATTTTAATCAAATAGCAATTTCTCTCTGATAAAATGACCTTGACTAAATTGTATATAAATTAGTTTGTTTTATAAATATAAATTAAAATAAAACATTGCTTTTATTCATTCCCATGACTTTTAAATTTCATCATACAGTAGATACAGGTTGTCCAAGATAATGAGTATCCTGGTTCTTAAAAATGACAATTGTGGATAAAATACGTATTGATTTTTAGCAGGTTTTAAACCTAGTTTTGTCTTATTTTAAATCATTTTAAGAATAAAAATAACCATGCTGTTTTATTTAGTGCTTATTACCTTTAAATAGAGGGAAACTCTGACAAAGTGTCAACACTGTTTCTGCATAACAGACCATTATGACGTGATTTAAGCATTGCAAAATGAGCTACAGGATAAGCCAGGCTTTATGCCAAATGTCTGACTTGCGAGATGAAATCTGAATTACAGAACAGAATTGCATGAATTTATTAATGACTAAAACTTTGCCGTAGTAGCCTAACCCTAGGACAGCCTTGTTTTCTGTCTGTTTCTGAGTGCCTGTCCTATCTGCATGCTGCTCCTAACATTCTGTTGGCTTTTACAGAGATTAAAGGTCTTTGTTGTGTTGTCTCCACTATTGTTTTTGTTGTTGTTGTTTTATAAGTGTTTTTTGCTATCATTACTCTTTTTTTTTTTTTTTTTTTTCCTCCATGTAGGGGTGTTAGGGGTGACTTCTGCCTTTACAGGTAGAACTCTGTACTGCATGACTGTGGATCTATCATTGTTTTGATCACAACATCAGTTCTCTTTTGTCTTTGCTTTCCAGTGCGCTGCTCTTTAGGTCTTAAGACCCTGTTTGTCACAAACCACTCGTCTGTCCTGACAGTGTCCTGTCCCATTCCTGCTGTCATCACAAAACTCTTTCAATACAAAAACTGACAAATTAAACCCACTTTTTCACAGGTCCGTCGGGAATATAGGAAGTTCTTCAGAGCTAATGCTGGCAAGAAGATATATGACTTCACCGTCCAGAGAATTGTAAGTCACTTAAGTAGCTGATTTGCCTACAAATTTTTGCTAATCACCTAGTCATCCAGAAAAGTAGTCTAACTTGTTGGTGAGACAATGTTTACCATGTAAATCACAACAAGCTGTGCAGCATCAGGTCTTTGCCGTTTCAGGCAAGTCCATTTGATGGAGAGCATGGCTTGTTTATTACACGCTTTGTAAAGCCAAAAATCCTGCTTCACTTTTTCACTTTCATTTCAAATATGCTTGCCCACAACCTACTATACCAAGCTAGTGACACACTGCTAAGTCCATGTGTACAAGTGCAAATTAAAGTTCACCCAAAAATGTAAATTCTGTCATTAATTACTCAGCCTCATGTCGTTCCAAACCTGTAAGACCTTCGTTCATGTTCGGAACAAAAATTAAGATATTTTTGATGAATTCCGAGAGCTCTCTGATGCTCCATAGACAGCAAAGATCCTAACACGATCAAGGCTCAGAAACGTAGCAAGGAAATTGTTGAAATGATCCATGTGACATCAATGGCTCAACCGTAATTTTACGGTTACGAGAATACTTTTTGTGTGCAAAGAAAACAAAAAATAACAATAAAACAATAATATGTGGATACATTGTTTACGTATGTGATACTCTCCAAAATGGCACCAGGGTGACACGGAGGAGACGAATTGTTGAGAGAGAGCTCTCAGAATTCATCAACTATCTTAATTTGTGTTCAGAAGATGAATGAAGGTCTTATAGGTTTGGAACAACATGAGTGTGAGTAATGACAGAATTTTCGTTTTTGGGTGAACTATCCCTTTAAGTCTTGTCTTTTACATCTAGTTCACTTCATGTATCCCAACACATTAATCAGTGCAATAAGAAACCAAGTAGTAGGTGCTACCACTAGGAAATGATTTCTGATGCATTCTGACACCTTTCATCATTCTCCTGAGAAGAAAGAAAATACTCCCATATGGGACTAATGTGAGTTTTTGTGTACAGATGCAGAAGTACTTCATGGGCTTGAAGAAAACGATGCCTTCCATGTCACCGGTGGACAAGAGCTGGCCAGCTCGCCCCTACGGTTTCCTGGATGGGACACATCAAGAGCTCAGGAGGATTTTCCATCTGTGGAGGGTTTGTGTCTACATCTATATATAAATATTTATCTAAAATGAACTGTTAAGACCTTTGTCATGTCTGGTTTTAAATGAATCTATCCTCATGGTGTCCTTTTAATTAGTGTAAGAAATACCGCAGCCAGTTCACAGAAGAGAAGAAGGCTACCTACGAGGAGAAGCTTGCGGCTAGTGAACTCTTCAAAGATAAGAAGGCCTTGTATCCTAGCAGGTAGGGAAAAAACAATTCCCCCAAGTTCCTTTTTGTACATTTACTATATATAAAAAAAAATGATTGCCATAACACACATCCTCTGCTTTACAGTGTGGGGCAGCCTTTCAAAGGAGACTATGTGGAGATAACCAAAAACCCAAAGTACCAGAAGCTCAACAGCTTAGCAGAGGATAAAGTTCTGCTTGCAGATGTGGTCAGTAAAATCAACCGTGCCAATGGCAAGGTGAGGACAATTAGCTCTGTGCCAGTAGAATTTACGGTATGACAGATAAATGACTGACCCAGTTTTAGCTTTCATCCTAAACTTCTTTATTTTTAGGGAGCTCCAAGAATTTTCCTCCTGACCAAGAAGAGCTTGGTTCTGGCTGATCAGAAGACGGGCCAGGTGAAAGCCAGCGTTCCCCTGCTGGACCTCAGCAGTGTTTCTGTGAGCACACAGAGCGATGGCTTTTTCGCCCTCAAGCTCAAAGAGGTATGACATACAATAATTCTCTCATGTAGGGCGCCATGTGAGTCAGGACCACTATTGACCGTGATCTCTCTTTAGGGTTCTACATCTGCAGCCAAAGGTGACTTCCTGCTGAGCAGTGATCGACTGATTGAGATCATCACCAAACTTCATCGCATTGGTGCTGCTTCAGCTGACAGAAACCAGATCAATATCGATATTTCAGATGAGTAAGTGTCCAACATTTCTGTGTATCTTGTTTCCTCAGTGTCACTCTTGTGGCTTAACTTACTCTCTCCCTTTCAGGTTCTTAGTGCAGTTCAAGCAGGACAAAGTGTGTGTAAAATTCATCCAGGGTACACCAAAGAACGGCAACGGTGTCGCCTGCAAACGTAAAAACAACCGTCTTCTGGAAGTGTCTGTTCCGTCACCGTAAGGAGTGATCAGCTCGGCCCACTGAGGGGTGTCATCTCTGAGATTCTTCACTCTCCCCCAATCCCGTAATGATCGTGCAATTATGTTGATCCTGTCATTTCTGATTCTAAATAGTCAAATCAGCAGGTTTTTGGCACCTAAAGATTTTACTGCTTCCCTGCTTTTAACAGTGGAGTGAAAGTCCATCATTCTCTCTTCCCAATTTGTGGGACTGATCAGAACATGTCTTTAATTGAAATAATAATAATAACCATTATGATTACAGTGAAATGCTTTGAGGCTGGCAATGGCCGAAGATTCACTTGGTGAATCTCACCTCATGCTCTACACAGCAATAGCCATTTCTCTGAACCATTGTGTTTGCATGAGCCTCTTGCTGGGAGAAACTTTGTAAATAGAGATGCTGAAGGGTATTGTTGGGCTCCTAGAAGGATGCTGAAAAGCTACAAAATTTAAGATTGCACTTTTTCACTAGGGTGGTGGTCAGGAAAGACTGGTTGGTTGGTTTGTTTATTTTTCTGTTCTATACTCATCTTGTGTTTCTAGTGCAGAACAGTCATTTATTGAAAAAAAAAAAAAAAAGAAATACTCATCTGACTTTTGCCAAGCGATAAAGCATTTTGCGATCCAAAACCTTGTGCCATTTAGCTGTTCCTCCCCAGGAGAAAGACATTATCTTGCATACATTATAGTGCAGACACTTTCTTATTTATAAGCCAAATAATAATGATTATTTTCAGTTTCATGATAAATGCCAAATAATATCATTTTAAATCCTGCTTTTTCACATGTATTATGTTTATAAATGCTTGCTTAATTCATTACATACATTAAATCAGGGTATTATGAAAACCACTTCCCCAGTTTTAGCATGTCACTGAAATGTGATGTACTATACCTGCATCATTCATATATATTCATGCAGGGCATCTTTTGAATTAATGGGGCCCAAATATCAATCATGGCCCTGCATTTATGATGGAATCTCCAATGCTGTAAAGATCTTCTTACATCTGGATTGACTTAGACCAGCAGTCAAGACAACTGCTGAGCGCTTGTTTCAGAAGGCCTCACAGAAGAAAAATTGACGCTAACAACCTGAACGCTGGTACGATCTTTGCCAAGTCCGCTTCAGTCAGCCCTTTAACTTAAAGCTGCATGTATATGAGCTGTAGAATTTGTGTGGACCTTGTATGGAAGGAGGCTAATAATAGTAGGTGGTATTTGTAGTACTATAGCTGTATCTTGGCAAAATCTATATGCTTTTTTGCCACTGGAATGTGGGCTGCATCATTTTATTTTTGGCTCGCTCACATCTGCTAATAATAAATGCAGTGTTTTTCTTAAGGTCTGACCCACATGTTGTTGTTTTTTTTTTGTTGTTGTTTTTTTTAAAAGAGTGCAAACAGCCATGCATTCTTTGGACGCAAGGCAAACAATACACTATGCTTAAGTATATGTTGTCTAACAAGATCGTGGATGATACTTCAGTCAGTCGTATTTAATGTGATATTTCCCCGCGTTGTTTTAGTGGACATTTTGTACTCCTGAACTTCTGAAGACAAGGCCCGCCAAAATAACTTCTCTGCTTTTGCTTCAGTTCCACAATGCTTTTTGATGTATTTTTGTCATTTTACAGTAAAAGCATAACTAGAGTTTAGGGGAGTGGATTATCATCATCTTCAGTACAGGACATTTGTGGAAGCTGAATTACTTTACTTTATTATCTAGAATTCTGCATAGTGTCCGTCTTTCATGCAGTAAGCTGTTGGTTCTCCTCCTCTTCCATGTCAGGATTTTGAATTGAAAGAGGAAAATAATTGTATGCATTGTTGTGTGCCTAAATGTAACCTGTTCTGAAAGACATGAAAACATGGAAATGTTTCATTAAATACTAAGTGTAATAAATGACAAGTAATCTTTTTTTTTCTTTTTAAATTAAAGCAATAAATAAATGACTTTGGATAATCAGTGTGGTTTGTTGATTTGATAGTGTTCTGAGGAAGATGAGTGAATCAATGTAGAATGTGTTCAAAATAGTTTTTTGTAAATCAGTATTAAACATTTATCAGTGTTAACAGCTGTTCATACAATTATTTAGCTTATTTTTTTTATAAAATATAAATTATATATTTTGTAAAATATAAATTGTTGATTGTAAATTTGTAGTATACAGGTATATCTTAATGAATTAGAATATTGTGGAAAAATTTATTTATTTCAGTAATTCAACTCAAATTGTGAAACTCGTGTATTAAATAAATTCAATGCACACAGACTGAAGTAGTTTAAGTTTCTGGTTCTTTTAATTGTGATGATTTTGGCTCACATTTAACAAAAACCCACCAATTCACTATCTCAACAAATTAGAATACTTCATAAGACCAATAAAAAAAAAAAATTCAGTGAATTGTTGGCCTTCTGGAAAGTATGTTCATTTACTGTATATGTACTCAATACTTAGTAGGGGTTCCTTTTGCTTTAATTACTGCCTCAGTTCAGTGTGGCATGGAGGTGATCAGTTTGTGGCACTGCTGAGGTGGTATGGAGGCCCAGGTTTCTTTGACAGTGGCCTTCAGCTCATCTGAATTTTTTGGTCTTTTGTTTCTCGTTTTCCTCTTGACAAGTTCAGGTCTGGTGAGTTTGCTGGCCAGTCAAGCACACCAACACCATGGTCATTTAACCAACTTTTTGTGCTTTTGGCAGTGTGGGCAGGGGCTACATTTACATTTAGTCATTTTTCAGACGCTTTTATCCAAAGCGACTTACAATTGGGGAATACATAAAGTGATTCATCTTGAAGAGGCAATCCGACAAACAAAATGCTTGTAACGCCAAGTCTCAGGCATTGTTTAAATAAGTACAAGCTAGCAGGGGAAGGAATAAATAAGGAGAAAGATTTTTTATTTTTTTTTTATGTGTAGGGTGAAGTGAAGTAGTGTCGAAAGAGATGAGTTTTCAGCTGTTGCTTGAAGATTGACAGGGATCCAGCACTCCGAATATGGGTGGGAAGATCATTTCACCAGCCAGGAATGGTGAACGAGAATGTTCTGGAGAGTGATTTTGGGCCTCTTTGTGATGGTACCACGAGGTGTCGCTCACTAGCAGATCTCAGACTTCTGGAGGGGATGTAGATTCTTAATAGTGAGTGCATGTAGGCGGGTGCTGAGCCTGTGGTTGTTCTATAAGCAAGCATCAGTGTCTTGAACTTGATGCGAGCTGTGATTGGTAGCCAATGCAATGAGATAAAGAGAGGTGTGACATTGGCTCTTTTGGGTTCCTTGAAGACCAGTCGTGCCGCCGCATTCTGAATCATTTGTAGAGGTTTGATGAAAGTCCAGCCAGAAGAGCACTGCAGTAGTCCAGCCTAGAAATGACAAGGGCCTGGACAAGAAGTTGTGCGGCATGCTCCGTCAGAAAGGGCCTGATCTTTCTGATGTTGTGTAGTGCAAACCTGCAAGCTCGAGCAGTCTTTGCAATGTGGTCTTTGAAGGTCAGCTGGTCATCAAAGATTACACCAAGTTTTCTGACCGAAGTTGATGGGGTAATAGTTGATGAACCTAACTGGATCGTGATGTCATGCTGTAGAGTTGGAGCGGCAGGAAAGACAAGAAGCTCAGTCTTTGCCAGGTTGAGCTGAAGGTGATGTTCTTTCATCCATGCCGAGATGTCCGCCAGGCAACCTGAGATCCTTGCAGCTACCGTTGGATCATCTGGTTGAAAGGAGAGATAGAGCTGTGTGTCATCAGCATAGCAGTGGTAGGAGAATCCATGTGCCTGTATGATGGGACCCAGCGATGTAGTGTATATGGAGAAGAGGACGGGTCCAAGAACCGATCACTGAGGAACCCCAGTGACCAGTGTATGTGCTTTGGATACCTCCCCTCCCCAGGCCACCCTGAAAGACCTACCAGTGAGATAGGATTCAAACCAGCGAAGTGGAATTCCAGTGATGCCCAGTGATGAGAGGGTGGAGAGGAGTATCTGATGATTGACAGTGTCAAAAGTGGCAGATAGATCCAGCAGAATGAGGACTAATGATTTGGAATCAGCTTTTGCAATTCGCAGGGTTTCAGTGACCGAGAGAAGCGCAGTCTTAGTTGAATGGCCACTCCTGAAACCTGACTGTTTAGTGTCCAGTTTGTTGTACTGTGAAAGGAACAATGAGACCTGGTTGAAGACAACACGTTCAAGTGTTTTCGCTATGAATGGAAGGAGAGAGACAGGTCTATAGTTTTCTATAAGAGAAGTGTTTAATGTAGGTTTTTTGAGCAGTGGGGTTACCCGAGCCTGCTTGAGCGCAGTGGGGAAGATGCCTGTGAGGAGGGATGTGTTGATGATGTGTGTGAGCGCCGGTAAGAGCGTGGGAGAGATTTCTTGCAGAAGGTGTGAGGTGATTGGGTCAAGAGGACATGTTGTAGGATGGTTGGAGAGGAGAAGTTTGGATACTTCAGCCTCCGTCAGGGGACAGAAGGAGAAGATGGGAGTTTTAGCAGTGGATGTAGTTGGTTGGGGGTCCTGTGTGCGTGGAGGTGAGAACTGATCACTGATCGATCTAGTTTTGTCTGTAAAAATGTTCACGGAGAACATCAGATAACCAGGGGTTAGAAGGGGCAGCCCGTGCTGACCTAGAGGAGAGAGGACAAATGTCGTCTAGACAAGAAGTTAAGGTAGAGCATAAAGTTTCAGTAGCTGCGTTTACATCCAGAGATGAGAAATGGGTAGGTGAGGGAAGAGAGGAGGATACTACAGAGGAAAGATGGGAAGGAGAAAGGGAGCGTAGGTTTCGTCTAAAAGTAACCGGTAGGGGGGTCGTTGACACATGGGCAGCAAAATGTAGTGTAAATGTAATGAAGAAATGGTCCGAGATATTTAGCGGTTGTACCAGAATGTTATCTGCAGTACAATTGTGTGTGTAAATTAAATCAAGTTCGTTGCCTGATTTGTGCGTGCTAGTAGTGGTAAGGCTAAACCTGATGGAAAATGAAATCAGAATCTTTAAAAAGCTGGTCAGCAGAAGGAAGCATGAAGTGCTCCAAAATTTCTTGGTAAACGGGTGCAGTGACCAGCAGATGACATTGCACCCCAAATCATCACAGACTGTGGAAACTTAACACTGGACTTCAAGCAACTTGGGCTATGAGCTTCTCCACCCTTCCTCCGGACTCTAGGACCTTGGTTTCCAAATGAAATACAAAACTTGCTCTCATCTGAAAAGAGGACTTTGAACCACTGGGCAACAGTCCAGTTCTTCTTCTCCTTAACCCAGGTAAGACGCCTCTGACGGTGTCTGTGGTTCAGGAGTGGCTTAATGAGGAATACGTCAACTGTAGCCAAATTCCTTGACACGTCTGTGTGTGGTGGCTCTTGATGCCTTGATCCCAGCCTCAGTTCATTCCTTGTGAAGTTCACTCAAATTCTTGAATCGATTTTGCTTGACAATCCTCATAAGGCTGCGGTTCTCTCGGTTGGTTGTGCATCTTTATCTTCCACACTTTTTCCTTCCGCTCAACTTTCTGTTAACATGCTTGGATACAGCACTCTGTGAACAGCCAGCTTCTTTGGCAATGAGTGTTTGTGGCTTACCCTCCTTGTGAAGGGTGTCAATGATTGTCTTCTGGACAACTGTCAGATCACCAGTCTTCCCCATGATTGTGTAGCCTAGTGAACCAAACTGAGACAATTTTGAAGGCTCAGGAAACCTTTGCAGGTGTTTTGAGTTGATTAGCTGATTGGTATGTCACCATATTCTAATTTGTTGAGATAGTGAATTGGTGGGTTTTTGTTAAATGTGAGCCAAAATCATCACAATTTGAGTTGAATTACTAAAATAAATGAACTTTTCCACGACATTCTAATTTATTGAGATGCACCTGTATAATCTGTATTAGTAAGTAAATAAGACACATGAATGCACCAAAATAGTCATGCAGTATACCTGGATTGGGAAAAGCTTTTTTTTTTCTCCACTTAAGTTTAAATTTAAATGGAAAGTTAAGTAAGTCAAGTTATATATATTATATATATAATCGATATAATCGCATCCAAAGTAAAAGTTTTTGTTTACCGTATATGTAGGCCTATGTGTACTGTGTATATTTACTATGTATAAAGACACACACATACAGTATATATTGTAAAGATATTTACATGTTTATACATTTATATATTCTTATATTTCATATCATATATATGTATGTATATATTAGTGGTGTCAAATTAGTGCGTTAACACAGGCGATTATTTTTTACAGGCAATTAACGGGGCGGGGCTAGGTTTGGCCACCCTACTCAAAACTGCTAAAGAATTGCGTTTATTCAGACGCAGAACGTCTTTACGAGCACATCAAACATCAGACGCAAATCAAACGAGCGCGGAAACAGTACCGGTGACGAGGAGCTTCAGCAGAACATCAGTGAACTGCGGTCAGATGAGATGTTGTCAGGCCATATGTCAGTAAAAATTAATCTTGCCGGCCGTTATACTGTGCTCGTAGTGCGTGCTCTTCAAGTGCACCATACACGCACAAATGTGCCGGTGTTCTGACGATCTGTCCTACCCGCTCAGGATGTGCTACCAGTAGTTCAAGCTGTTGTGCAAATCTAACGACATGAGCTTCTTTATCAGAATGAACTACCATCTTAATAAATGATAATAAATGATGCAGAAACAGAGGTAGCACAAATTTGTCAGCTATTCATGTCTATCAGAATGAACAAAATATCACATATTTAATGTAAAAGATTCGACGTACAGTGAAAAAGTATTTTATTTAGTAAGATAAAGACAAATTTTATTTAGTAAATCAAGGACTTGTCAAAACCGCATGCTTTTTTGAAAAAGCACCCTCGTGATAATGTTAGAAAACTCGTTTTTGTTGTTATAAATTATTAGACAATGAAGAAATTATTACATATTTACTGGGATAGATTCAATTTAACCCCAAAACACAACTTTAATTAAGCTTACGCGCTCCTTCACAACTCCGACAGGGTAGCTCAAATTTATGGGCGGGTCTTCAGATAGAGGATTTCCAACTGTAGTAGAGTACTGCGCATGCGCATTGGGTATATGGGTAGCTCATTCTGAGAGGTAGCACAGATTGTCGGAACACCGGCGCGCGCTGTATTAGGCTATATTAAAACGCTGTATCATATTGAAACCCAAATGAAACTACAAGTATGCAATGTCATAGTTATGTCGTCAGTTAAGTCATGAAGTCACAAAAAAAGTCGATTTAAAGCTGTCTTAAAACTGTGCATGCAAGTATTTTATTTTTATTTTTATGATGAGTCACATTCAAAACAGTGTCAGATCCGCATCAAGTTCAGCAGCGGCAGTTTTAAAAGTAGCAGCCAAAATAACCTAATAACCAGCTGCTGTGATGTCTGTTAATCAAAGAACAAAATGAAAAAGAGGAAATCAACAACTTCTGTAGTTTTAAGCTTTACCTTCATTTAATTTAGAATTTAATGTTTGATAACTATTAAATTAGGCTATATTTTCTTTCTGAAGGGCACAGGTAGCTATATGGCATTTATTATAATGGGGTTATGTGAAGATTGTTTTAAATTCAAGTTAGGAGTTATTTTTTAAAGTCTAATAAATGTTCAATTGATAGCTCTCAATTATACTGCAAGTTGAATGTCTATAGTCAGTGGTTAAATATTAGGGGAAAATGCATAGAGACATCAGTTGGTATCAGTGATACTTGCCTTCAGTCATAAAAAAAAAGATGTTAAACAAATATTAAAAATATACTTTTCTGTTTCTACATTTATTCGAAGATTGAATGTGAAATTATTGCAATATAAAAGTATAATTAAAAACTTTAATGTTAGGTGGGATTATCGAGATTATTATTAATTTTCTTTTAATCGATTGACAGCACTAATATATATATATATATATATATATATATATATATATATATATATATATATAAACTATTTTCTGCAATTCTCCAGCTGTGGTCCTTGGAGAGTCTTTAGCCACTCAAATTCTCCTTCCCACCGTGCATTAGGACGATATAGACACATGTCATCTTCCAGGCAGTTTTGTAACATTTTATGTTGATTGGAAATTCTTAATTATTGCCCTGATGGTGGAAATGGGAATTTTCACTGCTCTAGCTCTTTTCTTAAAGCCACTAATTTGTGAAGCTCAATTATCTTTTGCTGCACATCAGAAATATATTCTTTGGTTTTTCCCATTGTGATGGATGATTAAGGGAATTTGGGCTTTGTTTTCCCTCCTATTTATATTTATGTGAAACAGGAAGCCATGGCTGGATAATTTCATGTTCATAATCACCCTGGGGTGCTCAAAATTGTGAATATGAATGGGAATATACTTCAGAGATATTTTACTCATAAGAATTTCTAGGGGTACCAATAATTGTGTCCAACTTGTTTTAGAGAAAAACATTTATTTCATAATATTTTCCCCCATTTTAAATTCTTATTATTCAATGAAAGGTTAGATTTTATGTGATTTATTTTTATATTATAAAAGATCAAAAGGATTAACAATGCAGATACATTTTCACAGCCTTCTTTGATCATATTTACCAAGGGTGCCGATATTTTTGGCCATGACTGTATGCAGTTGGCACATGACCCTGTCGAACGCACAAATTTACTGGGTTACTGGATCCTTTCTATCTTGGACTGAACTTTAAACTTGGGTGAAGAACAGTATACATTTTCAACCATTTAACCAGTTGACAACCTCGTTACACCAATATAAGAGGTTAAAACATAAGGAAATGTAGTTTCTATAAACACTTTTAGCATTAAAAGTACAAAAGAGAGAGATCCCCCTTGCCTATGTGCAGCTTAGACCAGATGTTTTCCATCACATCTGGAGAGTTGTCCCGGGTTGAATTCCGTGGTTTGAGGAGACTGCTGGTGGCAGGTCTCTATGGAGTAGGTCTTGACAGATTGTGGATGTAGTGTTTAAAAATAGCACCCAACTGCAGAGCTACCCTCCCAAAGTTCCCACCATTGTGCAGTCTGGGAACACAGTGGTGGCCAAACCCCCTGCAACAGACCATCCCATAGACACACCCAGAAGAGCTTGTCAACTCAGCCCCTAAAAACCCTGTGTTCGAATTGTGCTCTGTTAAGTTAATTCATTATGCAATAAACCTGCAGTGGTATTGTTTAATTTTAGTAGTTAGCAAATATTTTTTGTAAGAGTAGCTCCCGATATTACCAACTCCCAAAGTCCACCCATAGTATTTTTCACAGTCTCTGTGAATTTCTTTGTTGGCCATGACTACACCTAAAATAACTGGTGATATAAAGTCATTGCACTATTTATATCACTAATCTCACCTGTGTTCTGTGTTTTTTATTCAGCATTGAATAAATAAATTAGAGAAGCTTCAACTGTAATGTTTGTGAAAGAAAAGCAGTCAAGATGCCTCAAATCATGAACCATCAATGTGAGCTGCACTGGCCTTTGGCGCCCTCTTGTGTATAAATTACAGATGCTGCAACACAATAACGCAGATAAAAAGTGAACCTTTTTGATTTTTCAGTTGGTTTGGGCTTTTAGTATATTTTCCATGAACATGGCGTCATTCGCTGGGTAATTTACAGCATTGGAAAAATCAGTCATGACTTTATATTGCCTCTGAAAACCTGCTGAAATTGCTATGAGCCACCAAACAACTGGGGGCCCCGATAAACGTCACCAGCTCCTTCCCAGCAACAGCCTAGGAGCCTGTTCTTCGTACGTCTCTAACTCAGTTAGCTGGATTTGATTGTTGCCGATTTCACTTGATCTTGGATCATTTGGTTCTTCTAAGCTCATCCTGGACTTGCTGTCATAGCAACAGGTCCGTAAACTTAAACCTGCTTGGGAGCAGGCTTATTTCATGTAAACAGGATTAGATTGCATCATTTTAAGCAGAACTGATACTTAATATCTGCCCCGGCCACCGCTACTTTTTAACAAGAGTACCCTACTGATCCAGGGACAGTCATTTAAAATAATAATAATTTGAAAATTAATTTGAAAATAATATAATAATGTTGTCTATAATATTGTAGTCTATAGACACAGTCAGTTTTACTCATCAAAAGATTTATTAGTGATTAAATAATTACTTTACAATTGTATTGGAGTCTTACTCACATGCCATACAGTTAATCTGAGTTGTACACTAATTTTAGGGGTGACAGATATTATGGGAGTGGCTTGATGGAGTGCAGATAACTTAAAGTTTCTTAATGCCGAGTTCACACTGCACGATTTTAGCCCGATTTTTCACTCGCTGACAGGTTTCGATAAATCGCCGACAAATGCCCTATATCGGAGGCAAATCTGAGCTCGTTCACGCGAGTGACAATCGCGCAGTGTGAATTATCAAAGACGCGATATGAGGGAATCGCCGACACGTCGCCGACATCCGCGAAATATTTGGCATGCTAAATATCTGGAGCTGTCGGCGATTCACAATCCTGCTGTGTGCAATGATTTCTGACTGAAAACTACATCGCGATGACCTTCAGCCAATGAGAGACAAAGGCAGAGGCAGAGGGAAGTTCAGTGAGGAGTTATGGACCATATCAGTATTTTAATATGTACAATTATATCACACAGAAACAAGCACAAACGCTTGACCAGCCGCAACATCAGCTTAACAGTTACTATTATTTACCACTCTTTGCAGAACACTGTTCCCTGCATCTCCCTCCTGCATAATCTGTTTTTCTTTTTGTAGCTGGAAATCAGCGCACAGACAATGCTATATATTTTTTTATACTTCCAGTCTCGCTCAAGAACAACGGGCTGACGCACACATGTTCTCGCGTTATTTCCTTATCACTTCTCGCGTGGGTTTTGTTGTGAAACGTAGTTTGCGGATCAGACAGAGTTGTCGGCGATTCTTCCTATTGTGAAATCGTGCAATGTGAAAGCCCCTGTCGCCGATCCATCGTGCAATCTGAACACAGCAGCGACTGAATGCTACCCCAGATAGTCACGCAGTGTGAAAACAACAGCGATCCGACGAGTTTGAAAATCGTGCAGTGTGAACTTGGCATAAGGTTCAAGATTAATTAATGCTGTCACGTAACAAATTTGTTTCAGAGATAAAATTAAATGAATTGCTAATTACTACATTGAAATACAATGTAAAGCCTGAACAAATACTAGAAATCGTGAATATAAATAATTGGGAATCATGTAAAAAAAATACAAAAAAATAAAAATAAATAATACAAATAAAACAAAAGCAGATAACTCAATCCAGCCATACTAATCATCAACAACAGGTGCGTTCGAAGAACCGAATTAGCCAGATCATGATTAGCGCGAGGATATCATCTTGGATGTGTCATTTGATCTTTTATAATAAGCGACGTACGAAGAACGGGCCCCTGATGATCAACTCTAAGATGTCAACAAGAACCATGTGGTGAATTTGATTCACAGGTCTTCAGACTTTCTTATCACCTAGAATTGCTTTTTTTTAAATTAAATAAATAAACAAACAGTCAGGTGACCGTCTCTGTGTGTACTGGAATCCATTTCACTCGACAGATGATCTTGTATTGATCTTATGTAAATCTAGTAGGGGTGGCACGGTACATGTATTCGTACTGAACCGTCACGGTACGGACATATCGGTTCGGTGGATGAGGCCTTACGACGAATACAGGCAAATCACCCCCAATCCTAAATGGGGCGCTCGCAGCAATGCAACACTGTTTGATAACTGTCAGCGCCAGCAGAAGAACAGCGAATGAGTTGCTCACTTGAAAAAAAAGCCCACTAGACAGTGACCATGTGCTAATTCTGAAAGCGTCTCTCACATGGCTTGCGCACTCAACTGTTTGCGAAATGGAGCTTTGTGCTCGTGTATCCTACCTCTGTCATTTGGCACAAATTCAAATATTCCATAATATTTCCATATTTGCGATGTAAGGTATCTGAATGCTAAACTATTATTTATTATATAAATTATAGCCTTTGTACTTCAGTCGCGCTCCAACGGTGACACAGAGGCGCGCGCGCTGATGTTTGGCTCACTGTATTTTATTTTGATAAAGTACCAACTGCACTGTCAAGTTAGCAATGCTGGAACTGATGTGATGTGATGTGTGTGTGTGTGTGTGTGTGTGTGTGTGTGTGTGTGTGTGTGTGTGTGTGTGTGCGTACGCGCTCCGGCGCAATCACTTCAACTGTTTCCTTATACTAGCAGAGTCAATTTTAAACACTTATTGCCTTAATCATTGTATATATATATATATATATATACAACAGTTATTTCTGGTCCTCGAATCTGGCAGTCTTTGTACTCATTAATCTATTATTTGTTCCAGAGAATATAGTTTTGGTAAAATTCCATGTTTATGTAAATTCAATGCTGTATATCAGATACCTTTGTACTTTTGACTGAATTGCCTAGCAACTTTTATGATAGCTGTTGTTGTTTATTAAATATTATTATTCAATAAATAATATTTTATATAAATATTATTTTATATAAATAATAGTAGTATTTCATAACAGTGTTGGTGATGGTGATTTTAGTTTCTTTTATACTGAAAAATAAATACAAACGGAAGTTATTTTTAGTTTCAACAACAGACTGACGCAGCGAACAAACGCACTGAGCAGCACTGTCATCAGAAATCACCCTTAACAGATGAAAGGATATTAACGGTATGACAAAGATAACGCTTTCCTTAGTGTACATTCAAACTAATGTTTATTGTTAATACGAGACTGATCTGAAGAATGAATGCTGTATCAGATGCAGGTAATCACACTCATAGTCCATACATAATACAGCAAGCTTTTTAATGCAGTAATACAATAATGTTTCAATGAAGCAACTCAATGTTCCTTCCTTACTAGTTCTAAAGTGACGTTTTGGAATTAGTAACGGAGGCTTGGGCTCAGCTGTTAAACTGTCAATTTTAGATTTGAATCCGTGGCGGAAGGAAGTACTTCTGCACAAAAGAGAGCTTTTAAATACACTCCGTTGTGGTTGTTTATATATTAACACACTCGTGCTGTCGAACTCTTGTATAAACGCAATATCACACTAGTAGACATGATATATGGCTATTTATCAGCACGGCTGTGATTCGGCCGTAGGTAATCACAGCGTGCGGTCTCATGTCTACGAGTGTGATATTGTTTATATACTGTGTTGAGACGTGCTGAAGTCATGTTTGGTCTCGTACTGTATCGCATACCTTGTCAGTGTTGTGCGCTTGCTTGGTCCTTTGTTGTGATAAACAGTAAAGTGTGTCCAGCTGAATTCAATTTCCGTTTTGTCAGACGGGTATAAAAAAGGTTAGTATACCACGGCAGCCCTTGTGTGAAGACCGAAGAGTGTACCCAGTCAACACGTGAGATCATGCGAACGATCACAGTGACATCACACGATCCTCATACTGCGATCCTCACCATTTTTTTTACAGTGTACAGCACACATTACATACATTTATGCAGAAACGCTATGTTCTACATGTCTAAAGCATATAGAGAGAGAAACTCCTTATAAGCTCTTTTATTTCATGTAACAACTTAAACAACCTGATCTCACAGAATTCCGTATAATGTTCACGGACTTAATTAACCTCCGAATCTGTGGTGGCATCACGGAATCGCCGAAAATTCCGTGATGGGCTCACAGAAGGCATCAGCCGTGGTCCATGCACGGATTCACTGGTTCAACGTAAAAAGAGTGACTCCGATGCAGTTATACTTTCACTGGAGTACCTGACCCCACCACTACCCTAAACCTACCCACTTCTGAACAATAATGATGACGATAAATTTCCCAGTATCGCGTCGGCATATTGATGCTAAGGGTTTCCGTGCGTGGAGCACGGCTGATGCCTGTCACTGACTTACATTGGTATCACTTCTGTGAGCCCATCACGGAATTTTTTCTGTGAGCCCATCACGGAATTTTTGGCGATTCCGTGATGCCACCACAGATTCGGAGGTTAATTAAGTCCGTGAACATTACACGGAATTCTGTGAGATCACGTTGACTTAAAATATAGCTTATAATCTGCATGCACAATAGCATTATGATAGGACAGTTTAGATCTGACAAGAAGAGAAGTGGAAAGAGAGAGGGGGGTGGGATCGGGAAAGGTCCTCCAGGTGGGATTCGAACTCAAGATGCCTGTAGCACCCCAGATAGCAAAATTTGTCTGGCCCACAACCTTGCTTAAGTTCTGGCCCAATTCTGGCTGGGTCCCTGGCCCATGCACTGAAAACCAACTCAAACAAATTCCTCTGTCCCAGATGCGGCCCATGCCCTGTAAAAATTACTGGCCCACATACTGTAGAGTGACTTCTATTTTATGTGGCCCAGGTGTGTCCCAGACATTTTAAGCCAGATCTGGCTGAGACTCGGCTTGGTCCCCGGGCCAAATGTGGCCCAGAAACTGCTAAATGTAATTCAGCAATGAAACACAAATACAACTATTTAAAAAGATTAAAAAGGCTTTAATTATAAAATTTCCAAATACTTTAATATAAATAACAATGAACAAATGCACTGCAGTATAATCATTAACACACCTTTTAAACCACAAAGTAACAAGTAAATTATATTTATCAAAAAAAACAAAACAAAAAAAAACATTGTGTCATAATTCAGTTCCAGTTCTTATCCAATGGTGTCAGTGCAGTCAAGTCAATAATATTGCTGAATATTAGGCGTTTTCAACTAAAGACAAAAGGCAACAGTGACAAGGAACCCAAACAAGACCAGGCTCAGTCAGTAAACCAGTTCTCCCCTGGTCAAACGAATGAATGTGGTGTGATTATTCCAGGCTGCATCACAAGTCAAGATTGTGGATTGATATAATTTAGAATATTTCATCCAACTTCTTCTGCTTGAAGAAACATCATGCCAGCAGGTGAAGCTGGTAAAAAGGGTCTGTGCAGAGGGCTTTTCTGATAGCCTTTGCTGAGGATCTATGCTGGGGCCATCAATGAGGATCTGTCATCTAGTTGACATGGTCTCCACTGACAGCCAGGGACAGTGTGGTCGTTCCTGTGTGCAGGTCCACTGTCTGGTCTGAATACTTTACTTAACTTTGTTTATTTTTACACGGACAATGTACAATTAAAAGTAATTGCACCAGAGTTGGCTAATAGCTAATTTACATCTGCTGTCCCTGGGCAGGTAAACAAATAAAATAGCATACAATATTACATATACACCACATAAACATCACAATACATATATCCAAAAATATTAAATTAATAAAAACAGTCCACTGTCTGGTCTGGATAACGACTGGATCAGTTGACAATAACCTAGGAATAAGGGTGAGACAGTATATAAGCGACTAATATAAGCATTGATGTCATTCTTCTTACAAATTAACAAGTACATTAGATATTATGGGAAGTGTTGTTGCTTACCCTAATTGGTGCAGCATAAAGATCCTTTAAGGGATTTGAATTATAGAAATGTGATAGTGTGTCACGTGTATAGAAGTCTAAAGAGATAGGACTTTTAAACACACAGAGTGCCTGCCTCCCGAAGTCCGCCCTTTTGATCTGCCAGCTGGAGCCACCTTTTCATAGTCCCCTTAACCTCCATTTCAGCAGCATTAGCTTGAAAGTTTTTCCAAATTGCAGCCTTGAAATATATGTATAAGTTGAAATATATGTATAAATATACACTGAACAAAATTATACATTTTAGTGGCCAGCCTAAGGCACACCTGTACAATAATCATGCTGTCTAATCAGCATCTTGATATGCCACACCTGTGAGGTGTATGGATTATCTCGGCAAAGGAGAAGTGCTCACTAACACAGATTTGTGAACAAAATTTGAGAGAAATAGGCCTTTTGTGTACATAGAAAAAGTCTTAGATCTTTGAGTTCAGCTCATGAAAAATGGGGCCAAAAACGAAAGTGTTGCGTTTATAATTTTGTACACTTTAATAATAGTACAGAGAAAACTGGGAAAGGAGTTGGTATTTTAATAAGAAGAGGTGTGTGTAAAAGAATGTGTGGTGTTTAATGATGGAGCGGGCAAGTGTTTAGCTGTGGAAATAGAAAAAGGAGATGAGAGATGTACAGTGTATATAACATATATGCTCCAAATGAAGAAAATGAAAAGTTGGAATTTTTTAAAACAATATCTGCCAATGTAAGAATTTGGGAAAGGGTGATTTTAACACTGTTTTTACAGAATTAGACTTAGCAAGTAATATGGTTTTTAAGACTGATAAGGGAAGGGAGGAGTTGCAAAAATGATGGGCGATTTTTAATTGATTGATGGGTGGAAAGAAAGAAAAAGAACAGGTAGGCAATTTTCAAGAAGACCATTTGTTTTAAAAGAACTGAAACAAAGTAGGATTTATTATGTTTTATGTACAGAGGAAATGCAAGGGAATATTAGTAATGTTTATTTTAAACGAGTTGGTTTTAGTGATCATTCTCTCTTATTTTTGACAATAGATTCTACAAGTATGGAAAGGAGAGGAGGAGTGTGGGTTTTAAATGCAAATGTTTTAAAGAGTAATGCTTATCAGGAGAGTATTAAATGGATTGTGTAAGAAAGTAAAATGAATAGAATGTATAGGGAAGAGAAAAGATTATGGTGGGATAGTGTGAAGTGGGAGATAAATAAATTTTCAATAGAATACAGCAAAAATGTCAGAAAAGCAGAAAGACAGAAGGAAATGGAATTATCAAAACAGTTGAGCAACGAGTTAAGAAAAGCAAGTTACGTCACTTGCAGCTGCGCGCGCATTGTGGTGGCAGAAACACACGGTAACAAGCGGAGTGAAACGGGAAAGATCTATACGGAATAAGAGATAAAATGTAATGTTGTGCCTTTGAATGCCAGAATCGGAATGTAAATAATTTTTTATAAAATACTGTCGTCAAAAACGCCATTTGAAGCCAAACTTAGATGTTTAAACGGACAGACTAATGAATGAAACCTGCTGATTACTCTACTTTTAAAGCATACATTTGATTTAAACAATTGGTCAACATAATATTCACATGTACAGTTCATAGGGAATACATTATATTTGTTCTACAGTTACAGCATGAAATAGTATTTAAACCTATAACATTTTACATCACGTTATTTTAGCAGGTGGGAGTTTTACTTACTCAAACATGTTCTGAGGGCAGAAAGGAAAATGATTGGTTCACAGATTCAACCAATGAAATTGAAGCAGAGGCGGGGTCAGGAAATTTGAACACGCGTGTGTGTGGAGGAGGGAATACATCAGACAGATACGTTACTGGCGCTTCGTGGAAGGCATTTATAACAAGGTAAGTGAATTTACCATGTATTTTAATGAAATAAACAAACAAACAAAAAACCCATCTCAAACCTTTAGTGAGATAATTAGCGAACAAAGATGCACAGAACAAATAGTATGCATTTTCATTAGACTGCTTCATCAGTCGATCGCACCAAAGCTGCTAAAGAGGTAACTGGAGTAAAACATGCTTTTCCAATGCTACCGCGCTCTCTGTAAAACCGATATGAGCGACAACATAACTAGTTCAAATCTCCGTGACATTTCATCAGTCAGTTAGCGTTAGCATTAGCATTAGCATTAGTACTGCTCTCAGGGCAGAAGTACTCAATATTCATATTGGTGTTATTTTTACTGAACTATGCACTGCTCTCAGGGCAGGAGTACTCAATATTCATATCACTGTTATTTTTACTGAACTATGCGCTGCTCTCAGGGCAGGAGTACTCAATATTCATATTATTTTTTTTACTGAACTATGTGCTGCTCTCAGGGCAGGAGTACTTAATATTCATATTATTTTTTACTGAACTATGTGCTGCTCTCAGGGCAGGAGTACTCAATAGGTCCGCATTACTGTTCTTTTTACTGAACTATGTGCTGCTCTCAGGGCAGGAGTACTCAGTATTAATATCACTGTTCTTTTTACTGAACTATGTGCTGCTCCCAGGCCAGGAGTACTCAATATTCATATTACTGTTCTTTTTATTGAACTATGTGCTGCTCTCAGGTCAGGAATACTCAGTATTAATATCACTGTTATTTTTGCTGAACTATGTGCTGCTCTCGGGGCAGGAGTACTCAATAGGTCCCTATAACTGTTCTTTTTACTGAACTATGTGCTGCTCTCGGGACAGGAGTACTCAATAGGTCCCTATTACTGTTCTTTTTACTGAACTATGTGCTGCTCTTATTGTGTTATTTTGCTTTATATTGTGATGTTTGCTCAATATAGTATTATCTTACTTAAAATATTATGTATGGTTATAAAAGTAATCAATAGACTGATCAATATACTGAATTACTCAAATACTGGATGTCTTAGTGCAGATTGTAAGTCTTAAGGGGCCATCCATTGGGCAGTGTTGGTATTTTCCATTGTAGTGTACCAATGAACTTGAATAACCCAATGAACTTTGGGTGATTTCCAGGATATGACAGGAGCAGGTAAACAACTTTGATGAATGTCTTATGGGAACACCGCCAACCAATGGGAAGCCGTAAAATGAAAGTTTTAAAAAAAATGGCGGATCTGGCCAAATTCTACCATTAAAAGATGGGCCAGGTGGGCTGGTAATAAATCGTGGCAAACCAGACAGGCACAGCCAATTAAAAACCGGAACTACCAAATTTGGGTGGAATAACGGGTATAAAGCAGATGCCCCGACAGAGAGAGATTTCAGATGCGGCGGCCGTCATCTCGGCTTTGTTGCTGTGGTCAATAAAGTCTTATTTTGACATCTGGAACTCTGCTTCTTGAGCTTTATTGACAAATTTGAGAAGACCATTGTTTGTTTCCACAACACTCTCAGGGCAGGAGTACTCAGTATTAATATCACTGTTCTTTTTACTGAACTATGAGCTGCTCTCAGGGCAGGAGTACTTCATATTTATATTATTATTACTGAACTATGTGCTGCTCTCAGGGCAGGAGTACACAATATTCATATTCCTTTTATTTTTACTGAACTATGTGCTGCTCTCAGGGCAGGAGTACTTAATATTCATATTCCTTTTATTTTTACTGAACTATGTGCTGCTCTCAGGGCAGGAGTACTCAACAGGTCCCTATTACTGTTCTTTTTACTGAACTATGTGCTGCTCTCAGGGCAGGAGATCTCAATAGGTCCCCATTACTGTTCTTTTTACTGAACTATGTGCTGCTCTCAGGGCAGGAGTACATCATATTTATATTATTTTTACTGAACTATGTGTTGCTCTCAGGGCAGGAGTACTTAATATTCATATTCCTTTTATTTTTACTGAACTATGTGCTGCTCTCAGGGCAGGAGTACTCAATAGGTCCCTATTACTGTTCTTTTTACTTAACTATGTGCTGCTCTCAGGGCAGGAGTACTCAATAGGTCCCTGTTACTGTTCTTTTTACTGAACTATGTGCTGCTCTCAGGGCAGGAGTACTTCATATTTATATTATTATTACTGAACTATGTGCTGCTCTCAGGGCAGGAGTACTCAATAGGTCCCTATTACTGTTCTTTTTACTGAACTATGAGCTGCTCTCAGGGCAGGAGTACTTAATATTCATATTACTGTTCTTTTTATTGAACTATGTGCTGCTCTCAGGTCAGGAATACTCAGTATTAATATCACTGTTATTTTTGCTGAACTATGTGCTGCTCTCAGGTCAGGAATACTCAGTATTAATATCACTGTTATTTTTGCTGAACTATGTGCTGCTCTCAGGGCAGGAGTACTCAATAGGTCCCTATAACTGTTCTTTTTACTGAACTATGTGCTGCTCTCAGGGCAGGAGTACTCAGTATTAATATCACTGTTATTTTTACTGAACTATGTGCTGCTCTCGGGACAGGAGTACTCAATAGGTCCCTATTACTGTTCTTTTTACTGAACTATGTGCTGCTCTCAGGGCAGGAGTACTCAGTATTAATATCACTGTTCTTTTTACTGAACTATGAGCTGCTCTCAGGGCAGGAGTACTCAATAGGTCCCTGTTACTGTTCTTTTTACTGAACTATGTGCTGCTCTCAGAGCAGGAGTACTTCATATTTATATTATTATTATTGAACTATGTGCTGCTCTCAGGGCAGGAGTACTTAATATTCATATTCCTTTTATTTTTACTGAACTATGTGCTGCTCTCAGGGCAGGAGTACTCAACAGGTCCCTATTACTGTTCTTTTTACTGAACTATGTGCTGCTCTCAGGGCAGGAGTACTCAATAGGTCCCCATTACTGTTCTTTTTACTGAACTATGTGCTGCTCTCAGGGCAGGAGTACTCAGTATTAATATCACTGTATTTTTTACTGAACTATGTGCTGCTCTCAGGGCAGGCGTACTCAATATTCATATTATTATTACTGAACTATGTGCTGCTCTCAGGGCAGGAGTACTCAATAGGTCCCTATTACTGTTATTTTTACTGAACTATGTGCTGCTCTCAGGGCAAGAGTACTTCATATTTATATTATTATTACTGAACTATGTGCTGCTCTCAGGGCAGGAGTACACAATATTCATATTCCTTTTATTTTTACTGAACTATGTGTTGCTCTCAGGGCAGGAGTACTTAATATTCATATTCCTTTTATTTTTACTGAACTATGTGCTGCTCTCAGGGCAGGAGTACTCAATAGGTCCCTATTACTGTTCTTTTTACTTAACTATGTGCTGCTCTCAGGGCAGGAGTACTCAATAGGTCCCTGTTACTGTTCTTTTTACTGAACTATGTGCTGCTCTCAGGGCAGGAGTACTCAATAGGTCCCTATTACTGTTTTTTTTACTGAACTATGAGCTGCTCTCAGGGCAGGAGTACTTAATATTCATATTACTGTTATTTTTACTGAACTATGTGCTGCTCTCAGGGCAGGAGTGCTTCATATTCATATTCCTTTTATTTTTTACTGAACTATGAGCTGCTCTCAGGGCAGGAGTGCTTCATATTCATATTACTGTTATTTTTACTGAACTATGTGCTGCTCTCAGGGCAGGAGTGCTTCATATTCACATTCCTTTTATTTTTTACTGAACTATGTGCTGCTCTCAGGGCAGGAGTACTCAATATTCATATTATTATTACTGAACTATGTGCTGCTCTCAGGGCAGGAGTACTCAATAGGTCCCTGTTACTGTTCTTTTTACTGAACTATGTGCTGCTCTCAGGGCAGGAGTACTTCATATTTATATTATTATTACTGAACTATGTGCTGCTCTCAGGGCAGGCGTACTTAATATTCATATTATTTTTACCGAACTATATGCTGCTCTCAGGGCAGGAGTATTCAATATTCATATTATTTTTACTGAACTATGTGCTGCTCTCAGGGCAGGAGTACTCAATAGGTCCCTATTACTGTTATATTTACTGAACTATGTGCTGCTCTCAGGGCAGGAGTACTCAGTATTAATATCACTGTTATTTTTACTGAACTATGTGCTGCTCTCAGGGCAGGAGTACTTAATATTCATATTATTATTACTGAACTATGCGTTGCTCTCGGGGCAGGAGTACTCAATAGGTCCCTATTACTGTTCTTTTTACTGAACTATGTGCTGCTCTCAGGGCAGGAGTACTCAATAGGTCTCTATTACTGTTCTTTTTACTGAACTATGCGCTGCTCTCAGGGCAGGAGTACTCAGTATTAATATCACTGTTCTTTTTACTGAACTATGCGCTGCTCTCAGGGCAGGAGTACTCAATATTCATATTATTATTACTGAACTATGTGCTGCTCTCAGGGCAGGAGTACTCAATAGGTCAGTGTTACTGTTATTTTTTAGTATACTATGTGCTATCCTCTATGATCTAACCATTGTTCATTCTTTTAAACAACACATTATATCAAGCATGAAGAACATTCAGTAAACATGGCTGTTAGCTCCCTGGCCATTCAGCAAGTTGTCCCATAATATATATTGTATTCTACACTGCGTAGATATATATATATATATATAATATTCATTTTTTTTTCTATATAGTATTGATATTTTGGCATAACCTTCCTGTTTATTTTTACTAGTTTTAGTCTAGTAAATGTATGCATATTTTTAAGGGTATTCAATTTATTTATTTATTTTAAATCATTACATTTATAAATCAGTAGACAATTACTGTATTATTATTTGTCTTTTATTTTATTCTTCAGTTACCTGGACGAGCTGGCAGAAATTCGACAAATCAAAGGAGCTACCACTGAAGAGGCATCTGATGCTGCCTAGTACAAAATGGTGCAAAAATGGAGATGAAAAATGGTGTATGTTTGGTTCCACCTGATAAAAGCACATAATAGCCAGATTTGGATGGTAATTGGTTCTCATGGGGACGTAAGCGATTTTCAGCATTTACAGGGGTTAGTCTGTGATTTTATTGCCATCCGAATCCAGAATGTCAGTGTTTTTCTCCCACCATCCCTGTAAAAATCCCCGGTCGAATTAATAAGGTCATGTGGTAATTTAATTGCTGTCTGAATCCACATCTCTGAGAAGAAGAAATAGATTCAAAACTAACTGTTTAAATCCTTTTTGACCACCGTTTAACATGATATACTAACTGTTGTACTTTGCATGCATATTACTGAAAAAAAAATACTGAAATGCTAGAAAGTATTTACAAGAACAATATTTCATAACTGCTCCACCTCAACAATTGAGTGCTGTTAAGAACAAAAAGACCAGAAAGCATGCAAACATTTGAAATGGGTCATTATTATGTCAGTAACAGGTATACAATACAACTTTAAAATATGTATAGCCCTACAAGTACATACATAAAAATGTAAACCAAGCAGCTTTGTTTACCTCATGTAAACAAGAGGTTGCAACGCATTTCTGCTAATCTCCACATTTTTAATGACACCCATCATTTTGAGAGACAAAATTTAAGAAAACTATTTAAACTATAGTGGGTCTATTTTCCTATTTTTAAACCAGAGATGTAAATAAATAATGAATAGTATATTACATTTAAATGTATTTATTATTCCAAGCATATGGCATTTTATTTATTTATAGCAGACAACCATGCGATTGGCCATGTCAGCAGTGCATTTCTAGGTTCATATGATCACACATCTTGCTTCTCCACTGTAAAAAAAAGCATCAAATCCATGAGTAAATATATTTTTACATATGTTCACATGAGAAACAATTACCATCTGATAGGTCTTCTGTCACAGAGTTGACTTATGTTATTTTTGTGAGTTGACTTGTGTTAAATGTGATTGCAAAAGATCCCAGTGTCAATCAACAGTATGTGCAACCACTTAATGTTCTCATAGTCTATTGCAGTTGCGCTTGTAATGTAAAAAATAGCCAAAATAGTTAGTTTTTTTCTTCTTCTCCGTGCTGTTAATGTTGTTTAATTCAATGTTAATTCAATTGTTTGTGCAAGAACAAAAATGAAAGAAATTTTGATTGAAAATCAGTTTACAGGTCCAATATTACAATAAAATAATCAAGTATAATTATGACTTCTTTCCATTTTTATACAATTACAAACAAATCCAGAGAATTAAATGCATGTATAATCCACAGGAACATTTCACAACAAAAAGGTATAGCAGGTGTATCATTAAACTGCTGTAGTTTGAATGTGCTCCCTTTAAACCAGGCCATAGGTTGGCTTGCCAGATATCTTCTCAAAGTCTCCAGACGCGTTTGCAACGTCTTCCTGCATTTGAAATGCATAAAGAATCTGGTTTCAATTTACACTGATAGTCATGAAAAAATAAGAATTTAATTAAAAAAAATTAAAACAAATGTATTTTACCTGAAGTGTTTAGTTTAGGATATTGAATCATGAACATCTTCATTTTCATATATTTCCTGGACCACTTTATTTTGTGGAGCAAACTTGCATATCAGGAACATTACATTACTGACCAGCTCACTGCACAGCATCTGAAATGTAGCAATGTAAACAAACATAATTACTAGTAAAATCATAAGATCAAAGATAAAAGTCAGATTTTCAACGTCCTCAAATGTGACAATTCCTTAAATGACATGTAATACATCCTTAAACACTGCCATTCCTAGAGCCTACTGTACTCTGGCCTCAGCTACAACTACAGTGATAGAGGGCAGATTAGAGTAGACGTCTGAGGGACAGCTGATGAAGTCCATAGGCTGGCATTATGCAGACAAACCTAAAAGGTAATTGCTAACAGGAAGTGAGACTGGAGTTTCTGACACTCACTTCAGCACAGCAGTTCAGAATCAATTCTTACTTTTAGGAGACAAAACTTTATTTGTCATGAAATTTGATCTTTAAACTTTTGCAGACCTTTTACATTTACAAACAGCTATTTTACAATGCATGAAAAGTAATATTTGGGGGAAAAAATATGGGCACTTCAAATATCAACAATATTCTCAACTAAATCTAGAGGAATTTACAAAGAAAGTCCAGAGATTCCCTTACTCCAAGTATGGGCCAATGATGGCTTCTGCTTTTTCAAGAATGTTATTCTGCAAAGAGAAGAAAAAACTACATGAAACAGTCAATGACAGGTTTGTTGTCATTATAAGCATGTGAAAATGTAAATTTAAAAAAAAAAATGTAGTTGAATCTACAGTGCATTTGTGAGTTCTCCAGGATTATAGACAGAAACAATTATGAATAATATACAGAAAACAGATACCTTATATGTGTGTAGTTACCAGTGCATATTGAATAAGATAACAAATATACAGTCCACTTTAGTTTTTGGTAAACCATCTGCACTTCATTGCAATAGTTGTACCATACTCTCTATACATCTACTAAGAAATACTACTAGAAAACATAGAGCTTATAATATGGAAAAAGTACCCTAGCAAAAGTCAAGAAAGTTGTACAAATATGAATTGTAATAGAAACCAATTATTTTTATTTTTTTAAAATTTACCTCATCAGGAAGCTGCTGATACAAAGGGAATATGGCCCAGATATTTTTTTTTCTTCCCAATGCTGGTCTTTCTGTCCTGAAATATATAAATATATAAAGCTGGCAAGTTATATTCAACAAATCAGTTATAATCATTTTTTCTTAGACTACTGTATTTTCAGCTACATACAGTTTAAACCAGGAGTGCCCAGTCCTGTTCCTGGAGATCTACCTTCCTGCAGAGTTCAGCTCCAATCCTGATCAAACACCTGTCTGTAAAGTTCTCTTGAAGAGCTTAATTAGCTGGTTCTTGTTTGTTTGATTAAAGCCTGAAACGCACTGCACGATTTTAGGCTGTCCCAGACGAAAGACCGCCTTCGTGAAGCAATCGTGGTGATTTCTGATTGGCCACAATTGTTTCACGATGCCAATCTTTCGCCTGGGACAGCCAAAAATCATGCAGTGTGTTTAGGGCATATGGCTGAAGCTGAACTTTGCAGGAAGGTAGATCTCTAGGAACAGGATTAGTTTAAACCAAAGGTTTTAAAATTGTTCCTAGAGTCTCTCAAGGTAATATAAGGAATAAGGAAAACTTTCAAAATGTGCAATGCTGTCGACTGGGGAGCCTCCAGGAAAAAATAAATAAAACAAAATGCTTGAGGTGGTTTTTGGCTTGTGTGATCAAGAGTAAATGCAAATAATGTGAGTTGGAAATGCAATTTCCGTATAAATTCCTCTATGCACATAAAAAAAGTCATGTAACTTTGTGCGACAGGGCGGCATAACCTGACTAACCAGCAGACCAATCTTATTGCACAGCATCTGAAATGTAGTTAAGGTCATTCTTAAATGCCCAAGCAAAGTATAGTCATACAGAAATACTTTGATGAATGTAGCGAATAGTACACTAAAAATAACAGTGATATGAACCTATTGAGTACTCCTGCCCTGAGAGCAGCGCATAGTTCAGTAAAAATAACAGTAATATGAATATTGAATACTCCTGCCCTGAGAGAAGCACATAGTTCAGTAAAAATAACAGTAATATGAATATTGAATACTCCTGCCCTGAGAGCAGCACATAGTTCAGTAAAAATAACAGTAATATGAATATTGAATACTCCTGCCCTGAGAGCAGGGACGTGCAGAGAGTTCCTCAGGGGCAGGGGCTCAAATGTAAAAAAGGCAATATGAGGAAAAAAAAAATTATAGGTCAAAAGATTGGATACATTACTATTTTATATTTTTGCAAGAAGTCACTTATAGTCAACAAGCCTGCATTTATTTGATCAAAATTTTACTTCTTTACTTAATGCATTTTATGCAATGCTGACTTATTAGCGATGTTGAAATCCTGTGATACTTTTTTCAGAATTCTTTGACGAATAAAAAGTTAAATAAGAGCAGCATTTATTTAAAATATAACTTTTGTAACAATATAGCTCAATAAAGGTCGGTATTATTTTAATTTTTTTTTTTTTAAAGAAATTAGTTTTTAATCAGCAAGGATTTGTTAAATTGGTAGAAACAGTGATAAAGATTGACATTGTTAAAAAAAAAAAAATCTCTATTTTGAATAAATGCTGTTCTTTTAAACTTTTTATTTATCAATGAACCCCAAAAAAGTATCACAGATTCCAATTAAAAAAAAAAAAAAAATTAAGCAGCACAACTGTTTCCAACATTGATAATAAATCAGCGTATTAGAATGATTTCTGAAGGACCATGCATTGAAGAATGGAGTAATGATGCTGAAAATTCAGCTTTGAATAACAGAAATAAATTAGATTTTATTAAAATAGTATAAATGTATATTAAAATAGAAAAACATTATTTTAAATTGTAATAATCATTCACAATATTAGGCTACAGTTTTTTTTCTGTATTTTTGATCAAATAAATGCAGGCTTGATGAGCATAAGACACTTTCATAATGCTGTATAATTATCAAAAATGGTAATATAATAAAGTCCTTTCACCTCACCATTTCGTCAGCCTAAACTTCACATGATAGGCCTGTAGGTGGCAATTGGGCTTAATTAACTATGATAGTCTCATCAAATAGTAAACGGTGTATATCATACATAAATATAAGTGGATTGAATAGCCTACTGATTACCATTATTGGAGTTTTAGCGCTGCACGGTTTTGTGCAGTGCTTTTAGCATACATTTTGTAATTTGTATGTAATGTGATTTATAAAATGAGACAAACCACGGATCCAGACCACTCCACAAATAAGTCTGTCCCATGTAATTTTCAACCAATTTATGAATAAGAACAGAAAATAACCGCTCCACTGCAGGTATTTGAACTTCTCGTGCCAGATCATGATTGGTTGGTTTATTATACGACAAACGGGTATTGATGAATTATGTAGTATTCTAAAATATATAATATATTTAAAATACTGTTTAGTTTATTTTTTCCTTCCGTCGGCCCATAGGCACTCACTGAAAGAACCATGGCTCCAGAGCCTCGGTTTCCGAGCAGAGCATAGTTCAGTAAAAATAATATGAATATTGAGTACTCCTGCCCTGAGAGCAGCGCATAGTTCAGTAAAAATAACAGCGATATGAATATTGAGTACTCCTGCCCTGAGAGCAGCGCATAGTTCAGTAAAAATAACAGCGATATGAATATTGAGTACTTCTGCCCTGAGAGCAGAGCATAGTTCAGTAAAAATAACAGTAATATGAATATTGAGTACTCCTGCCCTGAGAGCAGCACATAGTTCAGTAAAAATAACAGTAATATGAATAATAAGTAATGTTACTCCTGGCATAGTTCAATAAAAATAACAGTAATATGAATATTGAGTACTTCTGTCCTGAGAGCAGCGCATAGTTCTGTAAAAATAACAGTAATATGAATATTGAGTAACGTTACTCCTGCCCTGAGAGCAGCACATAATTCAGTAAAAATAACAGTAATATGAATATTGAGTACTCCTGCCCTGAGAGCAGCACATAGTTCAATAAAAATAACAGTAATATGAATATTGAGTACTCCTGCCCTGAGAGCAGCACATAGTCCAGTAAAAATAACAGTAATATGAATATTGAGTACTCCTGCCCCGAGAGCAGCACATAGTTCAGTAATAATAATATGAATATTGAGTACTCCTGCACTGAGAGCAGCACATAGTTCAGTCAAAAATAATATGAATATTAAGTACTCCTGCCCTGAGAGCAGCACATAGTTCAGTAAAAAGAACAGTAATAGGGACCTATTGAGTACTCCTGCCCCGAGAGCAGCGCATAGTTCAGTAATAATAATAATATGAATATTGAGTACTCCTGCACTGAGAGCAGCACATAGTTCAGTAAAAAGAACAGTAATAGGGACCTATTGAGTACTCCTGCCCCGAGAGCAGCGCATAGTTCAGCAATAATAATATGAATATTGAGTACTCCTGCCCTGAGAGCAGCACATAGTTCAGTAAAAAGAACAGTAATAGGGACCTATTGGGTACTCCTGCCCTGAGAGCAGCACATAGTTCAGTAAAAAGAACAGTAATAGGGACCTATTGAGTACTCCTGCCCCGAGAGCAGTGCATAGTTCAGTAAAAAGAACAGTAATAGGGACCTATTGAGTACTCCTGCCGAGAGCAGCACATAGTTCAGTCAAAAATAATATGAATATTAAGTACTCCTGCACTGAGAGCAGCACATAGTTCAGTCAAAAATAATATGAATATTAAGTACTCCTGCACTGAGAGCAGCACATAGTTCAGTAATAATAATATGAATATTGAGTACTCCTGCCCTGAGAGCAGCACATAGTTCAGTAAAAAGAACAGTAATAGGGACCTATTGAGTACTCCTGCCCTGAGAGCAGCACATAGTTCAGTAAAAAGCATAGTAATAGGGACCTATTGAGTACTCCTGCCCTGAGAGCAGCACATAGTTCAGTAAAAAGAACAGTAATATGAACATTGAGTACTCCTGCCCTGAGAACAGTACTAATGCTAATGCTAACGCTGACTGATGAAATGTCACGGAGATTTGAACTAGTTATGTTGTCGCTCGTATCGGTTTCACAGAGAGCTTGGTAGCATTGGAAAAGCATGTTTTCATTAGCAGCTTTGGTGCGATCGACTGATGAAGCAGTCTAATGAAAATGCATACTATATGATATATTTAGTCGATGATTATTTGCTCTGTGCATCTTTGTTCGCTAATTATCTCACTAAAGGTTTGAGATGGGTTTTTTGTTTGTTTGTTTATTTCATTAAAATACATGGTAAATTCACTTACCTTGTTATAAATGCCTCCCTCGAAGTGTCAGTAACGTATCTGTCTGATGTATTCCCTCCTCCACACACACGCACGTTCAAATTTCCTGATCCCGCCTCTGCTTCAATTTCATTGGTTGAATCTGTGAACCAATCATTTTCCTTTCTGCCCTCAGAACATGTTTGAGTAAGTAAAACTCCCATCTGCGTTATTTTATCCCACAATTCTTTTTTTGAAGAATCCCCCCTCCCCCTCCCCCCAACTTTATATTTCGTATTTCGGGCTATATAACTCGAAAAAGCCAGATGTGTGGGATATAACTCAAAAGAGAGAATGAGTTGATTTTTCTTATCAGACGTCTGAGATATAGCCTAATCTCGGAATTGTGAGAATAAAGTCAGAATTTTGAAATTTAAATTTGAACGCTGCTGCCACTGCCAGACAAAAAATAAATAATAAATAAATCAAAAATAAACGACGACAGCTGTGGTTAAACGAGATAAAGAGCGGACTGGACAGAAACAGTCATCAGAAAAGCCCACGTTTGCAGGCGCACACTTCTTATCAGAAAAGGTTCAATAAAGTATTGTCTTTTTTTGTTATGGGCGCGTCTAAAGATTTCTTATGGATCTCAGTACTATGTCGTGTATGAAATAATGTCTGTGTGCATGTGTGTAAAACAACAAACTGACGATTTATATGCTTAATCATGTGTAATTGTATATACATTGTTATGAGTAATTGTAGCTGGAATAATAATGTAGCTGTAAAAATAGTTGCTGAAATTGAAATATTACATCTTCATAGATACACAGTGAGTTTGTCTTTACTGCAGGTTAGATGTGAGTCACTCAACTGGAGGAAATTCTGTCAGATCGTCCATCCTTTGAGTTGGCCAATTTCGTCCGTTAAAGTTAACCTTTTCAAATAAAGCAGTCCCAGACAGTATGCAGCCCTTACATATGCAGGTAAAATTGGAATTTCTCAAGTTATTGTTAAAAAAAAACAAGCTAACAGACTCCACCGAAGCTCCGCCCACAGAAAAACGTCACAATGTTTACTAACAGGAAATTGGTCTATAAGAAGTAAAGCAAAGTATGCAGTAGAGGGAGAAAGATACACAAAATCTTTCTTTAATTTAGAAAAAAAATAGGCAAAAGGCTGATTTATTGAAAGAATTCTTGAATCAAAAAGGGGAAATAGAAACAGGAACTGAAGGAATTTTAAAAATAGTAAAGCAATACTACATGGACATGTTTAAGGGACAAGGTAGGAAAAATGGATGAGGGTGTTTTGATAAGACAAATTAAATCTAAGTTAACAGGGGAGTACAGGTTTTTTTTTTTTTGTGATGAAGATATTAAGAAAGAAGAAATAGATATTGCAATTCAACAGTTAAAACCAGGGAAGAGCCCAAGTGTGGATGATTAATAAATTATTTTTATAAAACATTTAGAGAAATTTTAGTGCCAATTTTAAAAAGCTTTTGAAGATATTTTCAAGAAAGAGGTAAAGAGGTCCAAAATGGATTTGGATTTTTTTACTCAGATGTGTTAACATGCATAAAATTGGCTTTTTAACAGATTGTTTTCAACCAACAAGGTCGATCAGGCAAGTATGCCCACTGTCTGCCTTACTTCACTCTCTGGTAGCCGAGCCACTCAATTTGGCTATATATTAAGGCAGACAGAGAAATCAAAGGAATACAAATAAAGGATAATTTCAAAAGAGAAGCAGTGTATCAGTATGCAGATGCTACTACCTTGATGGTAGAAGACATCCAAAGTATGGATAGGGCAATGGGGCTTTTAGAAAGATATTGTAAAGGGTCCGGAGCTAAAGTAAATGTGGGGAAAAGTGTGTGCATGAGGATTGGGAGAGTATAGGAAATACCACAGCACATACAATTCAAGGAGGAAACGCAGCACATCAAAATTTTGGGGGTGTGGGTGGGTATGGATTCTAATAAAGCAGACATTTTGAATTGGGAATGTGTTTTAAATGGAATTGGGAAAAGCCTGAGATTTTGGCAAGCCAGAGATTTGACGCTAAAAGGGAAAGTTTTAATTATAAATTCATTAATGCTATCGAAAGTCTGGTATATGTTGGGAGTAACCCCATTGCCCCATGTGTACTACAAGAGAATGAAATAATTGGTTTTAAAGTTTTTATTGGGAAATGGAAGGGCTGAGATTGCATACAATACATTACTTGGTGTAGCTGACGCTGATAGGTCAGTTATGAGTTATGAATGATGTATTTGTGATTTAGGGATTTCTGTTTGTGGTTTCATGATTTCACGATTTAAGTGGGTATTTCTGTGGTAGTTTTATAATTTTGTTGGCATTGTACTTTGTTTCGTTGTACTCAGTTTGACTTAAGTGAATGTCATGTGACCTTTCATGATTTAATTTAACCTGGACGTGTTGGCACAAACGGAATGGCGAGATGTGATTTCTGAGATACATGTTAGAGCTCCTTACCATTCTACTGCTGGTTATCAGGCCAACACGGTAAATGAGTTAAATGAGTTAACGTTTGTATATTTTTTTTATTGCGTTGATGTCCCTTTGAATTGTTGTGTGTAAAACTATTGTTTTTTCTTGTTTGTTTTCATGTAGTTTTCACGGTGTTCCATATCAGACAAATAAAACATATGGACATCAGTATGTTGGAAGCATGGACTGTTTAATGACTAGTGAGTAGTTACACTTGGAGACATAAAGGAGGGAGGACTGGGACTTTTAGATCCATTTTTAAGAATGAGAACACTGAGAATTAAAACAGTTCAAAAGTTTCTAGAGGAAAACAGTGATGTAATTTGGAAAGTGTCATGAAATGGAATATGGGATGTAATGTTTTATGGATGAAAATTAAAAGCTGGATGTTAACAGGTCTGCCAAATTTTTATGTGGAGGTTTTGGAATCATGGGGGGAATTTTTAGAAAATGTACTGATTTTACCTAAAGGAAGGGCCCAGCTTTTAGAACAACCATTGTTTTTAAATCCTAATATTAAAAGGGAGGGTGAGGTCATGTATTATAAAGAATGGTGGGATTGTGGTTTGAGACAAATAAAAGATTTATTGTATGAAGTGATAGAAGGTTATTTACCTTTACAGTTGGTTGTGGATGCGTTGAGGGAGGGGGGCAAAAGGGTGTGGAGAATGATGTTAGAAAGACAATATGAAGATTTAAAGAAAGCAATACCAAATGATTTGATTGAAAGAATTGAAAACCATGAGAGTGGGGAGGAGGATGAACTACCATATTATTTTTAAAAAGGTCAAATGGGGAAAAGGTGAATTTTAATGTATGCAAAGTAAGGAATTGTTATAGTGTTTTTTTTTAGTTCTATGGCTTTTACGAAAACAGTGGAGCTGAGCTACTGGAAAGAAAGATATAACGACTTAAATGAAAATGAAACTTGGGGAAATGTGAGATTGAAATATATGGAACCAATTTTAGAGATTTTTAATTATTTATTGAGACAGAATTGTATGTTAACAGAGATTAGATTACATAAAATAGGAATTCAAAATGATGTAAAGTGTGTGTGAAAGAAAATGAAGGACTGTTACATCTTTTTTTTATTGCGAAAAGTTACATGATTTTAGGAGGAAAATGAAGGATATTGCAAAATCAGTTTGGGAGGGGAAGTATAAGGAGGACCAAATTAAGTGGGAAAAAATGTTTTTATTTGGTTGTAATGATTGTAACATGTATACCTTTAATTTATATGTAACAATAGCAAAGTATGTAATATGGTTGAGAACAAACATGGCAAAATGTGATGGGAAGAATGTTGATGTGTGGATTATCTTTAAAAACAGGATGGAATACTCTGTGAAACTGTTAGTCCTCTCTTTATCTCATTGCATTGGCTACCAGTCGCAGCTTGCATCAAGTTCAAGACACTGATGCTTGCTTATAGAACAACCACAGGCTCAGCACCCGCCTACTTGCACTCATTATTAAGAATCTACATCCTCTCCAGAAGTCTGAGATCTGCTAGTGAGCGACGCCTCGTTGGTACCATCACAAAGAGGCTAAAAAATCCCTCTCCAGAACATTCTCGTTCACCACTCCTGGCTGGAGGAATGATCTTCCCACCCGTATCCGGAGTGCTGGATCTCTGTCAATCTTCAAGCGACAGCTGAAAACTCATCTCTTTTGAGACTACTTGACTTCATCCTACACATAAAAAAAAAAAAAAAACCTCTTTATTTATTCCTTCCCTTGCTAGCTTGTACTTATTTAAACAATGCCTGAGACTTGGTGTTACAAGCACTTGGCTTGTCTGATTGCCTCTTCAAGATGATTCGCTTTATGTATTCCCCAATTGTAAGTCGCTTTGGATAAAAGCGTCTACAAAATGACTAAATGTAAAATGTTATGGAATTATGTTTTAGGTTCATTATTTCTAGGCTAAAACTGTCATAATTTTCAACATATCTCATTTATGACAAAGTAGCTCGTAACGAGTGCCTAAATTCAAGTTGATGTCGATGGAACGCAACCATCCTCTGCAAAGAGGTTTTAACTTCTATACATGCCTGAGGCCCCCCAAAAGGGATCAAAACCATCTTCTGTTAAGCCAGTTGATCTTCCACACATAAGCTGCTAAAACTGTTGCAGTTTTTGAAAAATCTCCTGTATGAGAGACTAGCTAGTAATGTGTCCCTAAATGTAAACAGAGAACAGGTAGTTAACATTTCATTAATATCTTGAACGTACAGAAAGGTGCACTCTTCTTATATTTCTTTTCGCTGTTTGAATTCTTTACCCAGATCACACTGGTCCATGCAGTGAAAGGCCACATTCCACGCGTCAGCGAACAAAGAGATAGACGGCGCTTCAGTTTCCAATCGTGTGCTGTGCCAGAGGAAATTGGACTGTACCATCCTGTCGAAAATCAGAGGGGGGTGTTTATTTATTTGAGGAGTTTCTAAAATTTTGCTTTAGACAGTTGATTGCATTTTGTTAGAATGGATCGAAACCATTCTCTGCTAAGAGGTTTTAACTTCTATACATGCCTGAGGCCCCCCAAAAGGGATCAAAACCATCTTCTGTTAAGCCAGTTGATCTTCCACACATAAGCTGCTAAAACTGTTGCAGTTTTTGAAAAATCTCCTGTATGAGAGACTAGCTAGTAATGTGTCCCTAAATGTAAACAGAGAACAGGTAGTTAACATTTCATTAATATCTTGAACGTACAGAAAGGTGCACTCTTCTTATATTTCTTTTCGCTGTTTGAATTCTTTACCCAGATCACACTGGTCCATGCAGTGAAAGGCCACATTCCACGCGTCAGCGAACAAAGAGATAGACGGCGCTTCAGTTTCCAATCGTGTGCTGTGCCAGAGGAAATTGGACTGTACCATCCTGTCGAAAATCAGAGGGGGGTGTTTATTTATTTGAGGAGTTTCTAAAATTTTGCTTTAGACAGTTGATTGCATTTTGTTAGAATGGATCGAAACCATTCTCTGCTAAGAGGTTTTAACTTCTATACATGCCTGAGGCCCCCCAAAAGGGATCAAAACCATCTTCTGTTAAGCCAGTTGATCTTCCACACATAAGCTGCTAAAACTGTTGCAGTTTTTGAAAAATCTCCTGTATGAGAGACTAGCTAGTAATGTGTCCCTAAATGTAAACAGAGAACAGGTAGTTAACATTTCATTAATATCTTGAACGTACAGAAAGGTGCACTCTTCTTATATTTCTTTTCGCTGTTTGAATTCTTTACCCGAGTCCCAGATCACACTGGTCCATGCAGTGAAAGGCCACATTCCACGCGTCAGCGAACAAAGAGATAGACGGCGCTTCAGTTTCCAATCGTGTGCTGTGCCAGAGGAAATTGGACTGTACCATCCTGTCGAAAATCAGAGGGGGGTGTTTATTTATTTGAGGAGTTTCTAAAATTTAGCTTTAGACAGTTGATTGCATTTTGTTAGTTATGATAAAGTGTGCATTTTGTTATAACCGTCCTCCGTAAAGACTTATATGCATGCCCAGGTACTGCTTGACGAAAAGCTGCCCTATTTCTAGGCTAAAACTGTCATAGTTTTCAACAATACCTCATTCATGACCAAGTAGCTCGTAACGAGTGCCTAAATTCAAGTCGATTCGAACACACCAGTGTATGTGAGCCTTTTTCAGGAAGAGCAGAGTGGCGCAGCGGAAGCGTGCTGGGCCCATAACCCAGAGGTCGATGGATCGAAACCATCCTCTGCTAAGACGTTTTAACTTTTATACATGCCTGAGCCCCCCCAAAAGGCGCAGTATCCACAGCGTGGGAGTGCTCTCTTAGCAGGCGTGCATCCAGAAGACTCTTATCTGATTTTCTTTTAAAGGCCACCTCAATGAGAGGTAGAATTAATAGGGAAAGTCAGCCACTCGACAACAGCCCCATTGTCCTAATGTATAAGGCACTGGCCTCCTAAACCAGGGATTGTGAGTTCAAGTCCCATCTTTTATAACCGCCATCTGAGAGCACCCTTTAACTTATATGAGTGGCCAGGTCCTGCATGAGCTGCCGTGTTTCTAGGCTAAAACTGTCGTAGTTTTCAACATATCTCATTTATGACCAAGTAGCTTGTTACGAGTGCCTAAATTAAAGTTGATTCAAACACACCAGTGTATTTGAGCCTTTTGCAGGAAGAGCAGAGTGGTGCAGCGGAAGCGTGCTGGGCCCATAACCCAGAGGTCGATGGATAGAAACCATCCTCTGCTAAGAGTTTTTAACTTCTATACATGCCTGAGACCCTCAAAAGGGGCACCTGATTGAAAACCTACGGCCACTTGGTGGTCTCTTAGCAGGCGTTCAACCAGAAGACTCTGTCTGATTTTTTTTTAAAGGCACCTGAATGAGAGGGCAAGTCAGCTACTCCACAACAGCCCCAGTGGCCTAATGGATAAGGCACTGGCCTCCTAAGCCAGGGATTGTGGGTTCGAGTCCCATCTGGGGTGACTTACAGCAGACTGGGGCAGTGTAAGAGTGCTGTGTCCATAACCCAGAGGTCGATGGATCAAAACCATCCTCTGCTAAGAGGTTTTAACTTCTATACATGCCTGTGACCCCCAATTAGGGTAAATATCCACAGTGTGGGAGTGAAAACCTAAAAGGTGTGCACTCTTAGCAGGTGTTTGTCCATGAGACTCTATCCGTCTTTTTTTTATAGCCACCTGATTAGCCACCTGAAATTCAAGTTGATTCCAACACACCAGTGTATTTGAGCCTTTTGGAGGAAGAGCAGAGTGGCGCAGCGGAAGTGTGCTGGGCCCATAACCCAGAGGTCGATGGATCGAAACCATCCTCTGCTAAGACGTTTTAACTTTTATACATGCCTGAGCCCCCCCAAAAGGCGCAGTATCCACAGCGTGGGAGTGCTCTCTTAGCAGGCGTGCATCCAGAAGACTCTTATCTGATTTTCTTTTAAAGGCCACCTCAATGAGAGGTAGAATTAATAGGGAAAGTCAGCGACTCGACAACAGCCCCATTGTCCTAATGTATAAGGCACTGGACTCCTAAACCAGGGATTGTGAGTTCAAGTCCCATCTTTTATAACCGCCATCTGAGAGCACCCTTTAACTTATATGAGTGGCCAGGTCCTGCATGAGCTGCCGTGTTTCTAGGCTAAAACTGTCGTAGTTTTCAACATATCTCATTTATGACCAAGTAGCTCGTTACGAGTGCCTAAATTAAAGTTGATTCAAACACACCAGTGTATTTGAGCCTTTTGCAGGAAGAGCAGAGTGGAGCAGCGGAAGCGTGCTGGGCCCATAACCCAGAGGTCGATGGATCGAAACCATCCTCTGCTAAGAGTTTTTAACTTCTATACATGCCCGAGACCCTCAAAAGGGGCACCTGATTGAAAACCTACGGCCACTTGGTGGTCTCTTAGCAGGCGTTCAACCAGAAGACTCTGTCTGATTTTTTTTTAAAGGCACCTGAATGAGAGGGCAAGTCAGCTACTCCACAACAGCCCCAGTGGCCTAATGGATAAGGCACCATCCTCTGCTAAGAGGTTTTAACTTCTATACATGCCTGTGACCCCCAATTAGGGTAAATATCCACAGTGTGGGAGTGAAAACCTAAAAGGTGTGCACTCTTAGCAGGCGTTTGTCCATGAGACTCTATCTGTCTTTTTTTTATAGCCACCTGATTAGCCACCTGAAATTCAAGTTGATTCCAACACACCAGTGTATTTGAGCCTTTTGGAGGAAGAGCAGAGTGGCGCAGCGGAAGCGTGCTGGGCCCAAAACCCAGAGATCGATGGATCGAAACCATCCTCTGCTAAGAGGTTTTAACTTCTATACATGCCTGAGACCCCCAATTAGGGTAAATATCCACAGTGTGGGAGTGAAAACCTAAAAGGTTTGCACTCTTAGCAGGCGTTTGTCCAAAAGACTCTATCTGTCTTTTTTTTTTATAGCCACCTAAATGAGAAGACAAGTCAGCAACTCCACAACAGCCCCAGTGGCCTAATGGATAAGGCACTGGCCTCCTAAGCCAGGGATTGTGGGTTCGAGTCCCATCTGGGGTGACTTACAGCAGAGTGGCGCAGCGGAAGCGTGCTGGGCCCATAACCCAGAGGTCGATGGATTGAAACTATCATCTGCTAAGACGTTTTAACTTTTATACATGCCTGAGACCCTCAAAAGGGGCACTTGATTGAAAACCTACGGCCACTTGGTGGTCTCTTAGCAGGCGTTCAACCAGAAGACTCTGTCTGATTTTTTTTTTAAAGGCACCTGAATAAGAGGGCAAGTCAGCAACTCCACAACAGCCCCATTGGCCTAATGGATAAGGCACTGGCCTCCTAAGCCAGGTATTGTGGGTTCGAATTCCATCTGGGGTGACTTACAGCAGAGTGGTGCAGCGGAAGCGTGCTGGGCCAATAACCCAGAGGTCGATGGATCGAAACCATCCTCTGCTAAGAGTTTTTAACTTCTATACATGCCTGAGACCCTCAAAAGGGGCACCTGATTGAAAACCTACGGCCACTTGGTGGTCTCTTAGCAGGCGTTCAACCAGAAGACTCTGTCTGATTTTTTTTTTAAAGGCACCTGAATGAGAGGGCAAGTCAGCTACTCCACAACAGCCCCAGTGGCCTAATGGATAAGGCACCATCCTCTGCTAAGAGGTTTTAACTTCTATACATGCCTGTCACCCCCAATTAGGGTAAATATCCACAGTGTGGGAGTGAAAACCTAAAAGGTGTGCACTCTTAGCAGGCGTTTGTCCATGAGACTCTATCTGTCTTTTTTTTATAGCCACCTGATTAGCCACCTGAAATTCAAGTTGATTCCAACACACCAGTGTATTTGAGCCTTTTGGAGGAAGAGCAGAGTGGCGCAGCGGAAGTGTGCTGGGCCCATAACCCAGAGGTCGATGGATCGAAACCATCCTCTGCTAAGAGGTTTTAACTTCTATACATGCCTGAGACCCCCAATTAGGGTAAATATCCACAGTGTGGGAGTGAAAACCTAAAAGGTTTGCACTCTTAGCAGGCGTTCGTCCAAAAGACTCTATCTGTCTTTTTTTTTTATAGCCACCTAAATGAGAAGACAAGTCAGCAACTCCACAACAGCCCCAGTGGCCTAAAGGATAAGGCACTGGCCTCCTAAGCCAGGGATTGTGGGTTTGAGTCCCATCTGGGGTGACTTACAGCAGAGTGGCGCAGCGGAAGCGTGCTGGGCCCATAACCACATATCCACAGCGTGGGAGTGCTCTCTTAGCAGGCGTGCATCCAGAAGCCTTTTGCAGGAAGAGCAGAGTGGCGCAGCGGAAGCGTGCTGGGCCCATAACCCAGAGGTCGATGGATCGAAACCATCCTCTGCTAAGAGTTTTTAACTTCTATACATGCCTGAGACCCTCAAAAGGGGCACTTCATTGAAAACCTACGGCCACTTGGTGGTCTCTTAGCAGGTGTTCAACCAGAAGACTCTGTCTGATTTTTTTTTTAAAGGCACCTGAATGAGAGGGCAAGTCAGCAACTCCACAACAGCCCCAGTGGCCTAATGGATAAGGCACTGGCCTCCTAAGCCAGGGATTGTGGGTTCGAGTGGGTGACTGGGGTGACTTACAGCAGAGTGGCGCAGCGGAAGCGTGCTGGGCCCATAACCCAGAGGTCGATGGATCGAAACCATCCTCTGCTAAGACGTTTTAACTTTTATACATGCCTGAGCCCCCCCAAAAGGCGCAGTATCCACAGCGTGGGAGTGCTCTCTTAGCAGGCGTGCATCCAGAAGACTCTTATCTGATTTTCTTTTAAAGGCCACCTCAATGAGAGGTAGAATTAATAGGGAAAGTCAGCGACTTGACAACAGCCCCATTGTCCTAATGTATAAGGCACTGGCCTCCTAAACCAGGGATTGTGAGTTCAAGTCCCATCTTTTATAACCGCCATCTGAGAGCACCCTTTAACTTATATGAGTGGCCAGGTCCTGCATGAGCTGCCGTGTTTCTAGGCTAAAACTGTCGTAGTTTTCAACATATCTCATTTATGACCAAGTAGCTCGTTACGAGTGCCTAAATTCAAGTTGATTCCAACACACCAGTGTATTTGAGCTTTTTGCAGGAAGAGCAGAGTGGCGCAGCGGAAGCGTGCTGGGCCCATAACCCAGAGGTCGATGGATCGAAACCATCCTCTGCTAAGAGTTTTTAACTTCTATACATGCCTGAGACCCCCAATTAGGGTAAATATCCACAGTGTGGGAGTGAAAACCTAAAAGGTTTGCACTCTTAGCAGGCGTTCGTCCAAAAGACTCTATCTGTCTTTTTTTTTTATAGACACCTAAATGAGAAGACAAGTCAGCAACTCCACAACAGCCCCAGTGGCCTAATGGATAAGGCACTGGCCTCCTAAGCCAGGGATTGTGGGTTCGAGTCCCATCTGGGGTGACTTACAGCAGAGTGGCACAGCGGAAGCGTGCTGGGCCCATAACCCAGAGGTCGATGGATCGAAACCATTCTCTGCTAAGAGGTTTTAACTTCTATACATGCCTGAGGCCCCCCAAAAGGGATCAAAACCATCTTCTGTTAAGCCAGTTGATCTTCCACACATAAGCTGCTAAAACTGTTGCAGTTTTTGAAAAATCTCCTGTATGAGAGACTAGCTAGTAATGTGTCCCTAAATGTAAACAGAGAACAGGTAGTTAACATTTCATTAATATCTTGAACGTACAGAAAGGTGCACTCTTCTTATATTTCTTTTCGCTGTTTGAATTCTTTACCCGAGTCCCAGATCACACTGGTCCATGCAGTGAAAGGCCACATTCCACGCGTCAGCGAACAAAGAGATAGACGGCGCTTCAGTTTCCAATCGTGTGCTGTGCCAGAGGAAATTGGACTGTACCATCCTGTCGAAAATCAGAGGGGGGTGTTTATTTATTTGAGGAGTTTCTAAAATTTAGCTTTAGACAGTTGATTGCATTTTGTTAGTTATGATAAAGTGTGCATTTTGTTATAACCGTCCTCCGTAAAGACTTATATGCATGCCCAGGTACTGCTTGACGAAAAGCTGCCCTATTTCTAGGCTAAAACTGTCATAGTTTTCAACAATACCTCATTCATGACCAAGTAGCTCGTAACGAGTGCCTAAATTAAAGTTGATTCAAACACACCAGTGTATTTGAGCCTTTTGCAGGAAGAGCAGAGTGGCGCAGCGGAAGCGTGCTGGGCCCATAACCCAGAGGTCGATGGATCGAAACCATCCTCTGCTAAGACGTTTTAACTTTTATACATGCCTGAGCCCCCCCAAAAGGCGCAGTATCCACAGCGTGGGAGTGCTCTCTTAGCAGGCGTGCATCCAGAAGACTCTTATCTGATTTTCTTTTAAAGGCCACCTCAATGAGAGGTAGAATTAATAGGGAAAGTCAGCTACTCTACAACAGCCCCAGTGTCCTAATGTATAAGGCACTGGCCTCCTAAGCCAGGGACTGTGAGTTCAAGTCCCATCTTTTATAACCGCCATCTGAGAGCACCCTTTAACTTATATGAGTGGCCAGGTCCTGCATGAGCTGCCATGTTTCTAGGCTAAAACTGTCGTAGTTTTCAACATATCTCATTTATGACCAAGTAGCTCGTTACGAGTGCCTAAATTAAAGTTGATTCAAACACACCAGTGTATTTGAGCCGTTTGCAGGAAGAGCAGAGTGGAGCAGCAGAAGCGTGCTGGGCCCATAACCCAGAGGTCGATGGATCGAAACCATCCTCTGCTAAGAGTTTCTAACTTCTATACATGCCTGAGACCCTCAAAAGGGGCACTTGATTGAAAACCTACGGCCACTTGGTGGTCTCTTAGCAGGCGTTCAACCAGAAGACTCTGTCTGATTTTTTTTTTAAAGGCACCTGAATAAGAGGGCAAGTCAGCAACTCCACAACAGCCCCATTGGCCTAATGGATAAGGCACTGGCCTCCTAAGCCAGGTATTGTGGGTTCAAATCCCATCTGGGGTGACTTACAGCAGAGTGGTGCAGCAGAAGCGTGCTCGGCCCATAACCCAGAGGTCAATGGATCGAAACCATCCTCTGCTAAGAGTTTTTAACTTCTATACATGCCTGAGACCCTCAAAAGGGGCACCTGATTGAAAACCTACGGCCACTTGGTGGTCTCTTAGCAGGCGTTCAACCAGAAGACTCTGTCTGATTTTTTTTTTAAAGGCACCTGAATGAGAGGGCAAGTCAGCTACTCCACAACAGCCCCAGTGGCCTAATGGATAAGGCACCATCCTCTGCTAAGAGGTTTTAACTTCTATACATGCCTGTGACCCCCAATTAGGGTAAATATTCACAGTGTGGGAGTGAAAACCTAAAAGGTGTGCACTCTTAGCAGGCGTTTGTCCATGAGACTCTTATCTGTCTTTTTTTTATAGCCACCTGATTAGCCACCTGAAATTCAAGTTGATTCCAACACACCAGTGTATTTGATCCTTTTGGAGGAAGAGCAGAGTGGCGCAGCGGAAGCGTGCTGGGCCCATAACCCAGAGGTCGATGGATCGAAACCATCCTCTGCTAAGAGGTTTTAACTTCTATACATGCCTGAGACCCCCAATTAGGGTAAATATCCACAGTGTGGGAGTGAAAACATAAAAGGTTTGCACTCTTAGCAGGCGTTCGTCCAAAAGACTCTATCTGTCTTTTTTTTTTATAGCCACCTAAATGAGAAGACAAGTCAGCAACTCCACAACAGCCCCAGTGGCCTAATGGATAAGGCACTGGCCTCCTAAGCCAGGGATTGTGGGTTCGAGTCCCATCTGGGGTGACTTACAGCAGAGTGGCGCAGCGGAAGCGTGCTGGGCCCATAAGAAACCATCCTCTGCTAAGAGGTTTTAACTTCTATACATGCCTGAGGCCCCCCAAAAGGGATCAAAACCATCTTCTGTTAAGCCAGTTGATCTTCCACACATAAGCTGCTAAAACTGTTGCAGTTTTTGAAAAATCTCCTGTATGAGAGACTAGCTAGTAATGTGTCCCTAAATGTAAACAGAGAACAGGTAGTTAACATTTCATTAATATCTTGAACGTACAGAAAGGTGCACTCTTCTTATATTTCTTTTCGCTGTTTGAATTCTTTACCCGAGTCCCAGATCACACTGGTCCATGCAGTGAAAGGCCACATTCCACGCGTCAGCGAACAAAGAGATAGACGGCGCTTCAGTTTCCAATCGTGTGCTGTGCCAGAGGAAATTGGACTGTACCATCCTGTCGAAAATCAGAGGGGGGTGTTTATTTATTTGAGGAGTTTCTAAAATTTTGCTTTAGACAGTTGATTGCATTTTGTTAGTTATGATAAAGTGTGCATTTTGTTATAACCGTCCTCCGTAAAGACTTATATGCATGCCCAGGTACTGCTTGACGAAAAGCTGCCCTATTTCTAGGCTAAAACTGTCATAGTTTTCAACAATACCTCATTCATGACCAAGTAGCTCGTAACGAGTGCCTAAATTCAAGTCGATTCAAACACACCAGTGTATGTGAGCCTTTTTCAGGAAGAGCAGAGTGGCGCAGCGGAAGCGTGCTGGGCCCATAACCCAGAGGTCGATGGATCGAAACCATCCTCTGCTAAGACGTTTTAACTTTTATACATGCCTGAGACCCTCAAAAGGGGCACCTGATTGAAAACCTACGGCCACTTGGTGGTCTCTTAGCAGGCGTTCAACCAGAAGACTCTGTCTGATTTTTTTTTAAAGGCACCTGAATGAGAGGGCAAGTCAGCTACTCCACAACAGCCCCAGTGGCCTAATGGATAAGGCACCATCCTCTGCTAAGAGGTTTTAACTTCTATACATGCCTGTGACCCCCAATTATGGTAAAAATCCACAGTGTGGGAGTGAAAACCTAAAAGGTGTGCACTCTTAGCAGGCGTTTGTCCATGAGACTCTATCTGTCTTTTTTTTATAGCCACCTGATTAGCCACCTGAAATTCAAGTTGATTCCAACACACCAGTGTATTTGAGCCTTTTGGAGGAAGAGCAGAGTGGCGCAGCGGAAGCGTGCTGGGCCCATAACCCAGAGGTCGATGGATCGAAACCATCCTCTGCTAAGAGGTTTTAACTTCTATACATGCCTGAGACCCCCAATTAGGGTAAATATCCACAGTGTGGGAGTGAAAACCTAAAAGGTTTGCACTCTTAGCAGGCGTTCGTCCAAAACACTCTATCTGTCTTTTTTTTTTATATCCACCTAAATGAGAAGACAAGTCAGCAACTCCACAACATAACCCAGAGGTCGATGGATCGAAACCATCCTCTGCTAAGAGTTTTTAACTTCTATACATGCCTGAGACCCTCAAAAGGGGCACTTGATTGAAAACCTACGGCCACTTGGTGGTCTCTTAGCAGGCGTTCAACCAGAAGACTCTGTCTGATTTTTTTTTTAAAGGCACCTGAATGAGAGGGCAAGTCAGCTACTCCACAACAGACCCAGTGGCCTAATGGATAAGGCACTGGCCTCCTAAGCCAGGGATTGTGGGTTCGAGTCCCATCTGGGGTGACTTACAGCAGAGTGGGGCAGCGTAAGCGTGCTGTGTCCATAACCCAGAGGTCGATGGATCAAAACCATCCTCTGCTAAGAGGTTTTAACTTCTATACATGCCTGTGACCCCCAATTAGGGTAAATATCCACAGTGTGGGAGTGAAAACCTAAAAGGTGTGCACTCTTAGCAGGCGTTTGTGCATGAGACGCTATCTGTCTTTTTTTTTTAGCCACCTGAAATTCAAGTTGATTCCAACACACCAGTGTATTTGAGCCTTTTGGAGGAAGAGCAGAGTGGCGCAGCGGAAGTGTGCTGGGCCCATAACCCAGAGGTCGATGGATCGAAACCATCCTCTGCTAAGACGTTTTAACTTTTATACATGCCTGAGCCCCCCCAAAAGGCGCAGTATCCACAGCGTGGGAGTGCTCTCTTAGCAGGCGTGCATCCAGAAGACTCTTATCTGATTTTCTTTTAAAGGCCACCTCAATGAGAGGTAGAATTAATAGGGAAAGTCAGCGACTCGACAACAGCCCCATTGTCCTAATGTATAAGGCACTGGCCTCCTAAACCAGGGATTGTGAGTTCAAGTCCCATCTTTTATAACCGCCATCTGAGAGCACCCTTTAACTTATATGAGTGGCCAGGTCCTGCATGAGCTGCCGTGTTTCTAGGCTAAAACTGTCGTAGTTTTCAACATATCTCATTTATGACCAAGTAGCTCGTTACGAGTGCCTAAATTAAAGTTGATTCAAACACACCAGTGTATTTGAGCCTTTTGCAGGAAGAGCAGAGTGGCGCAGCGGAAGCGTGCTGGGCCCATAACCCAGAGGTCGATGGATCGAAACCATCCTCTGCTAAGAGTTTTTAACTTCTATACATGCCTGAGACCCTCAAAAGGGGCACCTGATTGAAAACCTACGGCCACTTGGTGGTCTCTTAGCAGGAGTTCAACCAGAAGACTCTGTCTGATTTTTTTTTAAAGGCACCTGAATGAGAGGGCAAGTCAGCTACTCCACAACAGCCCCAGTGGCCTAATGGATAAGGCACCATCCTCTGCTAAGAGGTTTTAACTTCTATACATGCCTGTGACCCCCAATTAGGGTAAATATCCACAGTGTGGGAGTGAAAACCTAAAAGGTGTGCACTCTTAGCAGGCGTTTGTCCATAAGACTTTATCTGTCTTTTTTATATAGCCACCTGATTAGCCACCTGAAATTCAAGTTGATTCCAACACACCAGTGTATTTGAGCCTTTTGGAGGAAGAGCAGAGTGGCGCAGCGGAAGCGTGCTGGGCCCATAACCCAGAGGTCGATGGATCGAAACCATCCTCTGCTAAGAGGTTTTAACTTCTATACATGCCTGAGACCCCCAATTAGGGTAAATATCCACAGTGTGGGAGTGAAAACCTAAAAGGTTTGCACTCTTAGCAGGCGTTCGTCCAAAAGACTCTATCTGTCTTTTTTTTTTTATAGCCACCTAAATGAGAAGACAAGTCAGCAACTCCACAACAGCCCCAGTGGCCTAATGGATAAGGCACTGGCCTCCTAAGCCAGGGATTGTGGGTTCGAGTCCCATCTGGGGTGACTTACAGCAGAGTGGCGCAGCGGAAGCGTGCTGGGCCCATAACCCAGAGGTCGATGGATCGAAACCATCCTCTGCTAAGAGGTTTTAACTTCTATACATGCCTGAGGCCCCCCAAAAGGGATCAAAACCATCTTCTGTTAAGCCAGTTGATCTTCCACACATAAGCTGCTAAAACTGTTGCAGTTTTTGAAAAATCTCCTGTATGAGAGACTAGCTAGTAATGTGTCCCTAAATGTAAACAGAGAACAGGTAGTTAACATTTCATTAATATCTTGAACGTACAGAAAGGTGCACTCTTCTTATATTTCTTTTCGCTGTTTGAATTCTTTACCCGAGTCCCAGATCACACTGGTCCATGCAGTGAAAGGCCACATTCCACGCGTCAGCGAACAAAGAGATAGACGGCGCTTCAGTTTCCAATCGTGTGCTGTGCCAGAGGAAATTGGACTGTACCATCCTGTCGAAAATCAGAGGGGGGTGTTTATTTATTTGAGGAGTTTCTAAAATTTAGCTTTAGACAGTTGATTGCATTTTGTTAGTTATGATAAAGTGTGCATTTTGTTATAACCGTCCTCCGTAAAGACTTATATGCATGCCCAGGTACTGCTTGACGAAAAGCTGCCCTATTTCTAGGCTAAAACTGTCATAGTTTTCAACAATACCTCATTCATGACCAAGTAGCTCGTAACGAGTGCCTAAATTCAAGTCGATTCGAACACACCAGTGTATGTGAGCCTTTTTCAGGAAGAGCAGAGTGGCGCAGCGGAAGCGTGCTGGGCCCATAACCCAGAGGTCGATGGATCGAAACCATCCTCTGCTAAGATGTTTTAACTTTTATACATGCCTGAGCCCCCCCAAAAGGCGCAGTATCCACAGCGTGGGAGTGCTCTCTTAGCAGGCGTGCATCCAGAAGACTCTTATCTGATTTTCTTTTAAAGGCCACCTCAATGAGAGGTAGAATTAATAGGGAAAGTCAGCGACTCGACAACAGCCCCATTGTCCTAATGTATAAGGCACTGGCCTCCTAAACCAGGGATTGTGAGTTCAAGTCCCATCTTTTATAACCGCCATCTGAGAGCACCCTTTAACTTATATGAGTGGCCAGGTCCTGCATGAGCTGCCGTGTTTCTAGGCTAAAACTGTCGTAGTTTTCAACATATCTCATTTATGACCAAGTAGCTTGTTACGAGTGCCTACATTAAAGTTGATTCAAACACACCAGTGTATTTGAGCCTTTTGCAGGAAGAGCAGAGTGGCGCAGCGGAAGCGTGCTGGGCCCATAACCCAGAGGTCGATGGATCGAAACCATCCTCTGCTAAGACGTTTTAACTTTTATACATGCCTGAGACCCTCAAAAGGGGCACCTGATTGAAAACCTACGGCCACTTGGTGGTCTCTTAGCAGGCGTTCAACCAGAAGACTCTGTCTGATTTTTTTTTAAAGGCACCTGAATGAGAGGGCAAGTCAGCTACTCCACAACAGCCCCAGTGGCCTAATGGATAAGGCACCATCCTCTGCTAAGAGGTTTTAACTTCTATACATGCCTGTGACCCCCAATTATGGTAAAAATCCACAGTGTGGGAGTGAAAACCTAAAAGGTGTGCACTCTTAGCAGGCGTTTGTCCATGAGACTCTATCTGTCTTTTTTTTATAGCCACCTGATTAGCCACCTGAAATTCAAGTTGATTCCAACACACCAGTGTATTTGAGCCTTTTGGAGGAAGAGCAGAGTGGCGCAGCGGAAGCGTGCTGGGCCCATAACCCAGAGGTCGATGGATCGAAACCATCCTCTGCTAAGAGGTTTTAACTTCTATACATGCCTGAGACCCCCAATTAGGGTAAATATCCACAGTGTGGGAGTGAAAACCTAAAAGGTTTGCACTCTTAGCAGGCGTTCGTCCAAAACACTCTATCTGTCTTTTTTTATATCCACCTAAATGAGAAGACAAGTCAGCAACTCCACAACATAACCCAGAGGTCGATGGATCGAAACCATCCTCTGCTAAGAGTTTTTAACTTCTATACATGCCTGAGACCCTCAAAAGGGGCACCTGATTGAAAACCTACGGCCACTTGGTGGTCTCTTAGCAGGCGTTCAACCAGAAGACTCTGTCTGATTTTTTTTTTAAAGGCACCTGAATGAGAGGGCAAGTCAGCTACTCCACAACAGACCCAGTGGCCTAATGGATAAGGCACTGGCCTCCTAAGCCAGGGATTGTGGGTTCGAGTCCCATCTGGGGTGACTTACAGCAGAGTGGGGCAGCGTAAGCGTGCTGTGTCCATAACCCAGAGGTCGATGGATCAAAACCATCCTCTGCTAAGAGGTTTTAACTTCTATACATGCCTGTGACCCCCAATTAGGGTAAATATCCACAGTGTGGGAGTGAAAACCTAAAAGGTGTGCACTCTTAGCAGGCGTTTGTCCATGAGACGCTATCTGTCTTTTTTTTTTAGCCACCTGAAATTCAAGTTGATTCCAACACACCAGTGTATTTGAGCCTTTTGGAGGAAGAGCAGAGTGGCGCAGCGGAAGCGTGCTGGGCCCATAACCCAGAGGTCGATGGATCGAAACCATCCTCTGCTAAGAGGTTTTAACTTCTATACATGCCTGAGACCCCCAATTAGGGTAAATATCCACAGTGTGGGAGTGAAAACCTAAAAGGTTTGCACTCTTAGCAGGCGTTCGTCCAAAAGACTCTATCTGTCTTTTTTTTTTATAGCCACCTAAATGAGAAGACAAGTCAGCAACTCCACAACAGCCCCAGTGGCCTAATGGATAAGGCACTGGCCTCCTAAGCCAGGGATTGTGGGTTCGAGTCCCATCTGGGGTGACTTACAGCAGAGTGGCGCAGCGGAAGCGTGCTGGGCCCATAACCCAGAGGTCGATGGATCGAAACCATCCTCTGCTAAGAGGTTTTAACTTCTATACATGCCTGAGGCCCCCCAAAAGGGATCAAAACCATCTTCTGTTAAGCCAGTTGATCTTCCACACATAAGCTGCTAAAACTGTTGCAGTTTTTGAAAAATCTCCTGTATGAGAGACTAGCTAGTAATGTGTCCCTAAATGTAAACAGAGAACAGGTAGTTAACATTTCATTAATATCTTGAACGTACAGAAAGGTGCACTCTTCTTATATTTCTTTTCGCTGTTTGAATTCTTTACCCGAGTCCCAGATCACACTGGTCCATGCAGTGAAAGGCCACATTCCACGCGTCAGCGAACAAAGAGATAGACGGCGCTTCAGTTTCCAATCGTGTGCTGTGCCAGAGGAAATTGGACTGTACCATCCTGTCGAAAATCAGAGGGGGATGTTTATTTATTTGAGGAGTTTCTAAAATTTAGCTTTAGACAGTTGATTGCATTTTGTTAGTTATGATAAAGTGTGCATTTTGTTATAACCGTCCTCCGTAAAGACTTATATGCATGCCCAGGTACTGCTTGACGAAAAGCTGCCCTATTTCTAGGCTAAAACTGTCATAGTTTTCAACAATACCTCATTCATGACCAAGTAGCTCGTAACGAGTGCCTAAATTCAAGTCGATTCGAACACACCAGTGTATCTGAGCCTTTTTCAGGAAGAGCAGAGTGGCGCAGCGGAAGCGTGCTGGGCCCATAACCCAGAGGTCGATGGATCGAAACCATCCTCTGCTAAGACGTTTTAACTTTTATACATGCCTGAGCCCCCCCAAAAGGCGCAGTATCCACAGCGTGGGAGTGCTCTCTTAGCAAGCGTGCTTCCAGAAGACTCTTATCTGATTTTCTTTTAAAGGCCACCTCAATGAGAGGTAGAATTAATAGGGAAAGTCAGCGACTCGACAACAGCCCCATTGTCCTAATGTATAAGGCACTGGCCTCCTAAACCAGGGATTGTGAGTTCAAGTCCCATCTTTTATAACCGCCATCTGAGAGCACCCTTTAACTTATATGAGTGGCCAGGTCCTGCATGAGCTGCCGTGTTTCTAGGCTAAAACTGTCGTAGTTTTCAACATATCTCATTTATGACCAAGTAGCTTGTTACGAGTGCCTAAATTAAAGTTGATTCAAACACACCAGTGTATTTGAGCCTTTTGCAGGAAGAGCAGAGTGGCGCAGCGGAAGCGTGCTGGGCCCATAACCCAGAGGTCGATGGATAGAAACCATCCTCTGCTAAGAGTTTTTAACTTCTATACATGCCTGAGACCCTCAAAAGGGGCACCTGATTGAAAACCTACGGCCACTTGGTGGTCTCTTAGCAGGCGTTCAACCAGAAGACTCTGTCTGATTTTTTTTTAAAGGCACCTGAATGAGAGGGCAAGTCAGCTACTCCACAACAGCCCCAGTGGCCTAATGGATAAGGCACCATCCTCTGCTAAGAGGTTTTAACTTCTATACATGCCTGTGACCCCCAATTAGGGTAAATATCCACAGTGTGGGAGTGAAAACCTAAAAGGTGTGCACTCTTAGCAGGCGTTTGTCCATAAGACTTTATCTGTCTTTATTATATAGCCACCTGATTAGCCACCTGAAATTCAAGTTGATTCCAACACACCAGTGTATTTGAGCCTTTTGGAGGAAGAGCAGAGTGGCGCAGCGGAAGCGTGCTGGGCCCATAACCCAGAGGTCGATGGATCGAAACCATCCTCTGCTAAGAGGTTTTAACTTCTATACATGCCTGAGACCCCCAATTAGGGTAAATATCCACAGTGTGGGAGTGAAAACCTAAAAGGTTTGCACTCTTAGCAGGCGTTCGTCCAAAAGACTCTATCTGTCTGTTTTTTTTATAGCCACCTAAATGAGAAGACAAGTCAGCAACTCCACAACAGCCCCAGTGGCCTAATGGATAAGGCACTGGCCTCCTAAGCCAGGGATTGTGGGTTCGAGTCCCATCTGGGGTGACTTACAGCAGAGTGGCGCAGCGGAAGCGTGCTGGGCCCATAACCCAGAGGTCGATGGATCGAAACCATCCTCTGCTAAGAGGTTTTAACTTCTATACATGCCTGAGGCCCCCCAAAAGGGATCAAAACCATCTTCTGTTAAGCCAGTTGATCTTCCACACATAAGCTGCTAAAACTGTTGCAGTTTTTGAAAAATCTCCTGTATGAGAGACTAGCTAGTAATGTGTCCCTAAATGTAAACAGAGAACAGGTAGTTAACATTTCATTAATATCTTGAACGTACAGAAAGGTGCACTCTTCTTATATTTCTTTTCGCTGTTTGAATTCTTTACCCGAGTCCCAGATCACACTGGTCCATGCAGTGAAAGGCCACATTCCACGCGTCAGCGAACAAAGAGATAGACGGCGCTTCAGTTTCCAATCGTGTGCTGTGCCAGAGGAAATTGGACTGTACCATCCTGTCGAAAATCAGAGGGGGGTGTTTATTTATTTGAGGAGTTTCTAAAATTTAGCTTTAGACAGTTGATTGCATTTTGTTAGTTATGATAAAGTGTGCATTTTGTTATAACCGTCCTCCGTAAAGACTTATATGCATGCCCAGGTACTGCTTGACGAAAAGCTGCCCTATTTCTAGGCTAAAACTGTCATAGTTTTCAACAATACCTCATTCATGACCAAGTAGCTCGTAACGAGTGCCTAAATTCAAGTCGATTCGAACACACCAGTGTATGTGAGCCTTTTTCAGGAAGAGCAGAGTGGCGCAGCGGAAGCGTGCTGGGCCCATAACCCAGAGGTCGATGGATCGAAACCATCCTCTGCTAAGACGTTTTAACTTTTATACATGCCTGAGCCCCCCCAAAAGGCGCAGTATCCACAGCGTGGGAGTGCTCTCTTAGCAGGCGTGCATCCAGAAGACTCTTATCTGATTTTCTTTTAAAGGCCACCTCAATGAGAGGTAGAATTAATAGGGAAAGTCAGCGACTCGACAACAGCCCCATTGTCCTAATGTATAAGGCACTGGCCTCCTAAACCAGGGATTGTGAGTTCAAGTCCCATCTTTTATAACCGCCATCTGAGAGCACCCTTTAACTTATATGAGTGGCCAGGTCCTGCATGAGCTGCCGTGTTTCTAGGCTAAAACTGTCGTAGTTTTCAACATATCTCATTTATGACCAAGTAGCTTGTTACGAGTGCCTAAATTAAAGTTGATTCAAACACACCAGTGTATTTGAGCCTTTTGCAGGAAGAGCAGAGTGGCGCAGCGGAAGCGTGCTGGGCCCATAACCCAGAGGTCGATGGATAGAAACCATCCTCTGCTAAGAGTTTTTAACTTCTATACATGCCTGAGACCCTCAAAAGGGGCACCTGATTGAAAACCTACGGCCACTTGGTGGTCTCTTAGCAGGCGTTCAACCAGAAGACTCTGTCTGATTTTTTTTTAAAGGCACCTGAATGAGAGGGCAAGTCAGCTACTCCACAACAGCCCCAGTGGCCTAATGGATAAGGCACCATCCTCTGCTAAGAGGTTTTAACTTCTATACATGCCTGTGACCCCCAATTAGGGTAAATATCCACAGTGTGGGAGTGAAAACCTAAAAGGTGTGCACTCTTAGCAGGCGTTTGTCCATAAGACTTTATCTGTCTTTATTATATAGCCACCTGATTAGCCACCTGAAATTCAAGTTGATTCCAACACACCAGTGTATTTGAGCCTTTTGGAGGAAGAGCAGAGTGGCGCAGCGGAAGCGTGCTGGGCCCATAACCCAGAGGTCGATGGATCGAAACCATCCTCTGCTAAGAGGTTTTAACTTCTATACATGCCTGAGACCCCCAATTAGGGTAAATATCCACAGTGTGGGAGTGAAAACCTAAAAGGTTTGCACTCTTAGCAGGCGTTTGTCCAAAAGACTCTATCTGTCTGTTTTTTTTATAGCCACCTAAATGAGAAGACAAGTCAGCAACTCCACAACAGCCCCAGTGGCCTAATGGATAAGGCACTGGCCTCCTAAGCCAGGGATTGTGGGTTCGAGTCCCATCTGGGGTGACTTACAGCAGAGTGGCGCAGCGGAAGCGTGCTGGGCCCATAACCCAGAGGTCGATGGATCGAAACCATCCTCTGCTAAGAGGTTTTAACTTCTATACATGCCTGAGGCCCCCCAAAAGGGATCAAAACCATCTTCTGTTAAGCCAGTTGATCTTCCACACATAAGCTGCTAAAACTGTTGCAGTTTTTGAAAAATCTCCTGTATGAGAGACTAGCTAGTAATGTGTCCCTAAATGTAAACAGAGAACAGGTAGTTAACATTTCATTAATATCTTGAACGTACAGAAAGGTGCACTCTTCTTATATTTCTTTTCGCTGTTTGAATTCTTTACCCGAGTCCCAGATCACACTGGTCCATGCAGTGAAAGGCCACATTCCACGCGTCAGCGAACAAAGAGATAGACGGCGCTTCAGTTTCCAATCGTGTGCTGTGCCAGAGGAAATTGGACTGTACCATCCTGTCGAAAATCAGAGGGGGGTGTTTATTTATTTGAGGAGTTTCTAAAATTTAGCTTTAGACAGTTGATTGCATTTTGTTAGTTATGATAAAGTGTGCATTTTGTTATAACCGTCCTCCGTAAAGACTTATATGCATGCCCAGGTACTGCTTGACGAAAAGCTGCCCTATTTCTAGGCTAAAACTGTCATAGTTTTCAACAATACCTCATTCATGACCAAGTAGCTCGTAACGAGTGCCTAAATTCAAGTTGATTTGAACACACCAGTGTATGTGAGCCTTTTTCAGGAAGAGCAGAGTGGCGCAGCGGAAGCGTGCTGGGCCCATAACCCAGAGGTCGATGGATCGAAACCATCCTCTGCTAAGACGTTTTAACTTTTATACATGCCTGAGCCCCCCCAAAAGGCGCAGTATCCACAGCGTGGGAGTGCTCTCTTAGCAGGCGTTCAACCAGAAGACTCTGTCTGATTTTTTTTTAAAGGCACCTGAATGAGAGGGCAAGTCAGCTACTCCACAACAGCCCCAGTGGCCTAATGGATAAGGCACTGGCCTCCTAAGCCAGGGATTGTGGGTTCGAGTCCCATGTGGGGTGACTTACAGCAGACTGGGGCAGCGTAAGAGTGCTGTGTCCATAACCCAGAGGTCGATGGATCAAAACCATCCTCTGCTAAGAGGTTTTAACTTCTATACATGCCTGTGACCCCCAATTAGGGTAAATATCCACAGTGTGGGAGTGAAAACCTAAAAGGTGTGCACTCTTAGCAGGTGTTTGTCCATGAGACTCTATCTGTCTTTTTTTTATAGCCACCTGATTAGCCACCTGAAATTCAAGTTGATTCCAACACACCAGTGTATTTGAGCCTTTTGGAGGAAGAGCAGAGTGGCGCAGCGGAAGTGTGCTGGGCCCATAACCCAGAGGTCGATGGATCGAAACCATCCTCTGCTAAGACGTTTTAACTTTTATACATGCCTGAGCCCCCCCAAAAGGCGCAGTATCCACAGCGTGGGAGTGCTCTCTTAGCAGGCGTGCATCCAGAAGACTCTTATCTGATTTTCTTTTAAAGGCCACCTCAATGAGAGGTAGAATTAATAGGGAAAGTCAGCGACTCGACAACAGCCCCATTGTCCTAATGTATAAGGCACTGGACTCCTAAACCAGGGATTGTGAGTTCAAGTCCCATCTTTTATAACCGCCATCTGAGAGCACCCTTTAACTTATATGAGTGGCCAGGTCCTGCATGAGCTGCCGTGTTTCTAGGCTAAAACTGTCGTAGTTTTCAACATATCTCATTTATGACCAAGTAGCTCGTTACGAGTGCCTAAATTAAAGTTGATTCAAACACACCAGTGTATTTGAGCCTTTTGGAGGAAGAGCAGAGTGGCGCAGCGGAAGCGTGCTGGGCCCAAAACCCAGAGGTCGATGCATCGAAACCATCCTCTGCTAAGAGGTTTTAACTTCTATACATGCCTGAGACCCCCAATTAGGGTAAATATCCACAGTGTGGGAGTGAAAACCTAAAAGGTTTGCACTCTTAGCAGGCGTTTGTCCAAAAGACTCTATCTGTCTTTTTTTTTTATAGCCACCTAAATGAGAAGACAAGTCAGCAACTCTACAACAGCCCCAGTGGCCTAATGGATAAGGCACTGGCCTCCTAAGCCAGGGATTGTGGGTTCGAGTCCCATCTGGGGTGACTTACAGCAGAGTGGCGCAGCGGAAGCGTGCTGGGCCCATAACCCAGAGGTCGATGGATTGAAACTATCATCTGCTAAGACGTTTTAACTTTTATACATGCCTGAGACCCTCAAAAGGGGCACTTGATTGAAAACCTACGGCCACTTGGTGGTCTCTTAGCAGGCGTTCAACCAGAAGACTCTGTCTGATTTTTTTTTTAAAGGCACCTGAATAAGAGGGCAAGTCAGCAACTCCACAACAGCCCCATTGGCCTAATGGATAAGGCACTGGCCTCCTAAGCCAGGTATTGTGGGTTCGAATCCCATCTGGGGTGACTTACAGCAGAGTGGTGCAGCGGAAGCGTGCTGGGCCAATAACCCAGAGGTCGATGGATCGAAACCATCCTCTGCTAAGAGTTTTTAACTTCTATACATGCCTGAGACCCTCAAAAGGGGCACCTGATTGAAAACCTACGGCCACTTGGTGGTCTCTTAGCAGGCGTTCAACCAGAAGACTCTGTCTGATTTTTTTTTTAAAGGCACCTGAATGAAAGGGCAAGTCAGCTACTCCACAACAGCCCCAGTGGCCTAATGGATAAGGCACCATCCTCTGCTAAGAGGTTTTAACTTCTATACATGCCTGTCACCCCCAATTAGGGTAAATATCCACAGTGTGGGAGTGAAAACCTAAAAGGTGTGCACTCTTAGCAGGCGTTTGTCCATGAGACTCTATCTGTCTTTTTTTATAGCCACCTGATTAGCCACCTGAAATTCAAGTTGATTCCAACACACCAGTGTATTTGAGCCTTTTGGAGGAAGAGCAGAGTGGCGCAGCGGAAGTGTGCTGGGCCCATAACCCAGAGGTCGATGGATCGAAACCATCCTCTGCTAAGAGGTTTTAACTTCTATACATGCCTGAGACCCCCAATTAGGGTAAATATCCACAGTGTGGGAGTGAAAACCTAAAAGGTTTGCACTCTTAGCAGGCGTTCGTCCAAAAGACTCTATCTGTCTTTTTTTTTTATAGCCACCTAAATGAGAAGACAAGTCAGCAACTCCACAACAGCCCCAGTGGCCTAAAGGATAAGGCACTGGCCTCCTAAGCCAGGGATTGTGGGTTTGAGTCCCATCTGGGGTGACTTACAGCAGAGTGGCGCAGCGGAAGCGTGCTGGGCCCATAACCACATATCCACAGCGTGGGAGTGCTCTCTTAGCAGGCGTGCATCCAGAAGCCTTTTGCAGGAAGAGCAGAGTGGCGCAGCGGAAGCGTGCTGGGCCCATAACCCAGAGGTCGATGGATCGAAACCATCCTCTGCTAAGAGTTTTTAACTTCTATACATGCCTGAGACCCTCAAAAGGGGCACCTGATTGAAAACCTACGGCCACTTGGTGGTCTCTTAGCAGGAGTTCAACCAGAAGACTCTGTCTGATTTTTTTTTAAAGGCACCTGAATGAGAGGGCAAGTCAGCTACTCCACAACAGCCCCAGTGGCCTAATGGATAAGGCACCATCCTCTGCTAAGAGGTTTTAACTTCTATACATGCCTGTGACCCCCAATTAGGGTAAATATCCACAGTGTGGGAGTGAAAACCTAAAAGGTGTGCACTCTTAGCAGGCGTTTGTCCATAAGACTTTATCTGTCTTTTTTATATAGCCACCTGATTAGCCACCTGAAATTCAAGTTGATTCCAACACACCAGTGTATTTGAGCCTTTTGGAGGAAGAGCAGAGTGGCGCAGCGGAAGCGTGCTGGGCCCATAACCCAGAGGTCGATGGATCGAAACCATCCTCTGCTAAGAGGTTTTAACTTCTATACATGCCTGAGACCCCCAATTAGGGTAAATATCCACAGTGTGGGAGTGAAAACCTAAAAGGTTTGCACTCTTAGCAGGCGTTCGTCCAAAAGACTCTATCTGTCTTTTTTTTTTTATAGCCACCTAAATGAGAAGACAAGTCAGCAACTCCACAACAGCCCCAGTGGCCTAATGGATAAGGCACTGGCCTCCTAAGCCAGGGATTGTGGGTTCGAGTCCCATCTGGGGTGACTTACAGCAGAGTGGCGCAGCGGAAGCGTGCTGGGCCCATAACCCAGAGGTCGATGGATCGAAACCATCCTCTGCTAAGAGGTTTTAACTTCTATACATGCCTGAGGCCCCCCAAAAGGGATCAAAACCATCTTCTGTTAAGCCAGTTGATCTTCCACACATAAGCTGCTAAAACTGTTGCAGTTTTTGAAAAATCTCCTGTATGAGAGACTAGCTAGTAATGTGTCCCTAAATGTAAACAGAGAACAGGTAGTTAACATTTCATTAATATCTTGAACGTACAGAAAGGTGCACTCTTCTTATATTTCTTTTCGCTGTTTGAATTCTTTACCCGAGTCCCAGATCACACTGGTCCATGCAGTGAAAGGCCACATTCCACGCGTCAGCGAACAAAGAGATAGACGGCGCTTCAGTTTCCAATCGTGTGCTGTGCCAGAGGAAATTGGACTGTACCATCCTGTCGAAAATCAGAGGGGGGTGTTTATTTATTTGAGGAGTTTCTAAAATTTAGCTTTAGACAGTTGATTGCATTTTGTTAGTTATGATAAAGTGTGCATTTTGTTATAACCGTCCTCCGTAAAGACTTATATGCATGCCCAGGTACTGCTTGACGAAAAGCTGCCCTATTTCTAGGCTAAAACTGTCATAGTTTTCAACAATACCTCATTCATGACCAAGTAGCTCGTAACGAGTGCCTAAATTCAAGTCGATTCGAACACACCAGTGTATGTGAGCCTTTTTCAGGAAGAGCAGAGTGGCGCAGCGGAAGCGTGCTGGGCCCATAACCCAGAGGTCGATGGATCGAAACCATCCTCTGCTAAGATGTTTTAACTTTTATACATGCCTGAGCCCCCCCAAAAGGCGCAGTATCCACAGCGTGGGAGTGCTCTCTTAGCAGGCGTGCATCCAGAAGACTCTTATCTGATTTTCTTTTAAAGGCCACCTCAATGAGAGGTAGAATTAATAGGGAAAGTCAGCGACTCGACAACAGCCCCATTGTCCTAATGTATAAGGCACTGGCCTCCTAAACCAGGGATTGTGAGTTCAAGTCCCATCTTTTATAACCGCCATCTGAGAGCACCCTTTAACTTATATGAGTGGCCAGGTCCTGCATGAGCTGCCGTGTTTCTAGGCTAAAACTGTCGTAGTTTTCAACATATCTCATTTATGACCAAGTAGCTTGTTACGAGTGCCTACATTAAAGTTGATTCAAACACACCAGTGTATTTGAGCCTTTTGCAGGAAGAGCAGAGTGGCGCAGCGGAAGCGTGCTGGGCCCATAACCCAGAGGTCGATGGATCGAAACCATCCTCTGCTAAGACGTTTTAACTTTTATACATGCCTGAGACCCTCAAAAGGGGCACCTGATTGAAAACCTACGGCCACTTGGTGGTCTCTTAGCAGGCGTTCAACCAGAAGACTCTGTCTGATTTTTTTTTAAAGGCACCTGAATGAGAGGGCAAGTCAGCTACTCCACAACAGCCCCAGTGGCCTAATGGATAAGGCACCATCCTCTGCTAAGAGGTTTTAACTTCTATACATGCCTGTGACCCCCAATTATGGTAAAAATCCACAGTGTGGGAGTGAAAACCTAAAAGGTGTGCACTCTTAGCAGGCGTTTGTCCATGAGACTCTATCTGTCTTTTTTTTATAGCCACCTGATTAGCCACCTGAAATTCAAGTTGATTCCAACACACCAGTGTATTTGAGCCTTTTGGAGGAAGAGCAGAGTGGCGCAGCGGAAGCGTGCTGGGCCCATAACCCAGAGGTCGATGGATCGAAACCATCCTCTGCTAAGAGGTTTTAACTTCTATACATGCCTGAGACCCCCAATTAGGGTAAATATCCACAGTGTGGGAGTGAAAACCTAAAAGGTTTGCACTCTTAGCAGGCGTTCGTCCAAAACACTCTATCTGTCTTTTTTTTTTATATCCACCTAAATGAGAAGACAAGTCAGCAACTCCACAACATAACCCAGAGGTCGATGGATCGAAACCATCCTCTGCTAAGAGTTTTTAACTTCTATACATGCCTGAGACCCTCAAAAGGGGCACCTGATTGAAAACCTACGGCCACTTGGTGGTCTCTTAGCAGGCGTTCAACCAGAAGACTCTGTCTGATTTTTTTTTTAAAGGCACCTGAATGAGAGGGCAAGTCAGCTACTCCACAACAGACCCAGTGGCCTAATGGATAAGGCACTGGCCTCCTAAGCCAGGGATTGTGGGTTCGAGTCCCATCTGGGGTGACTTACAGCAGAGTGGGGCAGCGTAAGCGTGCTGTGTCCATAACCCAGAGGTCGATGGATCAAAACCATCCTCTGCTAAGAGGTTTTAACTTCTATACATGCCTGTGACCCCCAATTAGGGTAAATATCCACAGTGTGGGAGTGAAAACCTAAAAGGTGTGCACTCTTAGCAGGCGTTTGTCCATGAGACGCTATCTGTCTTTTTTTTTTAGCCACCTGAAATTCAAGTTGATTCCAACACACCAGTGTATTTGAGCCTTTTGGAGGAAGAGCAGAGTGGCGCAGCGGAAGCGTGCTGGGCCCATAACCCAGAGGTCGATGGATCGAAACCATCCTCTGCTAAGAGGTTTTAACTTCTATACATGCCTGAGACCCCCAATTAGGGTAAATATCCACAGTGTGGGAGTGAAAACCTAAAAGGTTTGCACTCTTAGCAGGCGTTCGTCCAAAAGACTCTATCTGTCTTTTTTTTTTATAGCCACCTAAATGAGAAGACAAGTCAGCAACTCCACAACAGCCCCAGTGGCCTAATGGATAAGGCACTGGCCTCCTAAGCCAGGGATTGTGGGTTCGAGTCCCATCTGGGGTGACTTACAGCAGAGTGGCGCAGCGGAAGCGTGCTGGGCCCATAACCCAGAGGTCGATGGATCGAAACCATCCTCTGCTAAGAGGTTTTAACTTCTATACATGCCTGAGGCCCCCCAAAAGGGATCAAAACCATCTTCTGTTAAGCCAGTTGATCTTCCACACATAAGCTGCTAAAACTGTTGCAGTTTTTGAAAAATCTCCTGTATGAGAGACTAGCTAGTAATGTGTCCCTAAATGTAAACAGAGAACAGGTAGTTAACATTTCATTAATATCTTGAACGTACAGAAAGGTGCACTCTTCTTATATTTCTTTTCGCTGTTTGAATTCTTTACCCGAGTCCCAGATCACACTGGTCCATGCAGTGAAAGGCCACATTCCACGCGTCAGCGAACAAAGAGATAGACGGCGCTTCAGTTTCCAATCGTGTGCTGTGCCAGAGGAAATTGGACTGTACCATCCTGTCGAAAATCAGAGGGGGATGTTTATTTATTTGAGGAGTTTCTAAAATTTAGCTTTAGACAGTTGATTGCATTTTGTTAGTTATGATAAAGTGTGCATTTTGTTATAACCGTCCTCCGTAAAGACTTATATGCATGCCCAGGTACTGCTTGACGAAAAGCTGCCCTATTTCTAGGCTAAAACTGTCATAGTTTTCAACAATACCTCATTCATGACCAAGTAGCTCGTAACGAGTGCCTAAATTCAAGTCGATTCGAACACACCAGTGTATCTGAGCCTTTTTCAGGAAGAGCAGAGTGGCGCAGCGGAAGCGTGCTGGGCCCATAACCCAGAGGTCGATGGATCGAAACCATCCTCTGCTAAGACGTTTTAACTTTTATACATGCCTGAGCCCCCCCAAAAGGCGCAGTATCCACAGCGTGGGAGTGCTCTCTTAGCAAGCGTGCTTCCAGAAGACTCTTATCTGATTTTCTTTTAAAGGCCACCTCAATGAGAGGTAGAATTAATAGGGAAAGTCAGCGACTCGACAACAGCCCCATTGTCCTAATGTATAAGGCACTGGCCTCCTAAACCAGGGATTGTGAGTTCAAGTCCCATCTTTTATAACCGCCATCTGAGAGCACCCTTTAACTTATATGAGTGGCCAGGTCCTGCATGAGCTGCCGTGTTTCTAGGCTAAAACTGTCGTAGTTTTCAACATATCTCATTTATGACCAAGTAGCTTGTTACGAGTGCCTAAATTAAAGTTGATTCAAACACACCAGTGTATTTGAGCCTTTTGCAGGAAGAGCAGAGTGGCGCAGCGGAAGCGTGCTGGGCCCATAACCCAGAGGTCGATGGATAGAAACCATCCTCTGCTAAGAGTTTTTAACTTCTATACATGCCTGAGACCCTCAAAAGGGGCACCTGATTGAAAACCTACGGCCACTTGGTGGTCTCTTAGCAGGCGTTCAACCAGAAGACTCTGTCTGATTTTTTTTTAAAGGCACCTGAATGAGAGGGCAAGTCAGCTACTCCACAACAGCCCCAGTGGCCTAATGGATAAGGCACCATCCTCTGCTAAGAGGTTTTAACTTCTATACATGCCTGTGACCCCCAATTAGGGTAAATATCCACAGTGTGGGAGTGAAAACCTAAAAGGTGTGCACTCTTAGCAGGCGTTTGTCCATAAGACTTTATCTGTCTTTATTATATAGCCACCTGATTAGCCACCTGAAATTCAAGTTGATTCCAACACACCAGTGTATTTGAGCCTTTTGGAGGAAGAGCAGAGTGGCGCAGCGGAAGCGTGCTGGGCCCATAACCCAGAGGTCGATGGATCGAAACCATCCTCTGCTAAGAGGTTTTAACTTCTATACATGCCTGAGACCCCCAATTAGGGTAAATATCCACAGTGTGGGAGTGAAAACCTAAAAGGTTTGCACTCTTAGCAGGCGTTCGTCCAAAAGACTCTATCTGTCTGTTTTTTTTATAGCCACCTAAATGAGAAGACAAGTCAGCAACTCCACAACAGCCCCAGTGGCCTAATGGATAAGGCACTGGCCTCCTAAGCCAGGGATTGTGGGTTCGAGTCCCATCTGGGGTGACTTACAGCAGAGTGGCGCAGCGGAAGCGTGCTGGGCCCATAACCCAGAGGTCGATGGATCGAAACCATCCTCTGCTAAGAGGTTTTAACTTCTATACATGCCTGAGGCCCCCCAAAAGGGATCAAAACCATCTTCTGTTAAGCCAGTTGATCTTCCACACATAAGCTGCTAAAACTGTTGCAATTTTTGAAAAATCTCCTGTATGAGAGACTAGCTAGTAATGTGTCCCTAAATGTAAACAGAGAACAGGTAGTTAACATTTCATTAATATCTTGAACGTACAGAAAGGTGCACTCTTCTTATATTTCTTTTCGCTGTTTGAATTCTTTACCCGAGTCCCAGATCACACTGGTCCATGCAGTGAAAGGCCACATTCCACGCGTCAGCGAACAAAGAGATAGACGGCGCTTCAGTTTCCAATCGTGTGCTGTGCCAGAGGAAATTGGACTGTACCATCCTGTCGAAAATCAGAGGGGGGTGTTTATTTATTTGAGGAGTTTCTAAAATTTAGCTTTAGACAGTTGATTGCATTTTGTTAGTTATGATAAAGTGTGCATTTTGTTATAACCGTCCTCCGTAAAGACTTATATGCATGCCCAGGTACTGCTTGACGAAAAGCTGCCCTATTTCTAGGCTAAAACTGTCATAGTTTTCAACAATACCTCATTCATGACCAAGTAGCTCGTAACGAGTGCCTAAATTCAAGTCGATTCGAACACACCAGTGTATGTGAGCCTTTTTCAGGAAGAGCAGAGTGGCGCAGCGGAAGCGTGCTGGGCCCATAACCCAGAGGTCGATGGATCGAAACCATCCTCTGCTAAGACGTTTTAACTTTTATACATGCCTGAGCCCCCCCAAAAGGCGCAGTATCCACAGCGTGGGAGTGCTCTCTTAGCAGGCGTGCATCCAGAAGACTCTTATCTGATTTTCTTTTAAAGGCCACCTCAATGAGAGGTAGAATTAATAGGGAAAGTCAGCGACTCGACAACAGCCCCATTGTCCTAATGTATAAGGCACTGGCCTCCTAAACCAGGGATTGTGAGTTCAAGTCCCATCTTTTATAACCGCCATCTGAGAGCACCCTTTAACTTATATGAGTGGCCAGGTCCTGCATGAGCTGCCGTGTTTCTAGGCTAAAACTGTCGTAGTTTTCAACATATCTCATTTATGACCAAGTAGCTTGTTACGAGTGCCTAAATTAAAGTTGATTCAAACACACCAGTGTATTTGAGCCTTTTGCAGGAAGAGCAGAGTGGCGCAGCGGAAGCGTGCTGGGCCCATAACCCAGAGGTCGATGGATAGAAACCATCCTCTGCTAAGAGTTTTTAACTTCTATACATGCCTGAGACCCTCAAAAGGGGCACCTGATTGAAAACCTACGGCCACTTGGTGGTCTCTTAGCAGGCGTTCAACCAGAAGACTCTGTCTGATTTTTTTTTAAAGGCACCTGAATGAGAGGGCAAGTCAGCTACTCCACAACAGCCCCAGTGGCCTAATGGATAAGGCACCATCCTCTGCTAAGAGGTTTTAACTTCTATACATGCCTGTGACCCCCAATTAGGGTAAATATCCACAGTGTGGGAGTGAAAACCTAAAAGGTGTGCACTCTTAGCAGGCGTTTGTCCATAAGACTTTATCTGTCTTTATTATATAGCCACCTGATTAGCCACCTGAAATTCAAGTTGATTCCAACACACCAGTGTATTTGAGCCTTTTGGAGGAAGAGCAGAGTGGCGCAGCGGAAGCGTGCTGGGCCCATAACCCAGAGGTCGATGGATCGAAACCATCCTCTGCTAAGAGGTTTTAACTTCTATACATGCCTGAGACCCCCAATTAGGGTAAATATCCACAGTGTGGGAGTGAAAACCTAAAAGGTTTGCACTCTTAGCAGGCGTTCGTCCAAAAGACTCTATCTGTCTGTTTTTTTTATAGCCACCTAAATGAGAAGACAAGTCAGCAACTCCACAACAGCCCCAGTGGCCTAATGGATAAGGCACTGGCCTCCTAAGCCAGGGATTGTGGGTTCGAGTCCCATCTGGGGTGACTTACAGCAGAGTGGCGCAGCGGAAGCGTGCTGGGCCCATAACCCAGAGGTCGATGGATCGAAACCATCCTCTGCTAAGAGGTTTTAACTTCTATACATGCCTGAGGCCCCCCAAAAGGGATCAAAACCATCTTCTGTTAAGCCAGTTGATCTTCCACACATAAGCTGCTAAAACTGTTGCAATTTTTGAAAAATCTCCTGTATGAGAGACTAGCTAGTAATGTGTCCCTAAATGTAAACAGAGAACAGGTAGTTAACATTTCATTAATATCTTGAACGTACAGAAAGGTGCACTCTTCTTATATTTCTTTTCGCTGTTTGAATTCTTTACCCGAGTCCCAGATCACACTGGTCCATGCAGTGAAAGGCCACATTCCACGCGTCAGCGAACAAAGAGATAGACGGCGCTTCAGTTTCCAATCGTGTGCTGTGCCAGAGGAAATTGGACTGTACCATCCTGTCGAAAATCAGAGGGGGGTGTTTATTTATTTGAGGAGTTTCTAAAATTTAGCTTTAGACAGTTGATTGCATTTTGTTAGTTATGATAAAGTGTGCATTTTGTTATAACCGTCCTCCGTAAAGACTTATATGCATGCCCAGGTACTGCTTGACGAAAAGCTGCCCTATTTCTAGGCTAAAACTGTCATAGTTTTCAACAATACCTCATTCATGACCAAGTAGCTCGTAACGAGTGCCTAAATTCAAGTTGATTTGAACACACCAGTGTATGTGAGCCTTTTTCAGGAAGAGCAGAGTGGCGCAGCGGAAGCGTGCTGGGCCCATAACCCAGAGGTCGATGGATCGAAACCATCCTCTGCTAAGACGTTTTAACTTTTATACATGCCTGAGCCCCCCCAAAAGGCGCAGTATCCACAGCGTGGGAGTGCTCTCTTAGCAGGCGTTCAACCAGAAGACTCTGTCTGATTTTTTTTTAAAGGCACCTGAATGAGAGGGCAAGTCAGCTACTCCACAACAGCCCCAGTGGCCTAATGGATAAGGCACTGGCCTCCTAAGCCAGGGATTGTGGGTTCGAGTCCCATGTGGGGTGACTTACAGCAGACTGGGGCAGCGTAAGAGTGCTGTGTCCATAACCCAGAGGTCGATGGATCAAAACCATCCTCTGCTAAGAGGTTTTAACTTCTATACATGCCTGTGACCCCCAATTAGGGTAAATATCCACAGTGTGGGAGTGAAAACCTAAAAGGTGTGCACTCTTAGCAGGTGTTTGTCCATGAGACTCTATCTGTCTTTTTTTTATAGCCACCTGATTAGCCACCTGAAATTCAAGTTGATTCCAACACACCAGTGTATTTGAGCCTTTTGGAGGAAGAGCAGAGTGGCGCAGCGGAAGTGTGCTGGGCCCATAACCCAGAGGTCGATGGATCGAAACCATCCTCTGCTAAGAAGTTTTAACTTTTATACATGCCTGAGCCCCCCCAAAAGGCGCAGTATCCACAGCGTGGGAGTGCTCTCTTAGCAGGCGTGCATCCAGAAGACTCTTATCTGATTTTCTTTTAAAGGCCACCTCAATGAGAGGTAGAATTAATAGGGAAAGTCAGCGACTCGACAACAGCCCCATTGTCCTAATGTATAAGGCACTGGACTCCTAAACCAGGGATTGTGAGTTCAAGTCCCATCTTTTATAACCGCCATCTGAGAGCACCCTTTAACTTATATGAGTGGCCAGGTCCTGCATGAGCTGCCGTGTTTCTAGGCTAAAACTGTCGTAGTTTTCAACATATCTCATTTATGACCAAGTAGCTCGTTACGAGTGCCTAAATTAAAGTTGATTCAAACACACCAGTGTATTTGAGCCTTTTGGAGGAAGAGCAGAGTGGCGCAGCGGAAGCGTGCTGGGCCCAAAACCCAGAGGTCGATGGATCGAAACCATCCTCTGCTAAGAGGTTTTAACTTCTATACATGCCTGAGACCCCCAATTAGGGTAAATATCCACAGTGTGGGAGTGAAAACCTAAAAGGTTTGCACTCTTAGCAGGCGTTTGTCCAAAAGACTCTATCTGTCTTTTTTTTTTATAGCCACCTAAATGAGAAGACAAGTCAGCAACTCTACAACAGCCCCAGTGGCCTAATGGATAAGGCACTGGCCTCCTAAGCCAGGGATTGTGGGTTCGAGTCCCATCTGGGGTGACTTACAGCAGAGTGGCGCAGCGGAAGCGTGCTGGGCCCATAACCCAGAGGTCGATGGATTGAAACTATCATCTGCTAAGACGTTTTAACTTTTATACATGCCTGAGACCCTCAAAAGGGGCACTTGATTGAAAACCTACGGCCACTTGGTGGTCTCTTAGCAGGCGTTCAACCAGAAGACTCTGTCTGATTTTTTTTTTAAAGGCACCTGAATAAGAGGGCAAGTCAGCAACTCCACAACAGCCCCATTGGCCTAATGGATAAGGCACTGGCCTCCTAAGCCAGGTATTGTGGGTTCGAATCCCATCTGGGGTGACTTACAGCAGAGTGGTGCAGCGGAAGCGTGCTGGGCCAATAACCCAGAGGTCGATGGATCGAAACCATCCTCTGCTAAGAGTTTTTAACTTCTATACATGCCTGAGACCCTCAAAAGGGGCACCTGATTGAAAACCTACGGCCACTTGGTGGTCTCTTAGCAGGCGTTCAACCAGAAGACTCTGTCTGATTTTTTTTTTAAAGGCACCTGAATGAGAGGGCAAGTCAGCTACTCCACAACAGCCCCAGTGGCCTAATGGATAAGGCACCATCCTCTGCTAAGAGGTTTTAACTTCTATACATGCCTGTCACCCCCAATTAGGGTAAATATCCACAGTGTGGGAGTGAAAACCTAAAAGGTGTGCACTCTTAGCAGGCGTTTGTCCATGAGACTCTATCTGTCTTTTTTTATAGCCACCTGATTAGCCACCTGAAATTCAAGTTGATTCCAACACACCAGTGTATTTGAGCCTTTAGGAGGAAGAGCAGAGTGGCGCAGCGGAAGTGTGCTGGGCCCATAACCCAGAGGTCGATGGATCGAAACCATCCTCTGCTAAGAGGTTTTAACTTCTATACATGCCTGAGACCCCCAATTAGGGTAAATATCCACAGTGTGGGAGTGAAAACCTAAAAGGTTTGCACTCTTAGCAGGCGTTCGTCCAAAAGACTCTATCTGTCTTTTTTTTTTATAGCCACCTAAATGAGAAGACAAGTCAGCAACTCCACAACAGCCCCAGTGGCCTAAAGGATAAGGCACTGGCCTCCTAAGCCAGGGATTGTGGGTTTGAGTCCCATCTGGGGTGACTTACAGCAGAGTGGCGCAGCGGAAGCGTGCTGGGCCCATAACCACATATCCACAGCGTGGGAGTGCTCTCTTAGCAGGCGTGCATCCAGAAGCCTTTTGCAGGAAGAGCAGAGTGGCGCAGCGGAAGCGTGCTGGGCCCATAACCCAGAGGTCGATGGATCGAAACCATCCTCTGCTAAGAGATTTTAACTTCTATACATGCCTGAGACCCTCAAAAGGGGCACTTCATTGAAAACCTACGGCCACTTGGTGGTCTCTTAGCAGGTGTTCAACCAGAAGACTCTGTCTGATTTTTTTTTTAAAGGCACCTGAATGAGAGGGCAAGTCAGCAACTCCACAACAGCCCCAGTGGCCTAATGGATAAGGCACTGGCCTCCTAAGCCAGGGATTGTGGGTTCGAGTGGGTGACTGGGGTGACTTACAGCAGAGTGGCGCAGCGGAAGCGTGCTGGGCCCATAACCCAGAGGTCGATGGATCGAAACCATCCTCTGCTAAGAGGTTTTAACTTCTATACATGCCTGAGGCCCCCCAAAAGGGATCAAAACCATCTTCTGTTAAGCCAGTTGATCTTCCACACATAAGCTGCTAAAACTGTTGCAGTTTTTGAAAAATCTCCTGTATGAGAGACTAGCTAGTAATGTGTCCCTAAATGTAAACAGAGAACAGGTAGTTAACATTTCATTAATATCTTGAACGTACAGAAAGGTGCACTCTTCTTATATTTCTTTTCGCTGTTTGAATTCTTTACCCGAGTCCCAGATCACACTGGTCCATGCAGTGAAAGGCCACATTCCACGCGTCAGCGAACAAAGAGATAGACGGCGCTTCAGTTTCCAATCGTGTGCTGTGCCAGAGGAAATTGGACTGTACCATCCTGTCGAAAATCAGAGGGGGGTGTTTATTTATTTGAGGAGTTTCTAAAATTTAGCTTTAGACAGTTGATAGCATTTTGTTAGTTATGATAAAGTGTGCATTTTGTTATAACCGTCCTCCGTAAAGACTTATATGCATGCCCAGGTACTGCTTGACGAAAAGCTGCCCTATTTCTAGGCTAAAACTGTCATAGTTTTCAACAATACCTCATTCATGACCAAGTAGCTCGTAACGAGTGCCTAAATTCAAGTTGATTTGAACACACCAGTGTATGTGAGCCTTTTTCAGGAAGAGCAGAGTGGCGCAGCGGAAGCGTGCTGGGCCCATAACCCAGAGGTCGATGGATCGAAACCATCCTCTGCTAAGACGTTTTAACTTTTATACATGCCTGAGCCCCCCCAAAAGGCGCAGTATCCACAGCGTGGGAGTGCTCTCTTAGCAGGCGTGCATCCAGAAGACTCTTATCTGATTTTCTTTTAAAGGCCACCTCAATGAGAGGTAGAATTAATAGGGAAAGTCAGCGACTTGACAACAGCCCCATTGTCCTAATGTATAAGGCACTGGCCTCCTAAACCAGGGATTGTGAGTTCAAGTCCCATCTTTTATAACCGCCATCTGAGAGCACCCTTTAACTTATATGAGTGGCCAGGTCCTGCATGAGCTGCCGTGTTTCTAGGCTAAAACTGTCGTAGTTTTCAACATATCTCATTTATGACCAAGTAGCTCGTTACGAGTGCCTAAATTCAAGTTGATTCCAACACACCAGTGTATTTGAGCTTTTTGCAGGAAGAGCAGAGTGGCGCAGCGGAAGCGTGCTGGGCCCATAACCCAGAGGTCGATGGATCGAAACCATCCTCTGCTAAGAGTTTTTAACTTCTATACATGCCTGAGACCCCCAATTAGGGTAAATATCCACAGTGTGGGAGTGAAAACCTAAAAGGTTTGCACTCTTAGCAGGCGTTCGTCCAAAAGACTCTATCTGTCTTTTTTTTTTATAGCCACCTAAATGAGAAGACAAGTCAGCAACTCCACAACAGCCCCAGTGGCCTAATGGATAAGGCACTGAGTGGAGCAGCAGAAGCGTGCTGGGCCCATAACCCAGAGGTCGATGGATCGAAACCATCCTCTGCTAAGAGTTTCTAACTTCTATACATGCCTGAGACCCTCAAAAGGGGCACTTGATTGAAAACCTACGGCCACTTGGTGGTCTCTTAGCAGGCGTTCAACCAGAAGACTCTGTCTGATTTTTTTTTTAAAGGCACCTGAATAAGAGGGCAAGTCAGCAACTCCACAACAGCCCCATTGGCCTAATGGATAAGGCACTGGCCTCCTAAGCCAGGTATTGTGGGTTCAAATCCCATCTGGGGTGACTTACAGCAGAGTGGTGCAGCAGAAGCGTGCTCGGCCCATAACCCAGAGGTCGATGGATCGAAACCATCCTCTGCTAAGAGTTTTTAACTTCTATACATGCCTGAGACCCTCAAAAGGGGCACCTGATTGAAAACCTACGGCCACTTGGTGGTCTCTTAGCAGGCGTTCAACCAGAAGACTCTGTCTGATTTTTTTTTTAAAGGCACCTGAATGAGAGGGCAAGTCAGCTACTCCACAACAGCCCCAGTGGCCTAATGGATAAGGCACCATCCTCTGCTAAGAGGTTTTAACTTCTATACATGCCTGTGACCCCCAATTAGGGTAAATATCCACAGTGTGGGAGTGAAAACCTAAAAGGTGTGCACTCTTAGCAGGCGTTTGTCCATGAGACTCTATCTGTCTTTTTTTTATAGCCACCTGTAGCGTCAGAACGAGTCAGACAAAACTAAGATTCGATCGGAGCATCGAAACATGAGGAGCTGAAATTCCAGGACAACATCGTAAAGATTCCTATCTCTGACTTCTGGAGCAAGCCTAACTAACAAGCCTCTTTCACAGAACAGCTCGCAACATTAAGACAAAAGAACACTTATTGATAAGTGTTCTACGCAGGAAGGAGATCATCAAATTTGGGGTAAATAGTCAAGATTAATGGTCAAAGAGATGGCCATCACATAGCGTTCCACAAGAGAAATCACAAGCTTCTTCAGATTGACTTCTCCCCCACACATACAAGACAAAGAACCAGACTGAAATTCCTCTGGCCAAAGAACACTTCTTTTTGGTACACAGAGACTTTCTTTTTCATATGCACATAAAACCATCCTAAAAGGACAATGCTAGGCATAACACTATATTATGTATGTAATCACATATTAGACTATCATGTTTTAAGCACATATTATGTATGTCTTTCTAATAACTATTGAATGACTTTAAGGTTAGTCGTGTTTGGTATGTATGAGTTTGACATTTCTAGCTTGAAATGTTTCTTTCAATTAATTCTGTGTCAAATGTATCATATTCTGGTTATAGAAATCATATCCAAAAGTATACTTTGCAAGAGTGTGTAAAATTCAGACCATGTGACTGATAACAGGCTGATTTATGATGGAAGGAACAACCCTAGCTAAGACAATAGCCTATCTAATTGGTCAAAACACCAAATGGGATGTGTCCCAAAGCCGAGTTTAAGAACTCAGGACACCATCAAATCTCTCTCTCTTTTGTCTCTCTAAGCCCCCTCTTCTCTTCCCTTCTACCCTTCTTCTTCTCGCCACAGCGTTTTGACGCTGTTTTAGCGCTCTTTGAGCGTGCTCTGGCCTACAGGCCAGTTGCTACTTAACACCACGATGAGAAGAAAAACCACCTAGTCTCATTACTCATTTTATTCTTTTACTTTAGTTTCTTTTCTTTCCGTTGAGTCTCGTGTTCAAAAGTTAAGTTTGCCGCAATGTCCAGCGACTGCACCCGCTTCAAACTTCAACCAGAAACGGACTCCAAGACCATCCTCAGCCAACGGCCCAACCATTGGCTTCCCAAGACATCGCTTCAAAGACTACTGAACTTCCAGCCAATCACCAACTCGGGAAAACCCCTTTCCTGCAACGACGACGAAGACAAAAGGGAATCCCTGTAACACAAAGGCAACGCAAGTACAAACTCCAGATTATAACTGAGCTGGTGTATTTAATATAAATTTTAGCCTCATTGAGAAACTCAACGCGAGGCTTAATTAAGTGATTGATGGTTGTTCAGGTCTATGCAATAGCACATATTGCTGTAAACTTGGGATTTCACATTCTCATTCTCTAAACTCATCCTTTCTCTTTTTCTGCAACGTGTGAATGTGTGAATGCGTGTGTTCATGTTAGATTAGTTTATGTCTTAGGTTTATATAAATAAAGTCTTATTTATATTGAAAAGAGAAGTATCTTGTGTTTTGTGCTTACAAGTTAATGTCTTAATCTGCTGATCTTGTTACTGTGCTTATTAATAGTGTTTTCACTATATTTTGGATTTTAATATCTAGTGCAGAATTAATGTTATACGGCTCGTTCAGTGAATCGCTCAGTTGATCAGCCGCAAAACAGTGATTCTGTTCAAATTCCCTATAAAATCATTAATGATTCCCTTTGAGCTAAATTAAATTATATTTATGTATAAAACCCTTACCTATTTATTGGTGGAGGACGCGGGCAGATTAACCTAAATTGTGAGCATAAACCAAGTTATTTAATCTTTGCCATTGCTGTGGATGAAAGATGAGACGCTTCTGAGACTAGCGTGTGTGTGTGTGACGTCAGCAGCGCGCGCCTGCTTGAATGAATGAACGCAGAGAAGGCTGTAACTCCAGTCTGCCTCTTCATTGTTAAACTGCAGTAAGTGAACTTAAAGTTATCTGAGATCATACAATAAGGTTGAAATTGAGCGTGTTCCTCTTTTCTGTAATGCCTTGTTTTATAGCTGAATTGATGTCCTGCGTGTTCCAGGTCATTCAATAGTTATACTCCTGAATCTCAGTCACTGTTAGCTGAACGGAGCTAAACTGCAATAGTTAAAAGGTAAATAAATCGGTGGATAAAGAATAGTTTTGAGCGTTCCTCAATTCTATCTGATCAAAGCTTTATTATTCATAGTTTGATTTTCAGTGCGTGTTCCATTGTCAGATCAGCTATGATATAAGCTTGATAAAGTTAAAGTTAACGTTGTGTCAACAGCGAAGAAAACCTGTTGTGTGTACGTGTCCAGAGAAACTGGCACGGGCTTTTATGATCCGATCACTGTTTTCCTCAACTGCAGCACGAAGCGGCGATTTGAATAAAGTTTAAAGTAAACTCTGAACGAACTGAGAGTTTAAGCGCCACATCGCAGAACCAACTAAAAGCGGTGTTGTTATTTGTACAGTGTTGAAATGCGCCGACATTTCATGTAACATGCCTAACTGTAACTGCATTAACTGTAATTGTAATCTAGTCCACTAGAGTTTGTTTTAGTTGCCACAGTTACTTGCATGACACGGAAGTCTTAACCTACTTCCGGAGCAACTCTGAACTGCGCACGCGCAGCACATTGATGCTATTGTAAACAAACTCTATACTGTTGCTAAGCTAACGGAACGGTTGTGTTTACATTGAAGCCTGTGTTAAAGCCATTAGCCTCAAAGGTTAGAAGTTAGCATTAGCATCCAGTGGTTGAATACAGTGTGTGTGTTTGAAAAGCTAAAGTGGTTTAACCCTTTAAACATCTAAACTAATACACTTGTTGGTCTTTCTCTTTCTTATTTCTCTAATTTTTCACTTCTTACCACTTATTTGCATTTTACTAGAAAGGGAAATACTACTAGTTCACAATTATTAATTGTGCCAAATTCAAAATTTAATTAAAACATTAAATTTATTTGGAATCATTCAAAATTTCCCCCTCAGATCATTTCATATGATCATTACTTCTAGTATTCTCTTTTGGGCCTAATCATTTTAGGTACGAATAAGCCTTGAACTTTGAAAGTTTTAAACTTATTCTACCTAATTGATTTATTACCCATATCAATAGATTCTATTTAAACTTATACTCACTCATTACTTTATTGCGTTTTAACCCTCTTTCTTCCTGTTTTGGTTATACACTTAGCCACTATTTTTAGTTACTAAAACTAAAGACTTATTTCCTCCTTTATTTAATTTCATTTTTGTTTATTTTACCCATTTATTACTTTTCAAGTTTCCTTTGTCTTACCATTCTCTTTCCTCTGTGTATCCTAGCTTGGGGACGACACACCCGAGCCTCAATAGGAGTCATTGTTATCCCTCACTACGAGTACAAATAAATTAGAGAGACAAATCTCTTTCACCCAAAATTTATTTATTTGTTATTAGTTGTGCAGCAACTGAAAATAACGCTCTACTCGATGTTGGGCATAACAGCGTGCTAGTGGACCCGATCCACTTAATCTACTGTCTCTCTCCTGTCCTCTCCTACTTTCTTCACTCTTCACTTTTCACATTTGTAGGGACCTGTAAGAACCATCAATCAATTCTAAGTGAATGAAATACACAATCCTGTCCAAAGGAGAATCATCCTTACGAATTTGATTGTAATCAAACACTCTTTCGTTCTTCCTAGCCTCCCCACATTTGAAAACGCAATCCAAATTTTAACATCTCATCCGACGCTGAGATCAATTTAATAAAGATAAGTTTTGGGCAACCGTTGCCTTCACAGCCTCCCTGGTCCAACTGTAAGGTGTATGTTGTCAATCCTGTCAGACTAAGAAAGAGATATCAGAATTATTATTATATTCATTTGTCTAAAACAGAGATTTAATAATATTGTTTGCCTCCTTGATAACATTTAATTGAAAAAAAAAAGAAAAAGAAATTTTCCTCATTTGAAAAAAAAAGAAGGAATTGTTTCTTTAATTGAATTTGTTTTTCACCTTTTTTCTCTCTTTTCCCTCTTCCTCATTAGAAGTGATGAAGTCTTCACATCTCTAGTCTACCTAGATACCCTGAGACCAACACAGTCATCACCACACTACACTAGTGGTTCAAAATCACTGACACAACACTTAGTTGTCCCACCACACATAGGCTTCTACTCCACACAGATCTGTGTCAGTCTCTCTTCTCCCCAGCGTGCTAACATGCCGCAGACTGCAGCCCCCTTTGCCCAAGGGGAAGATGGGAACACTTGGCTGAGAGGCACGACAGACAGCCTCACCCCCAAGACCCTTGAACTGTTATTATTTTTAATAATAATCCTAATTCTGAGAAGATTCCTGACACAAGATTCGAGCCAGAACACCAACCACGAGGAGCTAGTCAAAATCACCAGCTCCCTAAGCTATGCCTTCACGACCCAGCTGAAACTGAGCGACAAGCACATCACCCATCTTCAAGAGGAGCTGACATGTGCTCAACGCCGCATAGACAAGCTGGAAGTGAAAGTTCAAGATCAACTCAAAGCACCCAACGAGAGGGAGCAGGAAACAACGGAACAAGTTAAGGAGCTCCAAGCAGCCCTGAAAGCAGCTCAGCTTGACCAACAACATGCAAAAGCTTCCCAGAAAGACCTGGTAAACAGGCTCCAGTATGCCGAACAGCTACTAGAGAAAGCTAAGAATGACATCAGCAACAAGAACGCCGAAATCAGTTCCTTGAAAGACAACCTTGAAAGGTACAGAACTGAAATGGACAATCTGACCCAACAACTAGACGATACCAACTATGAGCTCTATATGGTCAGAAAAGAACTCAAACATGCTTATGAGCAGAAACAAGAGCCAAGGCAAGAGAAACATCTCTCAGCCTCACCACTGCTGAGCAGAGCCGAGTCCTACGTCCAAGAACTGGTACGCAACGAAAGAAGCGAAGGGCCACAACCCAAAACCTCACCTGCCTTCGCCACAGAACTCTTTCCTGTCAACGAAAGAAAACCTCCCATCCAAGCAGACCTCGGAGCTGCACTTGGGATGACCGTCAAAGACCTCGACAAGTTGTCTAAAAACATCAGCAAGTTCAAACCGAACTCCACAGAGGGCCACACCATCGAGGCTCATCTGCAAGATATCGACTTCTATCTAGAAATGAGACCTCATGTGACTGACAGAGACAGGTTATACCTCCTTAGAGCAACATCCAGTCCCGAGGTACGAAACTTCCTAGATCGACAGCCCAGTCGAACAAAGTTAGACTACCAGCTACTTTGTGAGGTCCTGATTAAAGAATTTACAGACCCAGAGTCCGAACATGGACTGTTAACTGCCTTGGAAACCAAACAAGGTCGACAAGAGACTCCACAAGCTTACTACAACCGACTCCGACAAGCTTACTTTGGTGCACACAACGAACCTGACCTTGAAGAGGATGTGAACTTCAAAAGCCTCTTCCTAAAAAAATCTGCACCCTGGAGTCAGTCACCATCTAGGCGTCATGGCCTGTCCACGCTCCATGACCATCCAACAGTTGCGTGACCTAACACAGAAGGCCTACAACAAGCAGAAGATGGCCTCAAAGAAAGGTAACAAAACCTCCACACTCTTGAACTCTGTCACCAAAGACTCTAGCCTTGCACTGGACGACACCCAGTTGCATCACAACACCAGAGTTTTCCATCAAGAGCACGGAGAACGTGACCCCCATGTCCACGACAGCTATCAGCCCAACCGCTGGAAAAATCCATGGGACAAGCCACGCTTCTCAAGAAACACAAAAGATCAGACATCCAAAGGTAATCACCTGACTCATCCAAGAGCAACTCGTGTGGGTAAGCGACAACGAAACCCACCTCAGCACCACTCAGACATGCACAGTGCTGAGTACACACAAGATCTAGACAGCTTACCATCAGAAGACATGGAACAAGTCATGAGACAACTGAAAGAGATCCTTCAAGATAAGCTGAACACGGATGACTACAAAATTGAGTCAAGCTCGCTGTGACCAGCGACAGAATGGAAGGCCGGTGATCACATGGTACACCACCATATCAGAGATGACAAGCACCTGTTCAACAACCACCCTGAACGAGCAAGTCTCTCACGGCCAACTATTGATGAAAACTGAGGTACCAGAGAACGTCACCTCAGTCACCCATCACTCACTAACAAACTGGTAAATGAACTCCAACTCCAAGAACCACATTCCTGTCTGTGCAACAGCAACCACCAAAGCACAGAAGGTCAGAAAGTCTGCCACATCCAGAAGGCAGCACAAGAGGAATGCAACATAGGAGACGAAGTGTGCATCCCAGCTTCGCACAGCCATGCCAAACTACCTCCGACTGTATGCAGAAGAACTTCCTGCCTTTCTGGACTGACCCCCATTAGATCATGGACACGCCCTCATCCAAGCCAAGGATGCAGAGAGCCCGTCTCCACTGACATACCCGAAAAGGGGGGAGACAACACAGACTGAAACAGATCTGACCACACCTACACTACACCAGTAACACACACAACATTACCTACACCTAGAGGTAACCACATCTACTGACAACACATGTAACAAACATATTCTTCCCACAAGTAGAATATCCAAATTGTAGCGTAACATAGTTACATACACCACCATGAAGAAACATGCAGCTATCCTCACCATAGTTAGAAAACCTGACACTAAGTTAAGGTACATGACTCCCTAGCTGCACGACATCCTAGCTCAACAGTAGTTGCAAAACATGCTAGGAAAACCCACAGTAGCTTTGTTTGTTTTGTTCTTCTTTTACCTATCCTTTCCTTCCCCTCTTTCTTTAGTAGGTGAAAAACCTAGACACCCTGCAAGGGTCAAAGGTCTGATATTAGGATTGACTCACCACACCTAATATCCGCAAACCACTCGAAACCGAATGGAAGCCAGAGAGCTCCACGCACGATAGGTCAATTCATTTTACCACAAATGATGTCACTAGAAACTAAAGGTGAACATTCTTAAGTTGAGACAACTTAGAAGAAACAAACAAATCTAATCACAAAATTTGATCGAAGAATCAACGTACTAAACTAAATTAGAACAACAATTTCCAAAATTGAACTAAAACTATTCAGTTTACCAAACTAGATTGACCAATTGAATATAGCCGCCTGTACCCGAATAACCTGATGCCCTGCACCAGTACAGTAACTGTCATGGAGGTGTTGTCTTGTTGTTTGCTGTGTTTGTGTCTGCTTCTTCTGCCTCTGTTTATCCAGTGCTTGCCGATGTCTCCAACTCGACACATCGCCAATCAAGGGGGGTATGTAGCGTCAGAACGAGTCAGACAAAACTAAGATTCGATCGGAGCATCGAAACATGAGGAGCTGAAATTCCAGGACAACATCGTAAAGATTCCTATCTCTGACTTCTGGAGCAAGCCTAACTAACAAGCCTCTTTCACAGAACAGCTCGCAACATTAAGACAAAAGAACACTTATTGATAAGTGTTCTACGCAGGAAGGAGATCATCAAATTTGGGGTAAATAGTCAAGATTAATGGTCAAAGAGATGGCCATCACATGGCGTTCCACAAGAGAAATCACAAGCTTCTTCAGATTGACTTCTCCCCCACACATACAAGACAAAGAACCAGACTGAAATTCCTCTGGCCAAAGAACACTTCTTTTTGGTACACAGAGACTTTCTTTTTCATATGCACATAAAACCATCCTAAAAGGACAATGCTAGGCATAACACTATATTATGTATGTAATCACATATTAGACTATCATGTTTTAAGCACATATTATGTATGTCTTTCTAATAACTATTGAATGACTTTAAGGTTAGTCGTGTTTGGTATGTATGAGTTTGACATTTCTAGCTTGAAATGTTTCTTTCAATTAATTCTGTGTCAAATGTATCATATTCTGGTTATAGAAATCATATCCAAAAGTATACTTTGCAAGAGTGTGTAAAATTCAGACCATGTGACTGATAACAGGCTGATTTATGATGGAAGGAACAACCCTAGCTAAGACAGTAGCCTATCTAATTGGTCAAAACACCAAATGGGATGTGTCCCAAAGCCGAGTTTAAGAACTCAGGACACCATCAAATCTCTCTCTCTTTTGTCTCTCTAAGCCCCCTCTTCTCTTCCCTTCTACCCTTCTTCTTCTCGCCACAGCGTTTTGACGCTGTTTTAGCGCTCTTTGAGCGTGCTCTGGCCTACAGGCCAGTTGCTACTTAACACCACGATGAGAAGAAAAACCACCTAGTCTCATTACTCATTTTATTCTTTTACTTTAGTTTCTTTTCTTTCCGTTGAGTCTCGTGTTCAAAAGTTAAGTTTGCCGCAATGTCCAGCGACTGCACCCGCTTCAAACTTCAACCAGAAACGGACTCCAAGACCATCCTCAGCCAACGGCCCAACCATTGGCTTCCCAAGACATCGCTTCAAAGACTACTGAACTTCCAGCCAATCACCAACTCGGGAAAACCCCTTTCCTGCAACGACGACGAAGACAAAAGGGAATCCCTGTAACACAAAGGCAACGCAAGTACAAACTCCAGATTATAACTGAGCTGGTGTATTTAATATAAATTTTAGCCTCATTGAGAAACTCAACGCGAGGGTTAATTAAGTGATTGATGGTTGTTCAGGTCTATGCAATAGCACATATTGCTGTAAACTTGGGATTTCACATTCTCATTCTCTAAACTCATCCTTTCTCTTTTTCTGCAACGTGTCAATGTGTGAATGCGTGTGTTCATGTTAGATTAGTTTATGTCTTAGGTTTATATAAATAAAGTCTTATTTATATTGAAAAGAGAAGTATCTTGTGTTTTGTGCTTACAAGTTAATGTCTTAATCTGCTGATCTTGTTACTGTGCTTATTAATAGTGTTTTCACTATATTTTGGATTTTAATATCTAGTGCAGAATTAATGTTATACGGCTCGTTCAGTGAATCGCTCAGTTGATCAGCCGCAAAACAGTGATTCTGTTCAAATTCCCTATAAAATCATTAATGATTCCCTTTGAGCTAAATTAAATTATATTTATGTATAAAACCCTTACACACCTGATTAGCCACCTGAAATTCAAGTTGATTCCAACACACCAGTGTATTTGAGCCTTTTGGAGGAAGAGCAGAGTGGCGCAGCGGAAGTGTGCTGGGCCCATAACCCAGAGGTCGATGGATCGAAACCATCCTCTGCTAAGAGGTTTTAACTTCTATACATGCCTGAGACCCCCAATTAGGGTAAATATCCACAGTGTGGGAGTGAAAACCTAAAAGGTTTGCACTCTTAGCAGGCGTTCGTCCAAAAGACTCTATCTGTCTTTTTTTTTTATAACCACCTAAATGAGAAGACAAGTCAGCAACTCCACAACAGCCCCAGTGGCCTAAAGGATAAGGCACTGGCCTCCTAAGCCAGGGATTGTGGGTTTGAGTCCCATCTGGGGTGACTTACAGCAGAGTGGCGCAGCGGAAGCGTGCTGGGCCCATAACCACATATCCACAGCGTGGGAGTGCTCTCTTAGCAGGCGTGCATCCAGAAGCCTTTTGCAGGAAGAGCAGAGTGGCGCAGCGGAAGCGTGCTGGGCCCATAACCCAGAGGTCGATGGATCGAAACCATCCTCTGCTAAGAGTTTTTAACTTCTATACATGCCTGAGACCCTCAAAAGGGGCACTTGATTGAAAACCTACGGCCACTTGGTGGTCTCTTAGCAGGTGTTCAACCAGAAGACTCTGTCTGATTTTTTTTTTAAAGGCACCTGAATGAGAGGGCAAGTCAGCAACTCCACAACAGCCCCAGTGGCCTAATGGATAAGGCACTGGCCTCCTAAGCCAGGGATTGTGGGTTCGAGTGGGTGACTGGGGTGACTTACAGCAGAGTGGCGCAGCGGAAGCGTGCTGGGCCCATAACCCAGAGGTCGATGGATCGAAACCATCCTCTGCTAAGAGGTTTTAACTTCTATACATGCCTGAGGCCCCCAAAAGGGATCAAAACCATCTTCTGTTAAGCCAGTTGATCTTCCACACATAAGCTGCTAAAACTGTTGCAGTTTTTGAAAAATCTCCTGTATGAGAGACTAGCTAGTAATGTGTCCCTAAATGTAAACAGAGAACAGGTAGTTAACATTTCATTAATATCTTGAACGTACAGAAAGGTGCACTCTTCTTATATTTCTTTTCGCTGTTTGAATTCTTTACCCGAGTCCCAGATCACACTGGTCCATGCAGTGAAAGGCCACATTCCACGCGTCAGCGAACAAAGAGATAGACGGCGCTTCAGTTTCCAATCGTGTGCTGTGCCAGAGGAAATTGGACTGTACCATCCTGTCGAAAATCAGAGGGGGGTGTTTATTTATTTGAGGAGTTTCTAAAATTTAGCTTTAGACAGTTGATTGCATTTTGTTAGTTATGATAAAGTGTGCATTTTGTTATAACCGTCCTCCGTAAAGACTTATATGCATGCCCAGGTACTGCTTGACGAAAAGCTGCCCTATTTCTAGGCTAAAACTGTCATAGTTTTCAACAATACCTCATTCATGACCAAGTAGCTCGTAACGAGTGCCTAAATTCAAGTCGATTCGAACACACCAGTGTATGTGAGCCTTTTTCAGGAAGAGCAGAGTGGCGCAGCGGAAGCGTGCTGGGCCCATAACCCAGAGGTCGATGGATCGAAACCATCCTCTGCTAAGACGTTTTAACTTTTATACATGCCTGAGCCCCCCCAAAAGGCGCAGTATCCACAGCGTGGGAGTGCTCTCTTAGCAGGCGTGCATCCAGAAGACTCTTATCTGATTTTCTTTTAAAGGCCACCTCAATGAGAGGTAGAATTAATAGGGAAAGTCAGCGACTCGACAACAGCCCCATTGTCCTAATGTATAAGGCACTGGCCTCCTAAACCAGGGATTGTGAGTTCAAGTCCCATCTTTTATAACCGCCATCTGAGAGCACCCTTTAACTTATATGAGTGGCCAGGTCCTGCATGAGCTGCCGTGTTTCTAGGCTAAAACTGTCGTAGTTTTCAACATATCTCATTTATGACCAAGTAGCTTGTTACGAGTGCCTAAATTAAAGTTGATTCAAACACACCAGTGTATTTGAGCCTTTTGCAGGAAGAGCAGAGTGGCGCAGCGGAAGCGTGCTGGGCCCATAACCCAGAGGTCGATGGATCGAAACCATCCTCTGCTAAGAGTTTTTAACTTCTATACATGCCTGAGACCCTCAAAAGGGGCACCTGATTGAAAACCTACGGCCACTTGGTGGTCTCTTAGCAGGCGTTCAACCAGAAGACTCTGTCTGATTTTTTTTTAAAGGCACCTGAATGAGAGGGCAAGTCAGCTACTCCACAACAGCCCCAGTGGCCTAATGGATAAGGCACTGACCTCCTAAGCCAGGGATTGTGGGTTCGAGTCCCATCTGGGGTGACTTACAGCAGAGTGGGGCAGTGTAAGAGTGCTGTGTCCATAACCCAGAGGTCGATGGATCAAAACCATCCTCTGCTAAGAGGTTTTAACTTCTATACATGCCTGTGACCCCCAATTAGGGTAAATATCCACAGTGTGGGAGTGAAAACCTAAAAGGTGTGCACTCTTAGCAGGTGTTTGTCCATGAGACTCTATCTGTCTTTTTTTTATAGCCACCTGATTAGCCACCTGAAATTCAAGTTGATTCCAACACACCAGTGTATTTGAGCCTTTTGGAGGAAGAGCAGAGTGGCGCAGCGGAAGTGTGCTGGGCCCATAACCCAGAGGTCGATGGATCGAAACCATCCTCTGCTAAGACGTTTTAACTTTTATACATGCCTGAGCCCCCCCAAAAGGCGCAGTATCCACAGCGTGGGAGTGCTCTCTTAGCAGGCGTGCATCCAGAAGACTCTTATCTGATTTTCTTTTAAAGGCCACCTCAATGAGAGGTAGAATTAATAGGGAAAGTCAGCGACGCGACAACAGCCCCATTGTCCTAATGTATAAGGCACTGGCCTCCTAAACCAGGGATTGTGAGTTCAAGTCCCATCTTTTATAACCGCCATCTGAGAGCACCCTTTAACTTATATGAGTGGCCAGGTCCTGCATGAGCTGCCGTGTTTCTAGGCTAAAACTGTCGTAGTTTTCAACATATCTCATTTATGACCAAGTAGCTCGTTACGAGTGCCTAAATTAAAGTTGATTCAAACACACCAGTGTATTTGAGCCTTTTGCAGGAAGAGCAGAGTGGCGCAGCGGAAGCGTGCTGGGCCCATAACCCAGAGGTCGATGGATCGAAACCATCCTCTGCTAAGAGTTTTTAACTTCTATACATGCCTGAGACCCTCAAAAGGGGCACCTGATTGAAAACCTACGGCCACTTGGTGGTCTCTTAGCAGGAGTTCAACCAGAAGTCTCTGTCTGATTTTTTTTTAAAGGCACCTGAATGAGAGGGCAAGTCAGCTACTCCACAACAGCCCCAGTGGCCTAATGGATAAGGCACCATCCTCTGCTAAGAGGTTTTAACTTCTATACATGCCTGTGACCCCCAATTAGGGTAAATATCCACAGTGTGGGAGTGAAAACCTAAAAGGTGTGCACTCTTAGCAGGCGTTTGTCCATAAGACTTTATCTGTCTTTTTTATATAGCCACCTGATTAGCCACCTGAAATTCAAGTTGATTCCAACACACCAGTGTATTTGAGCCTTTTGGAGGAAGAGCAGAGTGGCGCAGCGGAAGCGTGCTGGGCCCATAACCCAGAGGTCGATGGATCGAAACCATCCTCTGCTAAGAGGTTTTAACTTCTATACATGCCTGAGACCCCCAATTAGGGTAAATATCCACAGTGTGGGAGTGAAAACCTAAAAGGTTTGCACTCTTAGCAGGCGTTCGTCCAAAAGACTCTATCTGTCTGTTTTTTTTATAGCCACCTAAATGAGAAGACAAGTCAGCAACTCCACAACAGCCCCAGTGGCCTAATGGATAAGGCACTGGCCTCCTAAGCCAGGGATTGTGGGTTCGAGTCCCATCTGGGGTGACTTACAGCAGAGTGGCGCAGCGGAAGCGTGCTGGGCCCATAACCCAGAGGTCGATGGATCGAAACCATCCTCTGCTAAGAGGTTTTAACTTCTATACATGCCTGAGGCCCCCCAAAAGGGATCAAAACCATCTTCTGTTAAGCCAGTTGATCTTCCACACATAAGCTGCTAAAACTGTTGCAGTTTTTGAAAAATCTCCTGTATGAGAGACTAGCTAGTAATGTGTCCCTAAATGTAAACAGAGAACAGGTAGTTAACATTTCATTAATATCTTGAACGTACAGAAAGGTGCACTCTTCTTATATTTCTTTTCGCTGTTTGAATTCTTTACCCGAGTCCCAGATCACACTGGTCCATGCAGTGAAAGGCCACATTCCACGCGTCAGCGAACAAAGAGATAGACGGCGCTTCAGTTTCCAATCGTGTGCTGTGCCAGAGGAAATTGGACTGTACCATCCTGTCGAAAATCAGAGGGGGGTGTTTATTTATTTGAGGAGTTTCTAAAATTTAGCTTTAGACAGTTGATTGCATTTTGTTAGTTATGATAAAGTGTGCATTTTGTTATAACCGTCCTCCGTAAAGACTTATATGCATGCCCAGGTACTGCTTGACGAAAAGCTGCCCTATTTCTAGGCTAAAACTGTCATAGTTTTCAACAATACCTCATTCATGACCAAGTAGCTCGTAACGAGTGCCTAAATTCAAGTCGATTCGAACACACCAGTGTATGTGAGCCTTTTTCAGGAAGAGCAGAGTGGCGCAGCGGAAGCGTGCTGGGCCCATAACCCAGAGGTCGATGGATCGAAACCATCCTCTGCTAAGACGTTTTAACTTTTATACATGCCTGAGCCCCCCCAAAAGGCGCAGTATCCACAGCGTGGGAGTGCTCTCTTAGCAGGCGTGCATCCAGAAGACTCTTATCTGATTTTCTTTTAAAGGCCACCTCAATGAGAGGTAGAATTAATAGGGAAAGTCAGCGACTCGACAACAGCCCCATTGTCCTAATGTATAAGGCACTGGCCTCCTAAACCAGGGATTGTGAGTTCAAGTCCCATCTTTTATAACCGCCATCTGAGAGCACCCTTTAACTTATATGAGTGGCCAGGTCCTGCATGAGCTGCCGTGTTTCTAGGCTAAAACTGTCGTAGTTTTCAACATATCTCATTTATGACCAAGTAGCTCGTTACGAGTGCCTAAATTAAAGTTGATTCAAACACACCAGTGTATTTGAGCCTTTTGCAGGAAGAGCAGAGTGGCGCAGCGGAAGCGTGCTGGGCCCATAACCCAGAGGTCGATGGATCGAAACCATCCTCTGCTAAGAGTTTTTAACTTCTATACATGCCTGAGACCCTCAAAAGGGGCACCTGATTGAAAACCTACGGCCACTTGGTGGTCTCTTAGCAGGAGTTCAACCAGAAGACTCTGTCTGATTTTTTTTTAAAGGCACCTGAATGAGAGGGCAAGTCAGCTACTCCACAACAGCCCCAGTGGCCTAATGGATAAGGCACCATCCTCTGCTAAGAGGTTTTAACTTCTATACATGCCTGTGACCCCCAATTAGGGTAAATATCCACAGTGTGGGAGTGAAAACCTAAAAGGTGTGCACTCTTAGCAGGCGTTTGTCCATAAGACTTTATCTGTCTTTTTTATATAGCCACCTGATTAGCCACCTGAAATTCAAGTTGATTCCAACACACCAGTGTATTTGAGCCTTTTGGAGGAAGAGCAGAGTGGTGCAGCGGAAGCGTGCTGGGCCCATAACCCAGAGGTCGATGGATCGAAACCATCCTCTGCTAAGAGGTTTTACTTCTATACATGCCTGAGACCCCCAATTAGGGTAAATATCCACAGTGTGGGAGTGAAAACCTAAAAGGTTTGCACTCTTAGCAGGCGTTCGTCCAAAAGACTCTATCTGTCTTTTTTTTTTATAGCCACCTAAATGAGAAGACAAGTCAGCAACTCCACAACAGCCCCAGTGGCCTAATGGATAAGGCACTGGCCTCCTAAGCCAGGGATTGTGGGTTCGAGTCCCATCTGGGGTGACTTACAGCAGAGTGGGGTAGTGTAAGAGTGCTGTGTCCATAACCCAGAGGTCGATGGATCAAAACCATCCTCTGCTAAGAGGTTTTAACTTCTATACATGCCTGTGACCCCCAATTAGGGTAAATATCCACAGTGTGGGAGTGAAAACCTAAAAGGTGTGCACTCTTAGCAGGTGTTTGTCCATGAGACTCTATCTGTCTTTTTTTTATAGCCACCTGATTAGCCACCTGAAATTCAAGTTGATTCCAACACACCAGTGTATTTGAGCCTTTTGGAGGAAGAGCAGAGTGGCGCAGCGGAAGTGTGCTGGACCCATAACCCAGAGGTCGATGGATCGAAACCATCCTCTGCTAAGACGTTTTAACTTTTATACATGCCTGAGCCCCCCCAAAAGGCGCAGTATCCACAGCGTGGGAGTGCTCTCTTAGCAGGCGTGCATCCAGAAGACTCTTATCTGATTTTCTTTTAAAGGCCACCTCAATGAGAGGTAGAATTAATAGGGAAAGTCAGCGACTCGACAACAGCCCCATTGTCCTAATGTATAAGGCACTGGCCTCCTAAACCAGGGATTGTGAGTTCAAGTCCCATCTTTTATAACCGCCATCTGAGAGCACCCTTTAACTTATATGAGTGGCCAGGTCCTGCATGAGCTGCCGTGTTTCTAGGCTAAAACTGTCGTAGTTTTCAACATATCTCATTTATGACCAAGTAGCTCGTTACGAGTGCCTAAATTAAAGTTGATTCAAACACACCAGTGTATTTGAGCCTTTTGCAGGAAGAGCAGAGTGGCGCAGCGGAAGCGTGCTGGGCCCATAACCCAGAGGTCGATGGATCGAAACCATCCTCTGCTAAGAGTTTTTAACTTCTATACATGCCTGAGACCCTCAAAAGGGGCACCTGATTGAAAACCTACGGCCACTTGGTGGTCTCTTAGCAGGAGTTCAACCAGAAGACTCTGTCTGATTTTTTTTTAAAGGCACCTGAATGAGAGGGCAAGTCAGCTACTCCACAACAGCCCCAGTGGCCTAATGGATAAGGCACCATCCTCTGCTAAGAGGTTTTAACTTCTATACATGCCTGTGACCCCCAATTAGGGTAAATATCCACAGTGTGGGAGTGAAAACCTAAAAGGTGTGCACTCTTAGCAGGCGTTTGTCCATGAGACTTTATCTGTCTTTTTTATATAGCCACCTGATTAGCCACCTGAAATTCAAGTTGATTCCAACACACCAGTGTATTTGAGCCTTTTGGAGGAAGAGCAGAGTGGTGCAGCGGAAGCGTGCTGGGCCCATAACCCAGAGGTCGATGGATCGAAACCATCCTCTGCTAAGAGGTTTTACTTCTATACATGCCTGAGACCCCCAATTAGGGTAAATATCCACAGTGTGGGAGTGAAAACCTAAAAGGTTTGCACTCTTAGCAGGCGTTCGTCCAAAAGACTCTATCTGTCTTTTTTTTTTATAGCCACCTAAATGAGAAGACAAGTCAGCAACTCCACAACAGCCCCAGTGGCCTAATGGATAAGGCACTGGCCTCCTAAGCCAGGGATTGTGGGTTCGAGTCCCATCTGGGGTGACTTACAGCAGAGTGGCGCAGCGGAAGCGTGCTGGGCCCATAACCCAGAGGTCGATGGATCGAAACCATCCTCTGCTAAGAGGTTTTAACTTCTATACATGCCTGAGGCCCCCCAAAAGGGATCAAAACCATCTTCTGTTAAGCCAGTTGATCTTCCACACATAAGCTGCTAAAACTGTTGCAGTTTTTGAAAAATCTCCTGTATGAGAGACTAGCTAGTAATGTGTCCCTAAATGTAAACAGAGAACAGGTAGTTAACATTTCATTAATATCTTGAACGTACAGAAAGGTGCACTCTTCTTATATTTCTTTTCGCTGTTTGAATTCTTTACCCGAGTCCCAGATCACACTGGTCCATGCAGTGAAAGGCCACATTCCACGCGTCAGCGAACAAAGAGATAGACGGCGCTTCAGTTTCCAATCGTGTGCTGTGCCAGAGGAAATTGGACTGTACCATCCTGTCGAAAATCAGAGGGGGGTGTTTATTTATTTGAGGAGTTTCTAAAATTTAGCTTTAGACAGTTGATTGCATTTTGTTAGTTATGATAAAGTGTGCATTTTGTTATAACCGTCCTCCGTAAAGACTTATATGCATGCCCAGGTACTGCTTGACGAAAAGCTGCCCTATTTCTAGGCTAAAACTGTCATAGTTTTCAACAATACCTCATTCATGACCAAGTAGCTCGTAACGAGTGCCTAAATTCAAGTCGATTCGAACACACCAGTGTATGTGAGCCTTTTTCAGGAAGAGCAGAGTGGCGCAGCGGAAGCGTGCTGGGCCCATAACCCAGAGGTCGATGGATCGAAACCATCCTCTGCTAAGACGTTTTAACTTTTATACATGCCTGAGCCCCCCCAAAAGGCGCAGTATCCACAGCGTGGGAGTGCTCTCTTAGCAGGCGTGCATCCAGAAGACTCTTATCTGATTTTCTTTTAAAGGCCACCTCAATGAGAGGTAGAATTAATAGGGAAAGTCAGCGACTCGACAACAGCCCCATTGTCCTAATGTATAAGGCACTGGCCTCCTAAACCAGGGATTGTGAGTTCAAGTCCCATCTTTTATAACCGCCATCTGAGAGCACCCTTTAACTTATATGAGTGGCCAGGTCCTGCATGAGCTGCCGTGTTTCTAGGCTAAAACTGTCGTAGTTTTCAACATATCTCATTTATGACCAAGTAGCTTGTTACGGGTGCCTACATTAAAGTTGATTCAAACACACCAGTGTATTTGAGCCTTTTGCAGGAAGAGCAGAGTGGCGCAGCGGAAGCGTGCTGGGCCCATAACCCAGAGGTCGATGGATCGAAACCATCCTCTGCTAAGACGTTTTAACTTTTATACATGCCTGAGACCCTCAAAAGGGGCACCTGATTGAAAACCTACGGCCACTTGGTGGTCTCTTAGCAGGCGTTCAACCAGAAGACTCTGTCTGATTTTTTTTTAAAGGCACCTGAATGAGAGGGCAAGTCAGCTACTCCACAACAGCCCCAGTGGCCTAATGGATAAGGCACCATCCTCTGCTAAGAGGTTTTAACTTCTATACATGCCTGTGACCCCCAATTATGGTAAAAATCCACAGTGTGGGAGTGAAAACCTAAAAGGTGTGCACTCTTAGCAGGCGTTTGTCCATGAGACTCTATCTGTCTTTTTTTTATAGCCACCTGATTAGCCACCTGAAATTCAAGTTGATTCCAACACACCAGTGTATTTGAGCCTTTTGGAGGAAGAGCAGAGTGGCGCAGCGGAAGCGTGCTGGGCCCATAACCCAGAGGTCGATGGATCGAAACCATCCTCTGCTAAGAGGTTTTAACTTCTATACATGCCTGAGACCCCCAATTAGGGTAAATATCCACAGTGTGGGAGTGAAAACCTAAAAGGTTTGCACTCTTAGCAGGCGTTCGTCCAAAACACTCTATCTGTCTTTTTTTTTTATATCCACCTAAATGAGAAGACAAGTCAGCAACTCCACAACATAACCCAGAGGTCGATGGATCGAAACCATCCTCTGCTAAGAGGTTTTAACTTCTATACATGCCTGAGGCCCCCCAAAAGGGATCAAAACCATCTTCTGTTAAGCCAGTTGATCTTCCACACATAAGCTGCTAAAACTGTTGCAGTTTTTGAAAAATCTCCTGTATGAGAGACTAGCTAGTAATGTGTCCCTAAATGTAAACAGAGAACAGGTAGTTAACATTTCATTAATATCTTGAACGTACAGAAAGGTGCACTCTTCTTATATTTCTTTTCGCTGTTTGAATTCTTTACCCGAGTCCCAGATCACACTGGTCCATGCAGTGAAAGGCCACATTCCACGCGTCAGCGAACAAAGAGATAGACGGCGCTTCAGTTTCCAATCGTGTGCTGTGCCAGAGGAAATTGGACTGTACCATCCTGTCGAAAATCAGAGGGGGGTGTTTATTTATTTGAGGAGTTTCTAAAATTTTGCTTTAGACAGTTGATTGCATTTTGTTAGTTATGATAAAGTGTGCATTTTGTTATAACCGTCCTCCGTAAAGACTTATATGCATGCCCAGGTACTGCTTGACGAAAAGCTGCCCTATTTCTAGGCTAAAACTGTCATAGTTTTCAACAATACCTCATTCATGACCAAGTAGCTCGTAACGAGTGCCTAAATTCAAGTCGATTCGAACACACCAGTGTATGTGAGCCTTTTTCAGGAAGAGCAGAGTGGCGCAGCGGAAGCGTGCTGGGCCCATAACCCAGAGGTCGATGGATCGAAACCATCCTCTGCTAAGACGTTTTAACTTTTATACATGCCTGAGCCCCCCCAAAAGGCGCAGTATCCACAGCGTGGGAGTGCTCTCTTAGCAGGCGTGCATCCAGAAGACTCTTATCTGATTTTCTTTTAAAGGCCACCTCAATGAGAGGTAGAATTAATAGGGAAAGTCAGCGACTCGACAACAGCCCCATTGTCCTAATGTATAAGGCACTGGCCTCCTAAACCAGGGATTGTGAGTTCAAGTCCCATCTTTTATAACCGCCATCTGAGAGCACCCTTTAACTTATATGAGTGGCCAGGTCCTGCATGAGCTGCCGTGTTTCTAGGCTAAAACTGTCGTAGTTTTCAACATATCTCATTTATGACCAAGTAGCTTGTTACGAGTGCCTACATTAAAGTTGATTCAAACACACCAGTGTATTTGAGCCTTTTGCAGGAAGAGCAGAGTGGCGCAGCGGAAGCGTGCTGGGCCCATAACCCAGAGGTCGATGGATCGAAACCATCCTCTGCTAAGAGGTTTTAACTTCTATACATGCCTGTGACCCCCAATTATGGTAAAAATCCACAGTGTGGGAGTGAAAACCTAAAAGGTGTGCACTCTTAGCAGGCGTTTGTCCATGAGACTCTATCTGTCTTTTTTTTATAGCCACCTGATTAGCCACCTGAAATTCAAGTTGATTCCAACACACCAGTGTATTTGAGCCTTTTGGAGGAAGAGCAGAGTGGCGCAGCGGAAGCGTGCTGGGCCCATAACCCAGAGGTCGATGGATCGAAACCATCCTCTGCTAAGAGGTTTTAACTTCTATACATGCCTGAGACCCCCAATTAGGGTAAATATCCACAGTGTGGGAGTGAAAACCTAAAAGGTTTGCACTCTTAGCAGGCGTTCGTCCAAAACACTCTATCTGTCTTTTTTTTTTATATCCACCTAAATGAGAAGACAAGTCAGCAACTCCACAACATAACCCAGAGGTCGATGGATCGAAACCATCCTCTGCTAAGAGTTTTTAACTTCTATACATGCCTGAGACCCTCAAAAGGGGCACCTGATTGAAAACCTACGGCCACTTGGTGGTCTCTTAGCAGGCGTTCAACCAGAAGACTCTGTCTGATTTTTTTCTTAAAGGCACCTGAATGAGAGGGCAAGTCAGCTACTCCACAACAGACCCAGTGGCCTAATGGATAAGGCACTGGCCTCCTAAGCCAGGGATTGTGGGTTCGAGTCCCATCTGGGGTGACTTACAGCAGAGTGGGGCAGCGTAAGCATGCTGTGTCCATAACCCAGAGGTCGATGGATCAAAACCATCCTCTGCTAAGAGGTTTTAACTTCTATACATGCCTGTGACCCCCAATTAGGGTAATTATCCACAGTGTGGGAGTGAAAACCTAAAAGGTGTGCACTCTTAGCAGGCGTTTGTCCATGAGACGCTATCTGTCTTTTTTTTTTAGCCACCTGAAATTCAAGTTGATTCCAACACACCAGTGTATTTGAGCCTTTTGGAGGAAGAGCAGAGTGGCGCAGCGGAAGCGTGCTGGGCCCATAACCCAGAGGTCGATGGATCGAAACCATCCTCTGCTAAGAGGTTTTAACTTCTATACATGCCTGAGACCCCCAATTAGGGTAAATATCCACAGTGTGGGAGTGAAAACCTAAAAGGTTTGCACTCTTAGCAGGCGTTCGTCCAAAAGACTCTATCTGTCTTTTTTTTTTATAGCCACCTAAATGAGAAGACAAGTCAGCAACTCCACAACAGCCCCAGTGGCCTAATGGATAAGGCACTGGCCTCCTAAGCCAGGGATTGTGGGTTCGAGTCCCATCTGGGGTGACTTACAGCAGAGTGGCGCAGCGGAAGCGTGCTGGGCCCATAACCCAGAGGTCGATGGATCGAAACCATCCTCTGCTAAGAGGTTTTAACTTCTATACATGCCTGAGGCCCCCCAAAAGGGATCAAAACCATCTTCTGTTAAGCCAGTTGATCTTCCACACATAAGCTGCTAAAACTGTTGCAGTTTTTGAAAAATCTCCTGTATGAGAGACTAGCTAGTAATGTGTCCCTAAATGTAAACAGAGAACAGGTAGTTAACATTTCATTAATATCTTGAACGTACAGAAAGGTGCACTCTTCTTATATTTCTTTTCGCTGTTTGAATTCTTTACCCGAGTCCCAGATCACACTGGTCCATGCAGTGAAAGGCCACATTCCACGCGTCAGCGAACAAAGAGATAGACGGCGCTTCAGTTTCCAATCGTGTGCTGTGCCAGAGGAAATTGGACTGTACCATCCTGTCGAAAATCAGAGGGGGAAGTTTATTTATTTGAGGAGTTTCTAAAATTTAGCTTTAGACAGTTGATTGCATTTTGTTAGTTATGATAAAGTGTGCATTTTGTTATAACCGTCCTCCGTAAAGACTTATATGCATGCCCAGGTACTGCTTGACGAAAAGCTGCCCTATTTCTAGGCTAAAACTGTCATAGTTTTCAACAATACCTCATTCATGACCAAGTAGCTCGTAACGAGTACCTAAATTCAAGTCGATTCGAACACACCAGTGTATCTGAGCCTTTTTCAGGAAGAGCAGAGTGGCGCAGCGGAAGCGTGCTGGGCCCATAACCCAGAGGTCGATGGATCGAAACCATCCTCTGCTAAGATGTTTTAACTTTTATACATGCCTGAGCCCCCCCAAAAGGCGCAGTATCCACAGCGTGGGAGTGCTCTCTTAGCAAGCGTGCTTCCAGAAGACTCTTATCTGATTTTCTTTTAAAGGCCACCTCAATGAGAGGTAGAATTAATAGGGAAAGTCAGCGACTCGACAACAGCCCCATTGTCCTAATGTATAAGGCACTGGCCTCCTAAAACAGGGATTGTGAGTTCAAGTCCCATCTTTTATAACCGCCATCTGAGAGCACCCTTTAACTTATATGAGTGGCCAGGTCCTGCATGAGCTGCCGTGTTTCTAGGCTAAAACTGTCGTAGTTTTCAACATATCTCATTTATGACCAAGTAGCTCGTTACGAGTGCCTAAATTAAAGTTGATTTAAACACACCAGTGTATTTGAGCCTTTTGCAGGAAGAGCAGAGTGGCGCAGCGGAAGCGTGCTGGGCCCATAACCCAGAGGTCGATGGATCGAAACCATCCTCTGCTAAGAGTTTTTAACTTCTATACATGCCTGAGACCCTCAAAAGGGGCACCTGATTGAAAACCTACGGCCACTTGGTGGTCTCTTAGCAGGCGTTCAACCAGAAGACTCTGTCTGATTTTTTTTTAAAGGCACCTGAATGAGAGGGCAAGTCAGCTACTCCACAACAGCCCCAGTGGCCTAATGGATAAGGCACCATCCTCTGCTAAGAGGTTTTAACTTCTATACATGCCTGTGACCCCCAATTAGGGTAAATATCCACAGTGTGGGAGTGAAAACCTAAAAGGTGTGCACTCTTAGCAGGCGTTTGTCCATGAGACTCTATCTGTCTTTTTTTTATAGCCACCTGATTAGCCACCTGAAATTCAAGTTGATTCCAACACACCAGTGTATTTGAGCCTTTTGGAGGAAGAGCAGAGTGGCGCAGCGGAAGCGTGCTGGGCCCATAACCCAGAGGTCGATGGATCGAAACCATCCTCTGCTAAGAGGTTTTAACTTCTATACATGCCTGAGACCCCCAATTAGGGTAAATATCCACAGTGTGGGAGTGAAAACCTAAAAGGTTTGCACTCTTAGCAGGCGTTCGTCCAAAAGACTCTATCTGTCTGTTTTTTTTATAGCCACCTAAATGAGAAGACAAGTCAGCAACTCCACAACAGCCCCAGTGGCCTAATGGATAAGGCACTGGCCTCCTAAGCCAGGGATTGTGGGTTCGAGTCCCATCTGGGGTGACTTACAGCAGAGTGGCGCAGCGGAAGCGTGCTGGGCCCATAACCCAGAGGTCGATGGATCGAAACCATCCTCTGCTAAGAGGTTTTAACTTCTATACATGCCTGAGGCCCCCCAAAAGGGATCAAAACCATCTTCTGTTAAGCCAGTTGATCTTCCACACATAAGCTGCTAAAACTGTTGCAGTTTTTGAAAAATCTCCTGTATGAGAGACTAGCTAGTAATGTGTCCCTAAATGTAAACAGAGAACAGGTAGTTAACATTTCATTAATATCTTGAACGTACAGAAAGGTGCACTCTTCTTATATTTCTTTTCGCTGTTTGAATTCTTTACCCGAGTCCCAGATCACACTGGTCCATGCAGTGAAAGGCCACATTCCACGCGTCAGCGAACAAAGAGATAGACGGCGCTTCAGTTTCCAATCGTGTGCTGTGCCAGAGGAAATTGGACTGTACCATCCTGTCGAAAATCAGAGGGGGGTGTTTATTTATTTGAGGAGTTTCTAAAATTTAGCTTTAGACAGTTGATTGCATTTTGTTAGTTATGATAAAGTGTGCATTTTGTTATAACCGTCCTCCGTAAAGACTTATATGCATGCCCAGGTACTGCTTGACGAAAAGCTGCCCTATTTCTAGGCTAAAACTGTCATAGTTTTCAACAATACCTCATTCATGACCAAGTAGCTCGTAACGAGTGCCTAAATTCAAGTCGATTCGAACACACCAGTGTATGTGAGCCTTTTTCAGGAAGAGCAGAGTGGCGCAGCGGAAGCGTGCTGGGCCCATAACCCAGAGGTCGATGGATCGAAACCATCCTCTGCTAAGACGTTTTAACTTTTATACATGCCTGAGCCCCCCCAAAAGGCGCAGTATCCACAGCGTGGGAGTGCTCTCTTAGCAGGCGTGCATCCAGAAGACTCTTATCTGATTTTCTTTTAAAGGCCACCTCAATGAGAGGTAGAATTAATAGGGAAAGTCAGCGACTCGACAACAGCCCCATTGTCCTAATGTATAAGGCACTGGCCTCCTAAACCAGGGATTGTGAGTTCAAGTCCCATCTTTTATAACCGCCATCTGAGAGCACCCTTTAACTTATATGAGTGGCCAGGTCCTGCATGAGCTGCCGTGTTTCTAGGCTAAAACTGTCGTAGTTTTCAACATATCTCATTTATGACCAAGTAGCTTGTTACGAGTGCCTAAATTAAAGTTGATTCAAACACACCAGTGTATTTGAGCCTTTTGCAGGAAGAGCAGAGTGGCGCAGCGGAAGCGTGCTGGGCCCATAACCCAGAGGTCGATGGATCGAAACCATCCTCTGCTAAGAGTTTTTAACTTCTATACATGCCTGAGACCCTCAAAAGGGGCACCTGATTGAAAACCTACGGCCACTTGGTGGTCTCTTAGCAGGCGTTCAACCAGAAGACTCTGTCTGATTTTTTTTTAAAGGCACCTGAATGAGAGGGCAAGTCAGCTACTCCACAACAGCCCCAGTGGCCTAATGGATAAGGCACCATCCTCTGCTAAGAGGTTTTAACTTCTATACATGCCTGTGACCCCCAATTATGGTAAAAATCCACAGTGTGGGAGTGAAAACCTAAAAGGTGTGCACTCTTAGCAGGCGTTTGTCCATGAGACTCTATCTGTCTTTTTTTTATAGCCACCTGATTAGCCACCTGAAATTCAAGTTGATTCCAACACACCAGTGTATTTGAGCCTTTTGGAGGAAGAGCAGAGTGGCGCAGCGGAAGCGTGCTGGGCCCATAACCCAGAGGTCGATGGATCGAAACCATCCTCTGCTAAGAGGTTTTAACTTCTATACATGCCTGAGACCCCCAATTAGGGTAAATATCCACAGTGTGGGAGTGAAAACCTAAAAGGTTTGCACTCTTAGCAGGCGTTCGTCCAAAACACTCTATCTGTCTTTTTTTTTTATATCCACCTAAATGAGAAGACAAGTCAGCAACTCCACAACATAACCCAGAGGTCGATGGATCGAAACCATCCTCTGCTAAGAGTTTTTAACTTCTATACATGCCTGAGACCCTCAAAAGGGGCACCTGATTGAAAACCTACGGCCACTTGGTGGTCTCTTAGCAGGCGTTCAACCAGAAGACTCTGTCTGATTTTTTTTTTAAAGGCACCTGAATGAGAGGGCAAGTCAGCTACTCCACAACAGACCCAGTGGCCTAATGGATAAGGCACTGGCCTCCTAAGCCAGGGATTGTGGGTTCGAGTCCCATCTGGGGTGACTTACAGCAGAGTGGGGCAGCGTAAGCATGCTGTGTCCATAACCCAGAGGTCGATGGATCAAAACCATCCTCTGCTAAGAGGTTTTAACTTCTATACATGCCTGTGACCCCCAATTAGGGTAAATATCCACAGTGTGGGAGTGAAAACCTAAAAGGTGTGCACTCTTAGCAGGCGTTTGTCCATGAGACGCTATCTGTCTTTTTTTTTTAGCCACCTGAAATTCAAGTTGATTCCAACACACCAGTGTATTTGAGCCTTTTGGAGGAAGAGCAGAGTGGCGCAGCGGAAGCGTGCTGGGCCCATAACCCAGAGGTCGATGGATCGAAACCATCCTCTGCTAAGAGGTTTTAACTTCTATACATGCCTGAGACCCCCAATTAGGGTAAATATCCACAGTGTGGGAGTGAAAACCTAAAAGGTTTGCACTCTTAGCAGGCGTTCGTCCAAAAGACTCTATCTGTCTTTTTTTTTTATAGCCACCTAAATGAGAAGACAAGTCAGCAACTCCACAACAGCCCCAGTGGCCTAATGGATAAGGCACTGGCCTCCTAAGCCAGGGATTGTGGGTTCGAGTCCCATCTGGGGTGACTTACAGCAGAGTGGCGCAGCGGAAGCGTGCTGGGCCCATAACCCAGAGGTCGATGGATCGAAACCATCCTCTGCTAAGAGGTTTTAACTTCTATACATGCCTGAGGCCCCCCAAAAGGGATCAAAACCATCTTCTGTTAAGCCAGTTGATCTTCCACACATAAGCTGCTAAAACTGTTGCAGTTTTTGAAAAATCTCCTGTATGAGAGACTAGCTAGTAATGTGTCCCTAAATGTAAACAGAGAACAGGTAGTTAACATTTCATTAATATCTTGAACGTACAGAAAGGTGCACTCTTCTTATATTTCTTTTCGCTGTTTGAATTCTTTACCCGAGTCCCAGATCACACTGGTCCATGCAGTGAAAGGCCACATTCCACGCGTCAGCGAACAAAGAGATAGACGGCGCTTCAGTTTCCAATCGTGTGCTGTGCCAGAGGAAATTGGACTGTACCATCCTGTCGAAAATCAGAGGGGGAAGTTTATTTATTTGAGGAGTTTCTAAAATTTAGCTTTAGACAGTTGATTGCATTTTGTTAGTTATGATAAAGTGTGCATTTTGTTATAACCGTCCTCCGTAAAGACTTATATGCATGCCCAGGTACTGCTTGACGAAAAGCTGCCCTATTTCTAGGCTAAAACTGTCATAGTTTTCAACAATACCTCATTCATGACCAAGTAGCTCGTAACGAGTACCTAAATTCAAGTCGATTCGAACACACCAGTGTATCTGAGCCTTTTTCAGGAAGAGCAGAGTGGCGCAGCGGAAGCGTGCTGGGCCCATAACCCAGAGGTCGATGGATCGAAACCATCCTCTGCTAAGACGTTTTAACTTTTATACATGCCTGAGCCCCCCCAAAAGGCGCAGTATCCACAGCGTGGGAGTGCTCTCTTAGCAAGCGTGCTTCCAGAAGACTCTTATCTGATTTTCTTTTAAAGGCCACCTCAATGAGAGGTAGAATTAATAGGGAAAGTCAGCGACTCGACAACAGCCCCATTGTCCTAATGTATAAGGCACTGGCCTCCTAAAACAGGGATTGTGAGTTCAAGTCCCATCTTTTATAACCGCCATCTGAGAGCACCCTTTAACTTATATGAGTGGCCAGGTCCTGCATGAGCTGCCGTGTTTCTAGGCTAAAACTGTCGTAGTTTTCAACATATCTCATTTATGACCAAGTAGCTCGTTACGAGTGCCTAAATTAAAGTTGATTTAAACACACCAGTGTATTTGAGCCTTTTGCAGGAAGAGCAGAGTGGCGCAGCGGAAGCGTGCTGGGCCCATAACCCAGAGGTCGATGGATCGAAACCATCCTCTGCTAAGAGTTTTTAACTTCTATACATGCCTGAGACCCTCAAAAGGGGCACCTGATTGAAAACCTACGGCCACTTGGTGGTCTCTTAGCAGGCGTTCAACCAGAAGACTCTGTCTGATTTTTTTTTAAAGGCACCTGAATGAGAGGGCAAGTCAGCTACTCCACAACAGCCCCAGTGGCCTAATGGATAAGGCACCATCCTCTGCTAAGAGGTTTTAACTTCTATACATGCCTGTGACCCCCAATTAGGGTAAATATCCACAGTGTGGGAGTGAAAACCTAAAAGGTGTGCACTCTTAGCAGGCGTTTGTCCATGAGACTCTATCTGTCTTTTTTTTATAGCCACCTGATTAGCCACCTGAAATTCAAGTTGATTCCAACACACCAGTGTATTTGAGCCTTTTGGAGGAAGAGCAGAGTGGCGCAGCGGAAGCGTGCTGGGCCCATAACCCAGAGGTCGATGGATCGAAACCATCCTCTGCTAAGAGGTTTTAACTTCTATACATGCCTGAGACCCCCAATTAGGGTAAATATCCACAGTGTGGGAGTGAAAACCTAAAAGGTTTGCACTCTTAGCAGGCGTTCGTCCAAAAGACTCTATCTGTCTGTTTTTTTTATAGCCACCTAAATGAGAAGACAAGTCAGCAACTCCACAACAGCCCCAGTGGCCTAATGGATAAGGCACTGGCCTCCTAAGCCAGGGATTGTGGGTTCGAGTCCCATCTGGGGTGACTTACAGCAGAGTGGCGCAGCGGAAGCGTGCTGGGCCCATAACCCAGAGGTCGATGGATTGAAACCATCCTCTGCTAAGAGGTTTTAACTTCTATACATGCCTGAGGCCCCCCAAAAGGGATCAAAACCATCTTCTGTTAAGCCAGTTGATCTTCCACACATAAGCTGCTAAAACTGTTGCAGTTTTTGAAAAATCTCCTGTATGAGAGACTAGCTAGTAATGTGTCCCTAAATGTAAACAGAGAACAGGTAGTTAACATTTCATTAATATCTTGAACGTACAGAAAGGTGCACTCTTCTTATATTTCTTTTCGCTGTTTGAATTCTTTACCCGAGTCCCAGATCACACTGGTCCATGCAGTGAAAGGCCACATTCCACGCGTCAGCGAACAAAGAGATAGACGGCGCTTCAGTTTCCAATCGTGTGCTGTGCCAGAGGAAATTGGACTGTACCATCCTGTCGAAAATCAGAGGGGGGTGTTTATTTATTTGAGGAGTTTCTAAAATTTAGCTTTAGACAGTTGATTGCATTTTGTTAGTTATGATAAAGTGTGCATTTTGTTATAACCGTCCTCCGTAAAGACTTATATGCATGCCCAGGTACTGCTTGACGAAAAGCTGCCCTATTTCTAGGCTAAAACTGTCATAGTTTTCAACAATACCTCATTCATGACCAAGTAGCTCGTAACGAGTGCCTAAATTCAAGTCGATTCGAACACACCAGTGTATGTGAGCCTTTTTCAGGAAGAGCAGAGTGGCGCAGCGGAAGCGTGCTGGGCCCATAACCCAGAGGTCGATGGATCGAAACCATCCTCTGCTAAGACGTTTTAACTTTTATACATGCCTGAGCCCCCCCAAAAGGCGCAGTATCCACAGCGTGGGAGTGCTCTCTTAGCAGGCGTGCATCCAGAAGACTCTTATCTGATTTTCTTTTAAAGGCCACCTCAATGAGAGGTAGAATTAATAGGGAAAGTCAGCGACTCGACAACAGCCCCATTGTCCTAATGTATAAGGCACTGGCCTCCTAAACCAGGGATTGTGAGTTCAAGTCCCATCTTTTATAACCGCCATCTGAGAGCACCCTTTAACTTATATGAGTGGCCAGGTCCTGCATGAGCTGCCGTGTTTCTAGGCTAAAACTGTCGTAGTTTTCAACATATCTCATTTATGACCAAGTAGCTTGTTACGAGTGCCTAAATTAAAGTTGATTCAAACACACCAGTGTATTTGAGCCTTTTGCAGGAAGAGCAGAGTGGCGCAGCGGAAGCGTGCTGGGCCCATAACCCAGAGGTCGATGGATCGAAACCATCCTCTGCTAAGAGTTTTTAACTTCTATACATGCCTGAGACCCTCAAAAGGGGCACCTGATTGAAAACCTACGGCCACTTGGTGGTCTCTTAGCAGGCGTTCAACCAGAAGACTCTGTCTGATTTTTTTTTAAAGGCACCTGAATGAGAGGGCAAGTCAGCTACTCCACAACAGCCCCAGTGGCCTAATGGATAAGGCACCATCCTCTGCTAAGAGGTTTTAACTTCTATACATGCCTGTGACCCCCAATTATGGTAAAAATCCACAGTGTGGGAGTGAAAACCTAAAAGGTGTGCACTCTTAGCAGGCGTTTGTCCATGAGACTCTATCTGTCTTTTTTTTATAGCCACCTGATTAGCCACCTGAAATTCAAGTTGATTCCAACACACCAGTGTATTTGAGCCTTTTGGAGGAAGAGCAGAGTGGCGCAGCGGAAGCGTGCTGGGCCCATAACCCAGAGGTCGATGGATCGAAACCATCCTCTGCTAAGAGGTTTTAACTTCTATACATGCCTGAGACCCCCAATTAGGGTAAATATCCACAGTGTGGGAGTGAAAACCTAAAAGGTTTGCACTCTTAGCAGGCGTTCGTCCAAAAGACTCTATCTGTCTGTTTTTTTTATAGCCACCTAAATGAGAAGACAAGTCAGCAACTCCACAACAGCCCCAGTGGCCTAATGGATAAGGCACTGGCCTCCTAAGCCAGGGATTGTGGGTTCGAGTCCCATCTGGGGTGACTTACAGCAGAGTGGCGCAGCGGAAGCGTGCTGGGCCCATAACCCAGAGGTCGATGGATCGAAACCATCCTCTGCTAAGAGGTTTTAACTTCTATACATGCCTGAGGCCCCCCAAAAGGGATCAAAACCATCTTCTGTTAAGCCAGTTGATCTTCCACACATAAGCTGCTAAAACTGTTGCAGTTTTTGAAAAATCTCCTGTATGAGAGACTAGCTAGTAATGTGTCCCTAAATGTAAACAGAGAACAGGTAGTTAACATTTCATTAATATCTTGAACGTACAGAAAGGTGCACTCTTCTTATATTTCTTTTCGCTGTTTGAATTCTTTACCCGAGTCCCAGATCACACTGGTCCATGCAGTGAAAGGCCACATTCCACGCGTCAGCGAACAAAGAGATAGACGGCGCTTCAGTTTCCAATCGTGTGCTGTGCCAGAGGAAATTGGACTGTACCATCCTGTCGAAAATCAGAGGGGGGTGTTTATTTATTTGAGGAGTTTCTAAAATTTAGCTTTAGACAGTTGATTGCATTTTGTTAGTTATGATAAAGTGTGCATTTTGTTATAACCGTCCTCCGTAAAGACTTATATGCATGCCCAGGTACTGCTTGACGAAAAGCTGCCCTATTTCTAGGCTAAAACTGTCATAGTTTTCAACAATACCTCATTCATGACCAAGTAGCTCGTAACGAGTGCCTAAATTCAAGTCGATTCGAACACACCAGTGTATGTGAGCCTTTTTCAGGAAGAGCAGAGTGGCGCAGCGGAAGCGTGCTGGGCCCATAACCCAGAGGTCGATGGATCGAAACCATCCTCTGCTAAGACGTTTTAACTTTTATACATGCCTGAGCCCCCCCAAAAGGCGCAGTATCCACAGCGTGGGAGTGCTCTCTTAGCAGGCGTGCATCCAGAAGACTCTTATCTGATTTTCTTTTAAAGGCCACCTCAATGAGAGGTAGAATTAATAGGGAAAGTCAGCGACTCGACAACAGCCCCATTGTCCTAATGTATAAGGCACTGGCCTCCTAAACCAGGGATTGTGAGTTCAAGTCCCATCTTTTATAACCGCCATCTGAGAGCACCCTTTAACTTATATGAGTGGCCAGGTCCTGCATGAGCTGCCGTGTTTCTAGGCTAAAACTGTCGTAGTTTTCAACATATCTCATTTATGACCAAGTAGCTTGTTACGAGTGCCTAAATTAAAGTTGATTCAAACACACCAGTGTATTTGAGCCTTTTGCAGGAAGAGCAGAGTGGCGCAGCGGAAGCGTGCTGGGCCCATAACCCAGAGGTCGATGGATCGAAACCATCCTCTGCTAAGAGTTTTTAACTTCTATACATGCCTGAGACCCTCAAAAGGGGCACCTGATTGAAAACCTACGGCCACTTGGTGGTCTCTTAGCAGGCGTTCAACCAGAAGACTCTGTCTGATTTTTTTTTAAAGGCACCTGAATGAGAGGGCAAGTCAGCTACTCCACAACAGCCCCAGTGGCCTAATGGATAAGGCACCATCCTCTGCTAAGAGGTTTTAACTTCTATACATGCCTGTGACCCCCAATTATGGTAAAAATCCACAGTGTGGGAGTGAAAACCTAAAAGGTGTGCACTCTTAGCAGGCGTTTGTCCATGAGACTCTATCTGTCTTTTTTTTATAGCCACCTGATTAGCCACCTGAAATTCAAGTTGATTCCAACACACCAGTGTATTTGAGCCTTTTGGAGGAAGAGCAGAGTGGCGCAGCGGAAGCGTGCTGGGCCCATAACCCAGAGGTCGATGGATCGAAACCATCCTCTGCTAAGAGGTTTTAACTTCTATACATGCCTGAGACCCCCAATTAGGGTAAATATCCACAGTGTGGGAGTGAAAACCTAAAAGGTTTGCACTCTTAGCAGGCGTTCGTCCAAAACACTCTATCTGTCTTTTTTTTTTATATCCACCTAAATGAGAAGACAAGTCAGCAACTCCACAACATAACCCAGAGGTCGATGGATCGAAACCATCCTCTGCTAAGAGTTTTTAACTTCTATACATGCCTGAGACCCTCAAAAGGGGCACCTGATTGAAAACCTACGGCCACTTGGTGGTCTCTTAGCAGGCGTTCAACCAGAAGACTCTGTCTGATTTTTTTTTTAAAGGCACCTGAATGAGAGGGCAAGTCAGCTACTCCACAACAGACCCAGTGGCCTAATGGATAAGGCACTGGCCTCCTAAGCCAGGGATTGTGGGTTCGAGTCCCATCTGGGGTGACTTACAGCAGAGTGGGGCAGCGTAAGCATGCTGTGTCCATAACCCAGAGGTCGATGGATCAAAACCATCCTCTGCTAAGAGGTTTTAACTTCTATACATGCCTGTGACCCCCAATTAGGGTAAATATCCACAGTGTGGGAGTGAAAACCTAAAAGGTGTGCACTCTTAGCAGGCGTTTGTCCATGAGACGCTATCTGTCTTTTTTTTTTAGCCACCTGAAATTCAAGTTGATTCCAACACACCAGTGTATTTGAGCCTTTTGGAGGAAGAGCAGAGTGGCGCAGCGGAAGCGTGCTGGGCCCATAACCCAGAGGTCGATGGATCGAAACCATCCTCTGCTAAGAGGTTTTAACTTCTATACATGCCTGAGACCCCCAATTAGGGTAAATATCCACAGTGTGGGAGTGAAAACCTAAAAGGTTTGCACTCTTAGCAGGCGTTCGTCCAAAAGACTCTATCTGTCTTTTTTTTTTATAGCCACCTAAATGAGAAGACAAGTCAGCAACTCCACAACAGCCCCAGTGGCCTAATGGATAAGGCACTGGCCTCCTAAGCCAGGGATTGTGGGTTCGAGTCCCATCTGGGGTGACTTACAGCAGAGTGGCGCAGCGGAAGCGTGCTGGGCCCATAACCCAGAGGTCGATGGATCGAAACCATCCTCTGCTAAGAGGTTTTAACTTCTATACATGCCTGAGGCCCCCCAAAAGGGATCAAAACCATCTTCTGTTAAGCCAGTTGATCTTCCACACATAAGCTGCTAAAACTGTTGCAGTTTTTGAAAAATCTCCTGTATGAGAGACTAGCTAGTAATGTGTCCCTAAATGTAAACAGAGAACAGGTAGTTAACATTTCATTAATATCTTGAACGTACAGAAAGGTGCACTCTTCTTATATTTCTTTTCGCTGTTTGAATTCTTTACCCGAGTCCCAGATCACACTGGTCCATGCAGTGAAAGGCCACATTCCACGCGTCAGCGAACAAAGAGATAGACGGCGCTTCAGTTTCCAATCGTGTGCTGTGCCAGAGGAAATTGGACTGTACCATCCTGTCGAAAATCAGAGGGGGGTGTTTATTTATTTGAGGAGTTTCTAAAATTTAGCTTTAGACAGTTGATTGCATTTTGTTAGTTATGATAAAGTGTGCATTTTGTTATAACCGTCCTCCGTAAAGACTTATATGCATGCCCAGGTACTGCTTGACGAAAAGCTGCCCTATTTCTAGGCTAAAACTGTCATAGTTTTCAACAATACCTCATTCATGACCAAGTAGCTCGTAACGAGTGCCTAAATTCAAGTCGATTCGAACACACCAGTGTATGTGAGCCTTTTTCAGGAAGAGCAGAGTGGCGCAGCGGAAGCGTGCTGGGCCCATAACCCAGAGGTCGATGGATCGAAACCATCCTCTGCTAAGACGTTTTAACTTTTATACATGCCTGAGCCCCCCCAAAAGGCGCAGTATCCACAGCGTGGGAGTGCTCTCTTAGCAGGCGTGCATCCAGAAGACTCTTATCTGATTTTCTTTTAAAGGCCACCTCAATGAGAGGTAGAATTAATAGGGAAAGTCAGCGACTCGACAACAGCCCCATTGTCCTAATGTATAAGGCACTGGCCTCCTAAACCAGGGATTGTGAGTTCAAGTCCCATCTTTTATAACCGCCATCTGAGAGCACCCTTTAACTTATATGAGTGGCCAGGTCCTGCATGAGCTGCCGTGTTTCTAGGCTAAAACTGTCGTAGTTTTCAACATATCTCATTTATGACCAAGTAGCTTGTTACGAGTGCCTAAATTAAAGTTGATTCAAACACACCAGTGTATTTGAGCCTTTTGCAGGAAGAGCAGAGTGGCGCAGCGGAAGCGTGCTGGGCCCATAACCCAGAGGTCGATGGATCGAAACCATCCTCTGCTAAGAGTTTTTAACTTCTATACATGCCTGAGACCCTCAAAAGGGGCACCTGATTGAAAACCTACGGCCACTTGGTGGTCTCTTAGCAGGCGTTCAACCAGAAGACTCTGTCTGATTTTTTTTTAAAGGCACCTGAATGAGAGGGCAAGTCAGCTACTCCACAACAGCCCCAGTGGCCTAATGGATAAGGCACTGGCCTCCTAAGCCAGGGATTGTGGGTTCGAGTCCCATCTGGGGTGACTTACAGCAGAGTGGGGTAGTGTAAGAGTGCTGTGTCCATAACCCAGAGGTCGATGGATCAAAACCATCCTCTGCTAAGAGGTTTTAACTTCTATACATGCCTGTGACCCCCAATTAGGGTAAATATCCACAGTGTGGGAGTGAAAACCTAAAAGGTGTGCACTCTTAGCAGGTGTTTGTCCATGAGACTCTATCTGTCTTTTTTTTATAGCCACCTGATTAGCCACCTGAAATTCAAGTTGATTCCAACACACCAGTGTATTTGAGCCTTTTGGAGGAAGAGCAGAGTGGCGCAGCGGAAGTGTGCTGGACCCATAACCCAGAGGTCGATGGATCGAAACCATCCTCTGCTAAGACGTTTTAACTTTTATACATGCCTGAGCCCCCCCAAAAGGCGCAGTATCCACAGCGTGGGAGTGCTCTCTTAGCAGGCGTGCATCCAGAAGACTCTTATCTGATTTTCTTTTAAAGGCCACCTCAATGAGAGGTAGAATTAATAGGGAAAGTCAGCGACTCGACAACAGCCCCATTGTCCTAATGTATAAGGCACTGGCCTCCTAAACCAGGGATTGTGAGTTCAAGTCCCATCTTTTATAACCGCCATCTGAGAGCACCCTTTAACTTATATGAGTGGCCAGGTCCTGCATGAGCTGCCGTGTTTCTAGGCTAAAACTGTCGTAGTTTTCAACATATCTCATTTATGACCAAGTAGCTCGTTACGAGTGCCTAAATTAAAGTTGATTCAAACACACCAGTGTATTTGAGCCTTTTGCAGGAAGAGCAGAGTGGCGCAGCGGAAGCGTGCTGGGCCCATAACCCAGAGGTCGATGGATCGAAACCATCCTCTGCTAAGAGTTTTTAACTTCTATACATGCCTGAGACCCTCAAAAGGGGCACCTGATTGAAAACCTACGGCCACTTGGTGGTCTCTTAGCAGGAGTTCAACCAGAAGACTCTGTCTGATTTTTTTTTAAAGGCACCTGAATGAGAGGGCAAGTCAGCTACTCCACAACAGCCCCAGTGGCCTAATGGATAAGGCACCATCCTCTGCTAAGAGGTTTTAACTTCTATACATGCCTGTGACCCCCAATTAGGGTAAATATCCACAGTGTGGGAGTGAAAACCTAAAAGGTGTGCACTCTTAGCAGGCGTTTGTCCATAAGACTTTATCTGTCTTTTTTATATAGCCACCTGATTAGCCACCTGAAATTCAAGTTGATTCCAACACACCAGTGTATTTGAGCCTTTTGGAGGAAGAGCAGAGTGGTGCAGCGGAAGCGTGCTGGGCCCATAACCCAGAGGTCGATGAATCGAAACCATCCTCTGCTAAGAGGTTTTACTTCTATACATGCCTGAGACCCCCAATTAGGGTAAATATCCACAGTGTGGGAGTGAAAACCTAAAAGGTTTGCACTCTTAGCAGGCGTTCGTCCAAAAGACTCTATCTGTCTTTTTTTTTTATAGCCACCTAAATGAGAAGACAAGTCAGCAACTCCACAACAGCCCCAGTGGCCTAATGGATAAGGCACTGGCCTCCTAAGCCAGGGATTGTGGGTTCGAGTCCCATCTGGGGTGACTTACAGCAGAGTGGCGCAGCGGAAGCGTGCTGGGCCCATAACCCAGAGGTCGATGGATCGAAACCATCCTCTGCTAAGAGGTTTTAACTTCTATACATGCCTGAGGCCCCCCAAAAGGGATCAAAACCATCTTCTGTTAAGCCAGTTGATCTTCCACACATAAGCTGCTAAAACTGTTGCAGTTTTTGAAAAATCTCCTGTATGAGAGACTAGCTAGTAATGTGTCCCTAAATGTAAACAGAGAACAGGTAGTTAACATTTCATTAATATCTTGAACGTACAGAAAGGTGCACTCTTCTTATATTTCTTTTCGCTGTTTGAATTCTTTACCCGAGTCCCAGATCACACTGGTCCATGCAGTGAAAGGCCACATTCCACGCGTCAGCGAACAAAGAGATAGACGGCGCTTCAGTTTCCAATCGTGTGCTGTGCCAGAGGAAATTGGACTGTACCATCCTGTCGAAAATCAGAGGGGGGTGTTTATTTATTTGAGGAGTTTCTAAAATTTAGCTTTAGACAGTTGATTGCATTTTGTTAGTTATGATAAAGTGTGCATTTTGTTATAACCGTCCTCCGTAAAGACTTATATGCATGCCCAGGTACTGCTTGACGAAAAGCTGCCCTATTTCTAGGCTAAAACTGTCATAGTTTTCAACAATACCTCATTCATGACCAAGTAGCTCGTAACGAGTGCCTAAATTCAAGTCGATTCGAACACACCAGTGTATGTGAGCCTTTTTCAGGAAGAGCAGAGTGGCGCAGCGGAAGCGTGCTGGGCCCATAACCCAGAGGTCGATGGATCGAAACCATCCTCTGCTAAGACGTTTTAACTTTTATACATGCCTGAGCCCCCCCAAAAGGCGCAGTATCCACAGCGTGGGAGTGCTCTCTTAGCAGGCGTGCATCCAGAAGACTCTTATCTGATTTTCTTTTAAAGGCCACCTCAATGAGAGGTAGAATTAATAGGGAAAGTCAGCGACTCGACAACAGCCCCATTGTCCTAATGTATAAGGCACTGGCCTCCTAAACCAGGGATTGTGAGTTCAAGTCCCATCTTTTATAACCGCCATCTGAGAGCACCCTTTAACTTATATGAGTGGCCAGGTCCTGCATGAGCTGCCGTGTTTCTAGGCTAAAACTGTCGTAGTTTTCAACATATCTCATTTATGACCAAGTAGCTTGTTACGGGTGCCTACATTAAAGTTGATTCAAACACACCAGTGTATTTGAGCCTTTTGCAGGAAGAGCAGAGTGGCGCAGCGGAAGCGTGCTGGGCCCATAACCCAGAGGTCGATGGATCGAAACCATCCTCTGCTAAGACGTTTTAACTTTTATACATGCCTGAGACCCTCAAAAGGGGCACCTGATTGAAAACCTACGGCCACTTGGTGGTCTCTTAGCAGGCGTTCAACCAGAAGACTCTGTCTGATTTTTTTTTAAAGGCACCTGAATGAGAGGGCAAGTCAGCTACTCCACAACAGCCCCAGTGGCCTAATGGATAAGGCACCATCCTCTGCTAAGAGGTTTTAACTTCTATACATGCCTGTGACCCCCAATTATGGTAAAAATCCACAGTGTGGGAGTGAAAACCTAAAAGGTGTGCACTCTTAGCAGGCGTTTGTCCATGAGACTCTATCTGTCTTTTTTTTATAGCCACCTGATTAGCCACCTGAAATTCAAGTTGATTCCAACACACCAGTGTATTTGAGCCTTTTGGAGGAAGAGCAGAGTGGCGCAGCGGAAGCGTGCTGGGCCCATAACCCAGAGGTCGATGGATCGAAACCATCCTCTGCTAAGAGGTTTTAACTTCTATACATGCCTGAGACCCCCAATTAGGGTAAATATCCACAGTGTGGGAGTGAAAACCTAAAAGGTTTGCACTCTTAGCAGGCGTTCGTCCAAAACACTCTATCTGTCTTTTTTTTTTATATCCACCTAAATGAGAAGACAAGTCAGCAACTCCACAACATAACCCAGAGGTCGATGGATCGAAACCATCCTCTGCTAAGAGGTTTTAACTTCTATACATGCCTGAGGCCCCCCAAAAGGGATCAAAACCATCTTCTGTTAAGCCAGTTGATCTTCCACACATAAGCTGCTAAAACTGTTGCAGTTTTTGAAAAATCTCCTGTATGAGAGACTAGCTAGTAATGTGTCCCTAAATGTAAACAGAGAACAGGTAGTTAACATTTCATTAATATCTTGAACGTACAGAAAGGTGCACTCTTCTTATATTTCTTTTCGCTGTTTGAATTCTTTACCCGAGTCCCAGATCACACTGGTCCATGCAGTGAAAGGCCACATTCCACGCGTCAGCGAACAAAGAGATAGACGGCACTTCAGTTTCCAATCGTGTGCTGTGCCAGAGGAAATTGGACTGTACCATCCTGTCGAAAATCAGAGGGGGGTGTTTATTTATTTGAGGAGTTTCTAAAATTTTGCTTTAGACAGTTGATTGCATTTTGTTAGTTATGATAAAGTGTGCATTTTGTTATAACCGTCCTCCGTAAAGACTTATATGCATGCCCAGGTACTGCTTGACGAAAAGCTGCCCTATTTCTAGGCTAAAACTGTCATAGTTTTCAACAATACCTCATTCATGACCAAGTAGCTCGTAACGAGTGCCTAAATTCAAGTCGATTCGAACACACCAGTGTATGTGAGCCTTTTTCAGGAAGAGCAGAGTGGCGCAGCGGAAGCGTGCTGGGCCCATAACCCAGAGGTCGATGGATCGAAACCATCCTCTGCTAAGACGTTTTAACTTTTATACATGCCTGAGCCCCCCCAAAAGGCGCAGTATCCACAGCGTGGGAGTGCTCTCTTAGCAGGCGTGCATCCAGAAGACTCTTATCTGATTTTCTTTTAAAGGCCACCTCAATGAGAGGTAGAATTAATAGGGAAAGTCAGCGACTCGACAACAGCCCCATTGTCCTAATGTATAAGGCACTGGCCTCCTAAACCAGGGATTGTGAGTTCAAGTCCCATCTTTTATAACCGCCATCTGAGAGCACCCTTTAACTTATATGAGTGGCCAGGTCCTGCATGAGCTGCCGTGTTTCTAGGCTAAAACTGTCGTAGTTTTCAACATATCTCATTTATGACCAAGTAGCTTGTTACGAGTGCCTACATTAAAGTTGATTCAAACACACCAGTGTATTTGAGCCTTTTGCAGGAAGAGCAGAGTGGCGCAGCGGAAGCGTGCTGGGCCCATAACCCAGAGGTCGATGGATCGAAACCATCCTCTGCTAAGACGTTTTAACTTTTATACATGCCTGAGACCCTCAAAAGGGGCACCTGATTGAAAACCTACGGCCACTTGGTGGTCTCTTAGCAGGCGTTCAACCAGAAGACTCTGTCTGATTTTTTTTTAAAGGCACCTGAATGAGAGGGCAAGTCAGCTACTCCACAACAGCCCCAGTGGCCTAATGGATAAGGCACCATCCTCTGCTAAGAGGTTTTAACTTCTATACATGCCTGTGACCCCCAATTATGGTAAAAATCCACAGTGTGGGAGTGAAAACCTAAAAGGTGTGCACTCTTAGCAGGCGTTTGTCCATGAGACTCTATCTGTCTTTTTTTTATAGCCACCTGATTAGCCACCTGAAATTCAAGTTGATTCCAACACACCAGTGTATTTGAGCCTTTTGGAGGAAGAGCAGAGTGGCGCAGCGGAAGCGTGCTGGGCCCATAACCCAGAGGTCGATGGATCGAAACCATCCTCTGCTAAGAGGTTTTAACTTCTATACATGCCTGAGACCCCCAATTAGGGTAAATATCCACAGTGTGGGAGTGAAAACCTAAAAGGTTTGCACTCTTAGCAGGCGTTCGTCCAAAAGACTCTATCTGTCTTTTTTTTTTATAGCCACCTAAATGAGAAGACAAGTCAGCAACTCCACAACAGCCCCAGTGGCCTAATGGATAAGGCACTGGCCTCCTAAGCCAGGGATTGTGGGTTCGAGTCCCATCTGGGGTGACTTACAGCAGAGTGGCGCAGCGGAAGCGTGCTGGGCCCATAACCCAGAGGTCGATGGATCGAAACCATCCTCTGCTAAGAGGTTTTAACTTCTATACATGCCTGAGGCCCCCCAAAAGGGATCAAAACCATCTTCTGTTAAGCCAGTTGATCTTCCACACATAAGCTGCTAAAACTGTTGCAGTTTTTGAAAAATCTCCTGTATGAGAGACTAGCTAGTAATGTGTCCCTAAATGTAAACAGAGAACAGGTAGTTAACATTTCATTAATATCTTGAACGTACAGAAAGGTGCACTCTTCTTATATTTCTTTTCGCTGTTTGAATTCTTTACCCGAGTCCCAGATCACACTGGTCCATGCAGTGAAAGGCCACATTCCACGCGTCAGCGAACAAAGAGATAGACGGCGCTTCAGTTTCCAATCGTGTGCTGTGCCAGAGGAAATTGGACTGTACCATCCTGTCGAAAATCAGAGGGGGGTGTTTATTTATTTGAGGAGTTTCTAAAATTTAGCTTTAGACAGTTGATTGCATTTTGTTAGTTATGATAAAGTGTGCATTTTGTTATAACCGTCCTCCGTAAAGACTTATATGCATGCCCAGGTACTGCTTGACGAAAAGCTGCCCTATTTCTAGGCTAAAACTGTCATAGTTTTCAACAATACCTCATTCATGACCAAGTAGCTCGTAACGAGTGCCTAAATTCAAGTCGATTCGAACACACCAGTGTATGTGAGCCTTTTTCAGGAAGAGCAGAGTGGCGCAGCGGAAGCGTGCTGGGCCCATAACCCAGAGGTCGATGGATCGAAACCATCCTCTGCTAAGACGTTTTAACTTTTATACATGCCTGAGCCCCCCCAAAAGGCGCAGTATCCACAGCGTGGGAGTGCTCTCTTAGCAGGCGTGCATCCAGAAGACTCTTATCTGATTTTCTTTTAAAGGCCACCTCAATGAGAGGTAGAATTAATAGGGAAAGTCAGCGACTCGACAACAGCCCCATTGTCCTAATGTATAAGGCACTGGCCTCCTAAACCAGGGATTGTGAGTTCAAGTCCCATCTTTTATAACCGCCATCTGAGAGCACCCTTTAACTTATATGAGTGGCCAGGTCCTGCATGAGCTGCCGTGTTTCTAGGCTAAAACTGTCGTAGTTTTCAACATATCTCATTTATGACCAAGTAGCTTGTTACCAGTGCCTAAATTAAAGTTGATTCAAACACACCAGTGTATTTGAGCCTTTTGCAGGAAGAGCAGAGTGGCGCAGCGGAAGCGTGCTGGGCCCATAACCCAGAGGTCGATGGATCGAAACCATCCTCTGCTAAGAGTTTTTAACTTCTATACATGCCTGAGACCCTCAAAAGGGGCACCTGATTGAAAACCTACGGCCACTTGGTGGTCTCTTAGCAGGCGTTCAACCAGAAGACTCTGTCTGATTTTTTTTTAAAGGCACCTGAATGAGAGGGCAAGTCAGCTACTCCACAACAGCCCCAGTGGCCTAATGGATAAGGCACTGGCCTCCTAAGCCAGGGATTGTGGGTTCGAGTCCCATCTGGGGTGACTTACAGCAGAGTGGGGTAGTGTAAGAGTGCTGTGTCCATAACCCAGAGGTCGATGGATCAAAACCATCCTCTGCTAAGAGGTTTTAACTTCTATACATGCCTGTGACCCCCAATTAGGGTAAATATCCACAGTGTGGGAGTGAAAACCTAAAAGGTGTGCACTCTTAGCAGGTGTTTGTCCATGAGACTCTATCTGTCTTTTTTTTATAGCCACCTGATTAGCCACCTGAAATTCAAGTTGATTCCAACACACCAGTGTATTTGAGCCTTTTGGAGGAAGAGCAGAGTGGCGCAGCGGAAGTGTGCTGGACCCATAACCCAGAGGTCGATGGATCGAAACCATCCTCTGCTAAGACGTTTTAACTTTTATACATGCCTGAGCCCCCCCAAAAGGCGCAGTATCCACAGCGTGGGAGTGCTCTCTTAGCAGGCGTGCATCCAGAAGACTCTTATCTGATTTTCTTTTAAAGGCCACCTCAATGAGAGGTAGAATTAATAGGGAAAGTCAGCGACTCGACAACAGCCCCATTGTCCTAATGTATAAGGCACTGGCCTCCTAAACCAGGGATTGTGAGTTCAAGTCCCATCTTTTATAACCGCCATCTGAGAGCACCCTTTAACTTATATGAGTGGCCAGGTCCTGCATGAGCTGCCATGTTTCTAGGCTAAAACTGTCGTAGTTTTCAACATATCTCATTTATGACCAAGTAGCTCGTTACGAGTGCCTAAATTAAAGTTGATTCAAACACACCAGTGTATTTGAGCCTTTTGCAGGAAGAGCAGAGTGGCGCAGCGGAAGCGTGCTGGGCCCATAACCCAGAGGTCGATGGATCGAAACCATCCTCTGCTAAGAGTTTTTAACTTCTATACATGCCTGAGACCCTCAAAAGGGGCACCTGATTGAAAACCTACGGCCACTTGGTGGTCTCTTAGCAGGAGTTCAACCAGAAGACTCTGTCTGATTTTTTTTTAAAGGCACCTGAATGAGAGGGCAAGTCAGCTACTCCACAACAGCCCCAGTGGCCTAATGGATAAGGCACCATCCTCTGCTAAGAGGTTTTAACTTCTATACATGCCTGTGACCCCCAATTAGGGTAAATATCCACAGTGTGGGAGTGAAAACCTAAAAGGTGTGCACTCTTAGCAGGCGTTTGTCCATAAGACTTTATCTGTCTTTTTTATATAGCCACCTGATTAGCCACCTGAAATTCAAGTTGATTCCAACACACCAGTGTATTTGAGCCTTTTGGAGGAAGAGCAGAGTGGTGCAGCGGAAGCGTGCTGGGCCCATAACCCAGAGGTCGATGAATCGAAACCATCCTCTGCTAAGAGGTTTTACTTCTATACATGCCTGAGACCCCCAATTAGGGTAAATATCCACAGTGTGGGAGTGAAAACCTAAAAGGTTTGCACTCTTAGCAGGCGTTCGTCCAAAAGACTCTATCTGTCTTTTTTTTTTATAGCCACCTAAATGAGAAGACAAGTCAGCAACTCCACAACAGCCCCAGTGGCCTAATGGATAAGGCACTGGCCTCCTAAGCCAGGGATTGTGGGTTCGAGTCCCATCTGGGGTGACTTACAGCAGAGTGGCGCAGCGGAAGCGTGCTGGGCCCATAACCCAGAGGTCGATGGATCGAAACCATCCTCTGCTAAGAGGTTTTAACTTCTATACATGCCTGAGGCCCCCCAAAAGGGATCAAAACCATCTTCTGTTAAGCCAGTTGATCTTCCACACATAAGCTGCTAAAACTGTTGCAGTTTTTGAAAAATCTCCTGTATGAGAGACTAGCTAGTAATGTGTCCCTAAATGTAAACAGAGAACAGGTAGTTAACATTTCATTAATATCTTGAACGTACAGAAAGGTGCACTCTTCTTATATTTCTTTTCGCTGTTTGAATTCTTTACCCGAGTCCCAGATCACACTGGTCCATGCAGTGAAAGGCCACATTCCACGCGTCAGCGAACAAAGAGATAGACGGCGCTTCAGTTTCCAATCGTGTGCTGTGCCAGAGGAAATTGGACTGTACCATCCTGTCGAAAATCAGAGGGGGGTGTTTATTTATTTGAGGAGTTTCTAAAATTTAGCTTTAGACAGTTGATTGCATTTTGTTAGTTATGATAAAGTGTGCATTTTGTTATAACCGTCCTCCGTAAAGACTTATATGCATGCCCAGGTACTGCTTGACGAAAAGCTGCCCTATTTCTAGGCTAAAACTGTCATAGTTTTCAACAATACCTCATTCATGACCAAGTAGCTCGTAACGAGTGCCTAAATTCAAGTCGATTCGAACACACCAGTGTATGTGAGCCTTTTTCAGGAAGAGCAGAGTGGCGCAGCGGAAGCGTGCTGGGCCCATAACCCAGAGGTCGATGGATCGAAACCATCCTCTGCTAAGACGTTTTAACTTTTATACATGCCTGAGCCCCCCCAAAAGGCGCAGTATCCACAGCGTGGGAGTGCTCTCTTAGCAGGCGTGCATCCAGAAGACTCTTATCTGATTTTCTTTTAAAGGCCACCTCAATGAGAGGTAGAATTAATAGGGAAAGTCAGCGACTTGACAACAGCCCCATTGTCCTAATGTATAAGGCACTGGCCTCCTAAACCAGGGATTGTGAGTTCAAGTCCCATCTTTTATAACCGCCATCTGAGAGCACCCTTTAACTTATATGAGTGGCCAGGTCCTGCATGAGCTGCCGTGTTTCTAGGCTAAAACTGTCGTAGTTTTCAACATATCTCATTTATGACCAAGTAGCTTGTTACGGGTGCCTACATTAAAGTTGATTCAAACACACCAGTGTATTTGAGCCTTTTGCAGGAAGAGCAGAGTGGCGCAGCGGAAGCGTGCTGGGCCCATAACCCAGAGGTCGATGGATCGAAACCATCCTCTGCTAAGACGTTTTAACTTTTATACATGCCTGAGACCCTCAAAAGGGGCACCTGATTGAAAACCTACGGCCACTTGGTGGTCTCTTAGCAGGCGTTCAACCAGAAGACTCTGTCTGATTTTTTTTTAAAGGCACCTGAATGAGAGGGCAAGTCAGCTACTCCACAACAGCCCCAGTGGCCTAATGGATAAGGCACCATCCTCTGCTAAGAGGTTTTAACTTCTATACATGCCTGTGACCCCCAATTATGGTAAAAATCCACAGTGTGGGAGTGAAAACCTAAAAGGTGTGCACTCTTAGCAGGCGTTTGTCCATGAGACTCTATCTGTCTTTTTTTTATAGCCACCTGATTAGCCACCTGAAATTCAAGTTGATTCCAGCACACCAGTGTATTTGAGCCTTTTGGAGGAAGAGCAGAGTGGCGCAGCGGAAGCGTGCTGGGCCCATAACCCAGAGGTCGATGGATCGAAACCATCCTCTGCTAAGAGGTTTTAACTTCTATACATGCCTGAGACCCCCAATTAGGGTAAATATCCACAGTGTGGGAGTGAAAACCTAAAAGGTTTGCACTCTTAGCAGGCGTTCGTCCAAAACACTCTATCTGTCTTTTTTTTTTATATCCACCTAAATGAGAAGACAAGTCAGCAACTCCACAACATAACCCAGAGGTCGATGGATCGAAACCATCCTCTGCTAAGAGGTTTTAACTTCTATACATGCCTGAGGCCCCCCAAAAGGGATCAAAACCATCTTCTGTTAAGCCAGTTGATCTTCCACACATAAGCTGCTAAAACTGTTGCAGTTTTTGAAAAATCTCCTGTATGAGAGACTAGCTAGTAATGTGTCCCTAAATGTAAACAGAGAACAGGTAGTTAACATTTCATTAATATCTTGAACGTACAGAAAGGTGCACTCTTCTTATATTTCTTTTCGCTGTTTGAATTCTTTACCCGAGTCCCAGATCACACTGGTCCATGCAGTGAAAGGCCACATTCCACGCGTCAGCGAACAAAGAGATAGACGGCGCTTCAGTTTCCAATCGTGTGCTGTGCCAGAGGAAATTGGACTGTACCATCCTGTCGAAAATCAGAGGGGGGTGTTTATTTATTTGAGGAGTTTCTAAAATTTAGCTTTAGACAGTTGATTGCATTTTGTTAGTTATGATAAAGTGTGCATTTTGTTATAACCGTCCTCCGTAAAGACTTATATGCATGCCCAGGTACTGCTTGACGAAAAGCTGCCCTATTTCTAGGCTAAAACTGTCATAGTTTTCAACAATACCTCATTCATGACCAAGTAGCTCGTAACGAGTGCCTAAATTCAAGTCGATTCGAACACACCAGTGTATGTGAGCCTTTTTCAGGAAGAGCAGAGTGGCGCAGCGGAAGCGTGCTGGGCCCATAACCCAGAGGTCGATGGATCGAAACCATCCTCTGCTAAGACGTTTTAACTTTTATACATGCCTGAGCCCCCCCAAAAGGCGCAGTATCCACAGCGTGGGAGTGCTCTCTTAGCAGGCGTGCATCCAGAAGACTCTTATCTGATTTTCTTTTAAAGGCCACCTCAATGAGAGGTAGAATTAATAGGGAAAGTCAGCGACTCGACAACAGCCCCATTGTCCTAATGTATAAGGCACTGGCCTCCTAAACCAGGGATTGTGAGTTCAAGTCCCATCTTTTATAACCGCCATCTGAGAGCACCCTTTAACTTATATGAGTGGCCAGGTCCTGCATGAGCTGCCGTGTTTCTAGGCTAAAACTGTCGTAGTTTTCAACATATCTCATTTATGACCAAGTAGCTTGTTACGAGTGCCTACATTAAAGTTGATTCAAACACACCAGTGTATTTGAGCCTTTTGCAGGAAGAGCAGAGTGGCGCAGCGGAAGCGTGCTGGGCCCATAACCCAGAGGTCGATGGATCGAAACCATCCTCTGCTAAGACGTTTTAACTTTTATACATGCCTGAGACCCTCAAAAGGGGCACCTGATTGAAAACCTACGGCCACTTGGTGGTCTCTTAGCAGGCGTTCAACCAGAAGACTCTGTCTGATTTTTTTTTAAAGGCACCTGAATGAGAGGGCAAGTCAGCTACTCCACAACAGCCCCAGTGGCCTAATGGATAAGGCACCATCCTCTGCTAAGAGGTTTTAACTTCTATACATGCCTGTGACCCCCAATTATGGTAAAAATCCACAGTGTGGGAGTGAAAACCTAAAAGGTGTGCACTCTTAGCAGGCGTTTGTCCATGAGACTCTATCTGTCTTTTTTTTATAGCCACCTGATTAGCCACCTGAAATTCAAGTTGATTCCAACACACCAGTGTATTTGAGCCTTTAGGAGGAAGAGCAGAGTGGCGCAGCGGAAGCGTGCTGGGCCCATAACCCAGAGGTCGATGGATCGAAACCATCCTCTGCTAAGAGGTTTTAACTTCTATACATGCCTGAGACCCCCAATTAGGGTAAATATCCACAGTGTGGGAGTGAAAACCTAAAAGGTTTGCACTCTTAGCAGGCGTTCGTCCAAAACACTCTATCTGTCTTTTTTTTTTATATCCACCTAAATGAGAAGACAAGTCAGCAACTCCACAACATAACCCAGAGGTCGATGGATCGAAACCATCCTCTGCTAAGAGTTTTTAACTTCTATACATGCCTGAGACCCTCAAAAGGGGCACCTGATTGAAAACCTACGGCCACTTGGTGGTCTCTTAGCAGGCGTTCAACCAGAAGACTCTGTCTGATTTTTTTTTTAAAGGCACCTGAATGAGAGGGCAAGTCAGCTACTCCACAACAGACCCAGTGGCCTAATGGATAAGGCACTGGCCTCCTAAGCCAGGGATTGTGGGTTCGAGTCCCATCTGGGGTGACTTACAGCAGAGTGGGGCAGCGTAAGCATGCTGTGTCCATAACCCAGAGGTCGATGGATCAAAACCATCCTCTGCTAAGAGGTTTTAACTTCTATACATGCCTGTGACCCCCAATTAGGGTAAATATCCACAGTGTGGGAGTGAAAACCTAAAAGGTGTGCACTCTTAGCAGGCGTTTGTCCATGAGACGCTATCTGTCTTTTTTTTTTAGCCACCTGAAATTCAAGTTGATTCCAACACACCAGTGTATTTGAGCCTTTTGGAGGAAGAGCAGAGTGGCGCAGCGGAAGCGTGCTGGGCCCATAACCCAGAGGTCGATGGATCGAAACCATCCTCTGCTAAGAGGTTTTAACTTCTATACATGCCTGAGACCCCCAATTAGGGTAAATATCCACAGTGTGGGAGTGAAAACCTAAAAGGTTTGCACTCTTAGCAGGCGTTCGTCCAAAAGACTCTATCTGTCTTTTTTTTTTATAGCCACCTAAATGAGAAGACAAGTCAGCAACTCCACAACAGCCCCAGTGGCCTAATGGATAAGGCACTGGCCTCCTAAGCCAGGGATTGTGGGTTCGAGTCCCATCTGGGGTGACTTACAGCAGAGTGGCGCAGCGGAAGCGTGCTGGGCCCATAACCCAGAGGTCGATGGATCGAAACCATCCTCTGCTAAGAGGTTTTAACTTCTATACATGCCTGAGGCCCCCCAAAAGGGATCAAAACCATCTTCTGTTAAGCCAGTTGATCTTCCACACATAAGCTGCTAAAACTGTTGCAGTTTTTGAAAAATCTCCTGTATGAGAGACTAGCTAGTAATGTGTCCCTAAATGTAAACAGAGAACAGGTAGTTAACATTTCATTAATATCTTGAACGTACAGAAAGGTGCACTCTTCTTATATTTCTTTTCGCTGTTTGAATTCTTTACCCGAGTCCCAGATCACACTGGTCCATGCAGTGAAAGGCCACATTCCACGCGTCAGCGAACAAAGAGATAGACGGCGCTTCAGTTTCCAATCGTGTGCTGTGCCAGAGGAAATTGGACTGTACCATCCTGTCGAAAATCAGAGGGGGAAGTTTATTTATTTGAGGAGTTTCTAAAATTTAGCTTTAGACAGTTGATTGCATTTTGTTAGTTATGATAAAGTGTGCATTTTGTTATAACCGTCCTCCGTAAAGACTTATATGCATGCCCAGGTACTGCTTGACGAAAAGCTGCCCTATTTCTAGGCTAAAACTGTCATAGTTTTCAACAATACCTCATTCATGACCAAGTAGCTCGTAACGAGTACCTAAATTCAAGTCGATTCGAACACACCAGTGTATCTGAGCCTTTTTCAGGAAGAGCAGAGTGGCGCAGCGGAAGCGTGCTGGGCCCATAACCCAGAGGTCGATGGATCGAAACCATCCTCTGCTAAGACGTTTTAACTTTTATACATGCCTGAGCCCCCCCAAAAGGCGCAGTATCCACAGCGTGGGAGTGCTCTCTTAGCAAGCGTGCTTCCAGAAGACTCTTATCTGATTTTCTTTTAAAGGCCACCTCAATGAGAGGTAGAATTAATAGGGAAAGTCAGCGACTCGACAACAGCCCCATTGTCCTAATGTATAAGGCACTGGCCTCCTAAAACAGGGATTGTGAGTTCAAGTCCCATCTTTTATAACCGCCATCTGAGAGCACCCTTTAACTTATATGAGTGGCCAGGTCCTGCATGAGCTGCCGTGTTTCTAGGCTAAAACTGTCGTAGTTTTCAACATATCTCATTTATGACCAAGTAGCTCGTTACGAGTGCCTAAATTAAAGTTGATTTAAACACACCAGTGTATTTGAGCCTTTTGCAGGAAGAGCAGAGTGGCGCAGCGGAAGCGTGCTGGGCCCATAACCCAGAGGTCGATGGATCGAAACCATCCTCTGCTAAGAGTTTTTAACTTCTATACATGCCTGAGACCCTCAAAAGGGGCACCTGATTGAAAACCTACGGCCACTTGGTGGTCTCTTAGCAGGCGTTCAACCAGAAGACTCTGTCTGATTTTTTTTTAAAGGCACCTGAATGAGAGGGCAAGTCAGCTACTCCACAACAGCCCCAGTGGCCTAATGGATAAGGCACCATCCTCTGCTAAGAGGTTTTAACTTCTATACATGCCTGTGACCCCCAATTAGGGTAAATATCCACAGTGTGGGAGTGAAAACCTAAAAGGTGTGCACTCTTAGCAGGCGTTTGTCCATGAGACTCTATCTGTCTTTTTTTTATAGCCACCTGATTAGCCACCTGAAATTCAAGTTGATTCCAACACACCAGTGTATTTGAGCCTTTTGGAGGAAGAGCAGAGTGGCGCAGCGGAAGCGTGCTGGGCCCATAACCCAGAGGTCGATGGATCGAAACCATCCTCTGCTAAGAGGTTTTAACTTCTATACATGCCTGAGACCCCCAATTAGGGTAAATATCCACAGTGTGGGAGTGAAAACCTAAAAGGTTTGCACTCTTAGCAGGCGTTCGTCCAAAAGACTCTATCTGTCTGTTTTTTTTATAGCCACCTAAATGAGAAGACAAGTCAGCAACTCCACAACAGCCCCAGTGGCCTAATGGATAAGGCACTGGCCTCCTAAGCCAGGGATTGTGGGTTCGAGTCCCATCTGGGGTGACTTACAGCAGAGTGGCGCAGCGGAAGCGTGCTGGGCCCATAACCCAGAGGTCGATGGATCGAAACCATCCTCTGCTAAGAGGTTTTAACTTCTATACATGCCTGAGGCCCCCCAAAAGGGATCAAAACCATCTTCTGTTAAGCCAGTTGATCTTCCACACATAAGCTGCTAAAACTGTTGCAGTTTTTGAAAAATCTCCTGTATGAGAGACTAGCTAGTAATGTGTCCCTAAATGTAAACAGAGAACAGGTAGTTAACATTTCATTAATATCTTGAACGTACAGAAAGGTGCACTCTTCTTATATTTCTTTTCGCTGTTTGAATTCTTTACCCGAGTCCCAGATCACACTGGTCCATGCAGTGAAAGGCCACATTCCACGCGTCAGCGAACAAAGAGATAGACGGCGCTTCAGTTTCCAATCGTGTGCTGTGCCAGAGGAAATTGGACTGTACCATCCTGTCGAAAATCAGAGGGGGGTGTTTATTTATTTGAGGAGTTTCTAAAATTTAGCTTTAGACAGTTGATTGCATTTTGTTAGTTATGATAAAGTGTGCATTTTGTTATAACCGTCCTCCGTAAAGACTTATATGCATGCCCAGGTACTGCTTGACGAAAAGCTGCCCTATTTCTAGGCTAAAACTGTCATAGTTTTCAACAATACCTCATTCATGACCAAGTAGCTCGTAACGAGTGCCTAAATTCAAGTCGATTCGAACACACCAGTGTATGTGAGCCTTTTTCAGGAAGAGCAGAGTGGCGCAGCGGAAGCGTGCTGGGCCCATAACCCAGAGGTCGATGGATCGAAACCATCCTCTGCTAAGACGTTTTAACTTTTATACATGCCTGAGCCCCCCCAAAAGGCGCAGTATCCACAGCGTGGGAGTGCTCTCTTAGCAGGCGTGCATCCAGAAGACTCTTATCTGATTTTCTTTTAAAGGCCACCTCAATGAGAGGTAGAATTAATAGGGAAAGTCAGCGACTCGACAACAGCCCCATTGTCCTAATGTATAAGGCACTGGCCTCCTAAACCAGGGATTGTGAGTTCAAGTCCCATCTTTTATAACCGCCATCTGAGAGCACCCTTTAACTTATATGAGTGGCCAGGTCCTGCATGAGCTGCCGTGTTTCTAGGCTAAAACTGTCGTAGTTTTCAACATATCTCATTTATGACCAAGTAGCTTGTTACGAGTGCCTAAATTAAAGTTGATTCAAACACACCAGTGTATTTGAGCCTTTTGCAGGAAGAGCAGAGTGGCGCAGCGGAAGCGTGCTGGGCCCATAACCCAGAGGTCGATGGATCGAAACCATCCTCTGCTAAAAGTTTTTAACTTCTATACATGCCTGAGACCCTCAAAAGGGGCACCTGATTGAAAACCTACGGCCACTTGGTGGTCTCTTAGCAGGCGTTCAACCAGAAGACTCTGTCTGATTTTTTTTTAAAGGCACCTGAATGAGAGGGCAAGTCAGCTACTCCACAACAGCCCCAGTGGCCTAATGGATAAGGCACCATCCTCTGCTAAGAGGTTTTAACTTCTATACATGCCTGTGACCCCCAATTAGGGTAAATATCCACAGTGTGGGAGTGAAAACCTAAAAGGTGTGCACTCTTAGCAGGCGTTTGTCCATAAGACTTTATCTGTCTTTATTATATAGCCACCTGATTAGCCACCTGAAATTCAAGTTGATTCCAACACACCAGTGTATTTGAGCCTTTTGGAGGAAGAGCAGAGTGGCGCAGCGGAAGCGTGCTGGGCCCATAACCCAGAGGTCGATGGATCGAAACCATCCTCTGCTAAGAGGTTTTAACTTCTATACATGCCTGAGACCCCCAATTAGGGTAAATATCCACAGTGTGGGAGTGAAAACCTAAAAGGTTTGCACTCTTAGCAGGCGTTCGTCCAAAAGACTCTATCTGTCTGTTTTTTTTATAGCCACCTAAATGAGAAGACAAGTCAGCAACTCCACAACAGCCCCAGTGGCCTAATGGATAAGGCACTGGCCTCCTAAGCCAGGGATTGTGGGTTCGAGTCCCATCTGGGGTGACTTACAGCAGAGTGGCGCAGCGGAAGCGTGCTGGGCCCATAACCCAGAGGTCGATGGATCGAAACCATCCTCTGCTAAGAGGTTTTAACTTCTATACATGCCTGAGGCCCCCCAAAAGGGATCAAAACCATCTTCTGTTAAGCCAGTTGATCTTCCACACATAAGCTGCTAAAACTGTTGCAGTTTTTGAAAAATCTCCTGTATGAGAGACTAGCTAGTAATGTGTCCCTAAATGTAAACAGAGAACAGGTATTTAACATTTCATTAATATCTTGAACGTACAGAAAGGTGCACTCTTCTTATATTTCTTTTCGCTGTTTGAATTCTTTACCCGAGTCCCAGATCACACTGGTCCATGCAGTGAAAGGCCACATTCCACGCGTCAGCGAACAAAGAGATAGACGGCGCTTCAGTTTCCAATCGTGTGCTGTGCCAGAGGAAATTGGACTGTACCATCCTGTCGAAAATCAGAGGGGGGTGTTTATTTATTTGAGGAGTTTCTAAAATTTAGCTTTAGACAGTTGATTGCATTTTGTTAGTTATGATAAAGTGTGCATTTTGTTATAACCGTCCTCCGTAAAGACTTATATGCATGCCCAGGTACTGCTTGACGAAAAGCTGCCCTATTTCTAGGCTAAAACTGTCATAGTTTTCAACAATACCTCATTCATGACCAAGTAGCTCGTAACGAGTGCCTAAATTCAAGTCGATTCGAACACACCAGTGTATGTGAGCCTTTTTCAGGAAGAGCAGAGTGGCGCAGCGGAAGCGTGCTGGGCCCATAACCCAGAGGTCGATGGATCGAAACCATCCTCTGCTAAGACGTTTTAACTTTTATACATGCCTGAGCCCACCCAAAAGGCGCAGTATCCACAGCGTGGGAGTGCTCTCTTAGCAGGCGTGCATCCAGAAGACTCTTATCTGATTTTCTTTTAAAGGCCACCTCAATGAGAGGTAGAATTAATAGGGAAAGTCAGCGACTCGACAACAGCCCCATTGTCCTAATGTATAAGGCACTGGCCTCCTAAACCAGGGATTGTGAGTTCAAGTCCCATCTTTTATAACCGCCATCTGAGAGCACCCTTTAACTTATATGAGTGGCCAGGTCCTGCATGAGCTGCCGTGTTTCTAGGCTAAAACTGTCGTAGTTTTCAACATATCTCATTTATGACCAAGTAGCTTGTTACGAGTGCCTAAATTAAAGTTGATTCAAACACACCAGTGTATTTGAGCCTTTTGCAGGAAGAGCAGAGTGGCGCAGCGGAAGCGTGCTGGGCCCATAACCCAGAGGTCGATGGATCGAAACCATCCTCTGCTAAGAGTTTTTAACTTCTATACATGCCTGAGACCCTCAAAAGGGGCACCTGATTGAAAACCTACGGCCACTTGGTGGTCTCTTAGCAGGCGTTCAACCAGAAGACTCTGTCTGATTTTTTTTTAAAGGCACCTGAATGAGAGGGCAAGTCAGCTACTCCACAACAGCCCCAGTGGCCTAATGGATAAGGCACTGGCCTCCTAAGCCAGGGATTGTGGGTTCGAGTCCCATCTGGGGTGACTTACAGCAGACTGGGGCAGCGTAAGAGTGCTGTGTCCATAACCCAGAGGTCGATGGATCAAAACCATCCTCTGCTAAGAGGTTTTAACTTCTATACATGCCTGTGACCCCCCAAAAGGGATCAAAACCATCTTCTGTTAAGCCAGTTGATCTTCCACACATAAGCTGCTAAAACTGTTGCAGTTTTTGAAAAATCTCCTGTATGAGAGACTAGCTAGTAATGTGTCCCTAAATGTAAACAGAGAACAGGTAGTTAACATTTCATTAATATCTTGAACGTACAGAAAGGTGCACTCTTCTTATATTTCTTTTCGCTGTTTGAATTCTTTACCCGAGTCCCAGATCACACTGGTCCATGCAGTGAAAGGCCACATTCCACTCGTCAGCGAACAAAGAGATAGACGGCGCTTCAGTTTCCAATCGTGTGCTGTGCCAGAGGAAATTGGACTGTACCATCCTGTCGAAAATCAGAGGGGGATGTTTATTTATTTGAGGAGTTTCTAAAATTTAGCTTTAGACAGTTGATTGCATTTTGTTAGTTATGATAAAGTGTGCATTTTGTTATAACCGTCCTCCGTAAAGACTTATATGCATGCCCAGGTACTGCTTGACGAAAAGCTGCCCTATTTCTAGGCTAAAACTGTCATAGTTTTCAACAATACCTCATTCATGACCAAGTAGCTCGTAACGAGTGCCTAAATTCAAGTCGATTCGAACACACCAGTGTATGTGAGCCTTTTTCAGGAAGAGCAGAGTGGCGCAGCGGAAGCGTGCTGGGCCCATAACCCAGAGGTCGATGGATCGAAACCATCCTCTGCTAAGACGTTTTAACTTTTATACATGCCTGAGCCCCCCCAAAAGGCGCAGTATCCACAGCGTGGGAGTGCTCTCTTAGCAGGCGTGCATCCAGAAGACTCTTATCTGATTTTCTTTTAAAGGCCACCTCAATGAGAGGTAGAATTAATAGGGAAAGTCAGCGACTCGACAACAGCCCCATTGTCCTAATGTATAAGGCACTGGCCTCCTAAACCAGGGATTGTTAGTTCAAGTCCCATCTTTTATAACCGCCATCTGAGAGCACCCTTTAACTTATATGAGTGGCCAGGTCCTGCATGAGCTGCCGTGTTTCTAGGCTAAAACTGTCGTAGTTTTCAACATATCTCATTTATGACCAAGTAGCTCGTTACGAGTGCCTAAATTAAAGTTGATTCAAACACACCAGTGTATTTGAGCCTTTTGCAGGAAGAGCAGAGTGGCGCAGCGGAAGCGTGCTGGGCCCATAACCCAGAGGTCGATGGATCGAAACCATCCTCTGCTAAGAGTTTTTAACTTCTATACATGCCTGAGACCCTCAAAAGGGGCACCTGATTGAAAACCTACGGCCACTTGGTGGTCTCTTAGCAGGAGTTCAACCAGAAGACTCTGTCTGATTTTTTTTTAAAGGCACCTGAATGAGAGGGCAAGTCAGCTACTCCACAACAGCCCCAGTGGCCTAATGGATAAGGCACCATCCTCTGCTAAGAGGTTTTAACTTCTATACATGCCTGTGACCCCCAATTAGGGTAAATATCCACAGTGTGGGAGTGAAAACCTAAAAGGTGTGCACTCTTAGCAGGCGTTTGTCCATGAGACTCTATCTGTCTTTTTTTTATAGCCACCTGATTAGCCACCTGAAATTCAAGTTGATTCCAACACACCAGTGTATTTGAGCCTTTTGGAGGAAGAGCAGAGTGGCGCAGCGGAAGCGTGCTGGGCCCATAACCCAGAGGTCGATGGATCGAAACCATCCTCTGCTAAGAGGTTTTAACTTCTATACATGCCTGAGACCCCCAATTAGGGTAAATATCCACAGTGTGGGAGTGAAAACCTAAAAGGTTTGCACTCTTAGCAGGCGTTCGTCCAAAAGACTCTATCTGTCTGTTTTTTTTATAGCCACCTAAATGAGAAGACAAGTCAGCAACTCCACAACAGCCCCAGTGGCCTAATGGATAAGGCACTGGCCTCCTAAGCCAGGGATTGTGGGTTCGAGTCCCATCTGGGGTGACTTACAGCAGAGTGGCGCAGCGGAAGCGTGCTGTGCCAGAGGAAATTGGACTGTACCATCCTGTCGAAAATCAGAGGGGGGTGTTTATTTATTTGAGGAGTTTCTAAAATTTAGCTTTAGACAGTTGATTGCATTTTGTTAGTTATGATAAAGTGTGCATTTTGTTATAACCGTCCTCCGTAAAGACTTATATGCATGCTTGACGAAAAGCTGCCCTATTTCTAGGCTAAAACTGTCATAGTTTTCAACAATACCTCATTCATGACCAAGTAGCTCGTAACGAGTGCCTAAATTCAAGTCGATTCGAACACACCAGTGTATGTGAGCCTTTTTCAGGAAGAGCAGAGTGGCGCAGCGGAAGCGTGCTGGGCCCATAACCCAGAGGTTGATGGATAGAAACCATCCTCTGCTAAGACGTTTTAACTTTTATACATGCCTGAGCCCCCCCAAAAGGCGCAGTATCCACAGCGTGGGAGTGCTCTCTTAGCAGGCGTGCATCCAGAAGACTCTTATCTGATTTTCTTTTAAAGGCCACCTCAATGAGAGGTAGAATTAATAGGGAAAGTCAGCGACTCGACAACAGCCCCATTGTCCTAATGTGTAAGGCACTGGCCTCCTAAACCAGGGATTGTGAGTTCAAGTCCCATCTTTTATAACCGCCATCTGAGAGCACCCTTTAACTTATATGAGTGGCCAGGTCCTGCATGAGCTGCCGTGTTTCTAGGCTAAAACTGTCGTAGTTTTCAACATATCTCATTTATGACCAAGTAGCTTGTTACGAGTGCCTAAATTAAAGTTGATTCAAACACACCAGTGTATTTGAGCCTTTTGCAGGAAGAGCAGAGTCGCGCAGCGGAAGCGTGCTGGGCCCATAACCCAGAGGTCGATGGATCGAAACCATCCTCTGCTAAGAGTTTTTAACTTCTATACATGCCTGAGACCCTCAAAAGGGGCACCTGATTGAAAACCTACGGCCACTTGGTGGTCTCTTAGCAGGCGTTCAACCAGAAGACTCTGTCTGATTTTTTTTTAAAGGCACCTGAATGAGAGGGCAAGTCAGCTACTCCACAACAGCCCCAGTGGCCTAATGGATAAGGCACCATCCTCTGCTAAGAGGTTTTAACTTCTATACATGCCTGTGACCCCCAATTAGGGTAAATATCCACAGTGTGGGAGTGAAAACCTAAAAGGTTTGCACTCTTAGCAGGCGTTCGTCCAAAAGACTCTATCTGTCTGTTTTTTTTATAGCCACCTAAATGAGAAGACAAGTCAGCAACTCCACAACAGCCCCAGTGGCCTAATGGATAAGGCACTGGCCTCCTAAGCCAGGGATTGTGGGTTCGAGTCCCATCTGGGGTGACTTACAGCAGAGTGGCGCAGCGGAAGCGTGCTGGGCCCATAAGAAACCATCCTCTGCTAAGAGGTTTTAACTTCTATACATGCCTGAGGCCCCCCAAAAGGGATCAAAACCATCTTCTGTTAAGCCAGTTGATCTTCCACACATAAGCTGCTAAAACTGTTGCAGTTTTTGAAAAATCTCCTGTATGAGAGACTAGCTAGTAATGTGTCCCTAAATGTAAACAGAGAACAGGTAGTTAACATTTCATTAATATCTTGAACGTACAGAAAGTTGCACTCTTCTTATATTTCTTTTCGCAGTTTGAATTCTTTACCCGAGTCCCAGATCACACTGGTCCATGCAGTGAAAGGCCACATTCCACGCGTCAGCGAACAAAGAGATAGACGGCGCTTCAGTTTCCAATCGTGTGCTGTGCCAGAGGAAATTGGACTGTACCATCCTGTCGAAAATCAGAGGGGGGTGTTTATTTATTTGAGGAGTTTCTAAAATTTAGCTTTAGACAGTTGATTGCATTTTGTTAGTTATGATAAAGTGTGCATTTTGTTATAACCGTCCTCCGTAAAGACTTATATGCATGCCCAGGTACTGCTTGACGAAAAGCTGCCCTATTTCTAGGCTAAAACTGTCATAGTTTTCAACAATACCTCATTCATGACCAAGTAGCTCGTAACGAGTGCCTAAATTCAAGTCGATTCGAACACACCAGTGTATGTGAGCCTTTTTCAGGAAGAGCAGAGTGGCGCAGTGGAAGCGTGCTGGGCCCATAACCCAGAGGTCGATGGATCGAAACCATCCTCTGCTAAGACGTTTTAACTTTTATACATGCCTGAGCCCCCCCAAAAGGCGCAGTATCCACAGCGTGGGAGTGCTCTCTTAGCAGGCGTGCATCCAGAAGACTCTTATCTGATTTTCTTTTAAAGGCCACCTCAATGAGAGGTAGAATTAATAGGGAAAGTCAGCAACTCGACAACAGCCCCATTGTCCTAATGTATAAGGCACTGGCCTCCTAAACCAGGGATTGTGAGTTCAAGTCCCATCTTTTATAACCGCCATCTGAGAGCACCCTTTAACTTATATGAGTGGCCAGGTCCTGCATGAGCTGCCGTGTTTCTAGGCTAAAACTGTCGTAGTTTTCAACATATCTCATTTATGACCAAGTAGCTTGTTACGAGTGCCTAAATTAAAGTTGATTCAAACACACCAGTGTATTTGAGCCTTTTGCAGGAAGAGCAGAGTGGCGCAGCGGAAGAGTGCTGGGCCCATAACCCAGAGGTCGATGGATCGAAACCATCCTCTGCTAAGAGTTTTTAACTTCTATACATGCCTGAGACCCTCAAAAGGGGCACCTGATTGAAAACCTACGGCCACTTGGTGGTCTCTTAGCAGGCGTTCAACCAGAAGACTCTGTCTGATTTTTTTTTAAAGGCACCTGAATGAGAGGGCAAGTCAGCTACTCCACAACAGCCCCAGTGGCCTAATGGATAAGGCACTGGCCTCCTAAGCCAGGGATTGTGGGTTCGAGTCCCATCTGGGGTGACTTACAGCAGAGTGGGGCAGCGTAAGAGTGCTGTGTCCATAACCCAGAGGTCGATGGATCAAAACCATCCTCTGCTAAGAGGTTTTAACTTCTATACATGCCTGTGACCCCCAATTAGGGTGAATATCCACAGTGTGGGAGTGAAAACCTAAAAGGTGTGCACTCTTAGCAGGCGTTTGTCCATGAGACTCTATCTGTCTTTTTTTTATAGCCACCTGATTAGCCACCTGAAATTCAAGTTGATTCCAACACACCAGTGTATTTGAGCCTTTTGGAGGAAGAGCAGAGTGGCGCAGCGGAAGCGTGCTGGGCCCATAACCCAGAGGTCGATGGATCGAAACCATCCTCTGCTAAGAGGTTTTAACTTCTATACATGCCTGAGACCCCCAATTAGGGTAAATATCCACAGTGTGGGAGTGAAAACCTAAAAGGTTTGCACTCTTAGCAGGCGTTCGTCCAAAAGACTCTATCTGTCTTTTTTTTTTATAGCCACCTAAATGAGAAGACAAGTCAGCAACTCCACAACAGCCCCAGTGGCCTAATGGATAAGGCACTGGCCTCCTAAGCCAGGGATTGTGGGTTCGAGTCCCATCTGGGGTGACTTACAGCAGAGTGGCGCAGCGGAAGCGTGCTGGGCCCATAAGAAACCATCCTCTGCTAAGAGGTTTTAACTTCTATACATGCCTGAGGCCCCCCAAAAGGGATCAAAACCATCTTCTGTTAAGCCAGTTGATCTTCCACACATAAGCTGCTAAAACTGTTGCAGTTTTTGAAAAATCTCCTGTATGAGAGACTAGCTAGTAATGTGTCCCTAAATGTAAACAGAGAACAGGTAGTTAACATTTCATTAATATCTTGAACGTACAGAAAGTTGCACTCTTCTTATATTTCTTTTCGCAGTTTGAATTCTTTACCCGAGTCCCAGATCACACTGGTCCATGCAGTGAAAGGCCACATTCCACGCGTCAGCGAACAAAGAGATAGACGGCGCTTCAGTTTCCAATCGTGTGCTGTGCCAGAGGAAATTGGACTGTACCATCCTGTCGAAAATCAGAGGGGGGTGTTTATTTATTTGAGGAGTTTCTAAAATTTAGCTTTAGACAGTTGATTGCATTTTGTTAGTTATGATAAAGTGTGCATTTTGTTATAACCGTCCTCCGTAAAGACTTATATGCATGCTTGACGAAAAGCTGCCCTATTTCTAGGCTAAAACTGTCATAGTTTTCAACAATACCTCATTCATGACCAAGTAGCTCGTAACGAGTGCCTAAATTCAAGTCGATTCGAACACACCAGTGTATGTGAGCCTTTTTCAGGAAGAGCAGAGTGGCGCAGCGGAAGCGTGCTGGGCCCATAACCCAGAGGTCGATGGATCGAAACCATCCTCTGCTAAGACGTTTTAACTTTTATACATGCCTGAGCCCCCCCAAAAGGCGCAGTATCCACAGCGTGGGAGTGCTCTCTTAGCAGGCGTGCATCCAGAAGACTCTTATCTGATTTTCTTTTAAAGGCCACCTCAATGAGAGGTAGAATTAATAGGGAAAGTCAGCGACTCAACAACAGCCCCATTGTCCTAATGTATAAGGCACTGGCCTCCTAAACCAGGGATTGTGAGTTCAAGTCCCATCTTTTATAACCGCCATCTGAGAGCACCCTTTAACTTATATGAGTGGCCAGGTCCTGCATGAGCTGCCGTGTTTCTAGGCTAAAACTGTCGTAGTTTTCAACATATCTCATTTATGACCAAGTAGCTCGTTACGAGTGCCTAAATTAAAGTTGATTCAAACACACCAGTGTATTTGAGCCTTTTGCAGGAAGAGCAGAGTGGCGCAGCGGAAGCGTGCTGGGCCCATAACCCAGAGGTCGATGGATCGAAACCATCCTCTGCTAAGACGTTTTAACTTTTATACATGCCTGAGCCCCCCCAAAAGGCGCAGTATCCACAGCGTGGGAGTGCTCTCTTAGCAAGCGTGCTTCCAGAAGACTCTTATCTGATTTTCTTTTAAAGGCCACCTCAATGAGAGGTAGAATTAATAGGGAAAGTCAGCGACTCGACAACAGCCCCATTGTCCTAATGTATAAGGCACTGGCCTCCTAAAACAGGGATTGTGAGTTCAAGTCCCATCTTTTATAACCGCCATCTGAGAGCACCCTTTAACTTATATGAGTGGCCAGGTCCTGCATGAGCTGCCGTGTTTCTAGGCTAAAACTGTCGTAGGTTTCAACATATCTCATTTATGACCAAGTAGCTCGTTACGAGTGCCTAAATTAAAGTTGATTTAAACACACCAGTGTATTTGAGCCTTTTGCAGGAAGAGCAGAGTGGCGCAGCGGAAGCGTGCTGGGCCCATAACCCAGAGGTCGATGGATCGAAACCATCCTCTGCTAAGATTTTTTAACTTCTATACATGCCTGAGACCCTCAAAAGGGGCACCTGATTGAAAACCTACGGCCACTTGGTGGTCTCTTAGCAGGCGTTCAACCAGAAGACTCTGTCTGATTTTTTTTTAAAGGCACCTGAATGAGAGGGCAAGTCAGCTACTCCACAACAGCCCCAGTGGCCTAATGGATAAGGCACCATCCTCTGCTAAGAGGTTTTAACTTCTATACATGCCTGTGACCCCCAATTAGGGTAAATATCCACAGTGTGGGAGTGAAAACCTAAAAGGTGTGCACTCTTAGCAGGCGTTTGTCCATGAGACTCTATCTGTCTTTTTTTTATAGCCACCTGATTAGCCACCTGAAATTCAAGTTGATTCCAACACACCAGTGTATTTGAGCCTTTTGGAGGAAGAGCAGAGTGGCGCAGCGGAAGCGTGCTGGGCCCATAACCCAGAGGTCGATGGATCGAAACCATCCTCTGCTAAGAGGTTTTAACTTCTATACATGCCTGAGACCCCCAATTAGGGTAAATATCCACAGTGTGGGAGTGAAAACCTAAAAGGTTTGCACTCTTAGCAGGCGTTCGTCCAAAAGACTCTATCTGTCTGTTTTTTTTATAGCCACCTAAATGAGAAGACAAGTCAGCAACTCCACAACAGCCCCAGTGGCCTAATGGATAAGGCACTGGCCTCCTAAGCCAGGGATTGTGGGTTCGAGTCCCATCTGGGGTGACTTACAGCAGAGTGGCGCAGCGGAAGCGTGCTGGGCCCATAACCCAGAGGTCGATGGATCGAAACCATCCTCTGCTAAGAGGTTTTAACTTCTATACATGCCTGAGGCCCCCCAAAAGGGATCAAAACCATCTTCTGTTAAGCCAGTTGATCTTCCACACATAAGCTGCTAAAACTGTTGCAGTTTTTGAAAAATCTCCTGTATGAGAGACTAGCTAGTAATGTGTCCCTAAATGTAAACAGAGAACAGGTAGTTAACATTTCATTAATATCTTGAACGTACAGAAAGGTGCACTCTTCTTATATTTCTTTTCGCTGTTTGAATTCTTTACCCGAGTCCCAGATCACACTGGTCCATGC